>CM038669.1:63871775-64415528 GCA_021605145.1 Aegilops bicornis | reverse complement strand
CCATGGACAGGCATCCACCAGCCGCCGCACTAGCCCGAAGTAGCTCCCAGGCATGGCCTCATTTGGCCACAACCAAGCTATAAGGCCCTTCATGGCCTGTTCGGCGACCTTGTGGAGCTCGACCAGCTGCTTCAGTTGGTCGCTCAAGGGCACCTGGTGTTCGGCCTCAGCATACTGAGACCAAAACACCTTCTCCGTCGAGCTCCCCTCTTCGGCTCGGTAGAAAGCGGCGGCATCGGACACACTGCAGGGCAGATCTGCGAAGGCTCCTGGAGAGCTCCGGATTCAGGTAAGTAACAGATAATTGACTTATACATTCTTGCTTTGCATAAAGAATGCCTTACCCGCCGCTATCTTCTTCATCGCCTCAATCTCCTGGAGGGCTTTTTGGGCTTCGGCCTTAGCGGCTTTCGCACTCTCAAGAGCCGAGGCAAGCTCGGACTCTCGAGTCTTCGAGTCACGCTCCAAACTCTTGTGTTTTTCCACGAGAGCCTGGAGCTCTTGCCGCACCTCCGCCACCCGCTCCTCCTGCTTCTCACGCTCGGTGCGTTCCGCGGCCGCTTTGTTCTCGGCCGCGGACACCGTTTCCTTCAGGGACGCCACCTCGTTCATGGCCCCTGCAGTACCAACGTTATTCCTGTTATTTTTTTGCAACCACATTTCTTATATATATACCCCCATAAGGTATTACTTACCTTCCTTGTCCTCGAGCTGCTTCTTGGCACGGCCGAGCTTGTTCTCGGACCGCTCGAGGCTTTCCTTCAAAGTATTGACCTCCGCAGTCAGTGCGGCAGAGGTCAGCAGCACAGCCTGCATTCCCATATTGACATACTTATGTTAGACTCCTGCGTATATCTTTTTAGATCCTCAGTCCGGCTTTTCTTTCCAAACACCGAACTAAGCATCGAGGCTACTGTCTATGCGGTAATCTTCTTACATATATTAAAAACTTACCTCAAAGCCTGTTAGAAGGCTGTTGCAGGCTTCAGTCAGCCCGCTCTTGGCGGACTGAACTTTCTGGATCACCACACTCATAATAGTGCGGTGATCCTCCTTGATGGAGGCGCTGTTAAGCGCCTCCAGCAAGCTATCCGGTGCCTCTGGTTGGATGGAGATCACCGGCGTCTTACCCTTCTTACGAAGGGGCCGCCTGCCGGACTTCGGAACCACTGAAGGTTCCGGTATGGAGTCCGGACCAGGGTCGGACTTAGAACCCTTGGGGGTTTTATTCCCCTCGCACCTGGAGTCCGGGGGGCTGCCTTGCGGCACCCCTTGGGCCACCTCCTCCCGGCCAGGCCCCTCTTGGGGCCCCACCTCAGCGTCGTCGGCAGCGCGAGGAGAGGAGGCGGACGGAAGTGAATCGCTTTCCACATCCGACGGATCTAGGGACCCGCTCGACGAAGCGGCTAGCTCGTGAAGGAAATATGCCCTAGAGGCAATAATAAAGTTATTATTTATTTCCTTATATCATGATAAATGTTTATTATTCATGCTAGAATTGTATTAACCGGAAACATAATACATGTGTGAATACGTAGACAAACAGATAGTCACTAGTATGCCTCTACTAGACTAGCTCATTAATCGAAGATGGTTATGTTTCCTAACCATAAACATGTGTTGTCATTTGATTAATGGGATCGCATCATTAGGAGAATGATGTGATTGACATGACCCATTCCGTTAGCTTAGCACTTGATCGTTTAGTATATTGCTATTGCTTTCTTCATGACCTATACATGTTCCTGTAACTATGAGATTATGCAACTCCCGTTTACCGGAGGAAGACTTTGGGTACTACCAAACGTCACAATGTAACTGGGTGATTATAAAGGAGTACTACAGGTGTCTCCAAAGGTACATGTTGTTATGCGGTTGTTATGCGGTTGTTATGCGGTTGTTATGCGCATCATTATAAAGAAGTATGTTGTTATGCGGTTTGACCGATAAAGATCTTCGTAGAATATGTAGGAGCCAATATGGGCATCCAGGTTCCGCTATTGGTTATTGACCAAGAATAGTTCTAGGTCATGTCTACATAGTTCTCGAACCCGTAGGGTCCGTGACGCTTAACGCTTCGATGGCGATTCATTATGAGTTTATAAGTTTTGATGTACCGAAGGTTGTTCGAGTCCCGGATGTGATCACGGACATGACGAGGAGTCTCGAAATGGTCGAGACATAAAGATTGATATATTGGAAGCCTATGTTTGGACTTCGGAAAGGTTCCGGATGAAAACAGGAAGTTATCGGAACACCGGGGGGTTACCGGAACCCCCCGGGGGGTCAATGGGCCTTAATGGGCCATAGGGAGAAGAGGAAGGGCCGGCCAGGGCAGGCCGCGCGCCCCCCTCCCCCTCTGGTCCGACTAAGACAAGGAGAGGCGGCGCCTTCCTCTTCCTCCCCAATCCTATTCCAACTAGGGGGAGTCCTACTCGGTGGGAGTAGGACTCCTCCAGCGCGCCTTGGGCTGGCCGCACCCCTTGCTCCTTTATATACGGGGCAGGGCACCCGTAACACACAAGTTGATCTACGGATCGTTCCTTAGCCGTGCGGTGCCCCCTCCACCATATTCCACTTCGGTCATATCGTCATGAGCTTAGGCGAAGCCTGCGCCGGTGAAGTCATATCGTCAGCGGAGCTTAGGCGAAGCCCTGCGTCGGTGGAGCATCATCATCGTCCACCACGCCGTCGTCTTGACGGAACTCATCCCCGACGCTTTCTTTGGATCGGAGCCCGGGATCGTCATCGAAATGAGCGTGTCTTGAACTCGGAGGTGCCGTGCGTTCGGTACTTGGATCGGTCGGATCGTGAAGACGCACGACTACATCAACCGCGTTGTTATAACGCTTCCGCTTTCGGTCTCACGAGGGTGCGTGGACATACACTCTCCTCTCGTTGCTATGCCATCACCATGGTCTTTGCGTGTGCGTGGAATTTTTTGAAATTACCTCGTTCCCCAACAATGATGGCATCCGAGCCTGGTTTTATGCGTTGATGTCATATGCACGAGTAGAACACAAGTGAGTTGTGGGCGATATAAGTCATATTGCTTACCAGCATGTCATACTTTGGTTCGGCGGTATTGTGAGATGAAGCGGCCCGGACCGACATTACGCCAGACGCTTACGCGAGACTGGTTTCACCGCTTGAGCACTAGTTGCTTAAAGGTGACCGCGGGTGTCGGTTTCTCTCACTTTAGTTGAACTGAAAAGTGGCTACGCCCGGTCCTTGCGAAGGTTAAAACAGCACCAACTTGACAAACTATCGTTGTGGTTTTGATGCGTAGGTAAGAACGGTTCTTGCTTAGCCCGTAGCAGCCACGTAAAACTTGCAACAACAAAGTAGAGGACGTCTAACTTGTTTTTGCAGGGCATGTTGTGATGTGATGTGGTCAAGACGTGATGCTATATTTTATTGTATGAGATGATCATGTTTTGTAACCGAAGTTATCGGCAACTGGCAGGAGCCATATGGTTGTCGCTTTATTGTATGAAATGCAAAAGCCATGTAATTGCTTTACTTTATCACTAAGCAGCAGCGATAGTCGTAGAAGCAATAGTTGGCGAGACGACAACGATGCTGCGATGGAGATCATGGTGTCGCGCCGGTGACGATGGTGATCATGACGGTGCTTCGGCGATGGAGATCACAAGCACAAGATGATGATGACCATATCATATCACTTATATTGATTGCATGTGATGTTTATCCTTTATGCATCTTATCTTGCTTTGATTGACGGGTAGCATTTTAAGGCGATCTCTCACTAAAATTATCAAGAAGTGTTCTCCCGAGTATGCACCGTTGCGAAAGTTCTTCGTCTTTGAGACACCACGTGATGATCGGGTGTGATAGGCTCTACGTTCAAATACAACGGGTGCAAAACAGTTGCGCCTTGAATACTCAAGTTAAACTTGACGAGCCTAGCATATAACGAGATATGGCCTCGGAACACGGAGACCGAAGGTCGAACGTGAATCATATAGTAGATATGATCAACATAGTGATGTTCACCATTGAAACTACTCCATCTCACGTGATGATCGGACATGGTTTAGTTGATTTGGATCACGTAATCACTTAGATGACTAGAGAGATGTCTGTCTAAGTGGGAGTTCTTAAGTAATATGATTAATTGAACTTACATTTATCATGAACTTAGTCCTGGTAGTATTTTGCAAAATTATGTTGTAGATCAATAGCTCGCGTTGTTGCTTCCCTATGCTTTTTATATGTTTGTTTTGATATGTTCCTAGAGAGAAATCATGTTGAAAAATGTTAGTAGCAATGATGCGGATTGGATCCGTGATCTGAGGTTTATCCTCATTGCTGCAGAGAAGAATTATGTCCTTAATGCACCACTAGGTGACAGACCTATTGCAGGAGCAGATTCGTACGTTATGAACGATTGGCTAGCTCAATATGATGACTACTTGATAGTTTAGTGCACCATACTTAACGGCTTAGAATCGGGACTTCAAAGACGTTTTGAGCGTCATGGACCATATGAGATGTTCCAAGAATTGAAGTTAATATTTCAAGCAAATACCAGAGTTGAGAGATATGAAGTCTCCAACAAGTTCTATAGCTAAAAGATGGAGGAGAATCGCTCAACTAGTGAGCATGTGCTCAGATTGTCTGGGTACTTCAATCGCTTGAATCAAGTGGGAGTTAATCTTCCAGATAAGATAGTGATTGACAGAATTCTCTAGTCACCATCACCAAGTTAGTAGAACTTCGTGATGAACTATAATATGCAAGAGTAATTCCCAAGCTCTTCGTGATGCTGAAATCGATGAAGGTAGAAATCAAGAAAAGAGCATCAAGTGTTGATGATTGACAAGACCACTAGTTTCAAGGAAAAGGGCAAAGGGCGAAGGGAACTTCAAGAAGAACAGCAAGCAAGTTGTTTGTTCGAGTGAAGAAGCCCGAGTCTGGACCTAAGCACGAGACTAAGTGCTTTTGCTGCAATGGAACTGGTCATCGGAAGCGGAACTACCCCAAGTATTTGGCGGATAAGAAGGATGGCAAATTGAACAAGAGTATATTTGATATACGGAGTTATTGATGTGTGCGTTACTAGTGTTTATAGTAGCCCTGAGTATTTGATACTTGTTCGGTTCTTTGAGATTAGTAACTCAAAGCAGGAGTTACGAATAAACAGAAACTAGTTGAAGGGAAGTGACGATGAGTGTTGGAAGTAGTTCCAAGATTGATATGATCATCATCGCACACTCCCTATACTTTCGGGATTAGTGTTAAACCTAAATAAATGTTATTTGGTGTTTGCGTTGAGCATGAATATGATTTGATCATGTTTAATGCAAAATGGTTATTCATTTTAAAGTCAAAGAATAATTGTTGTTCTGTTTAAATGAATAAAACCTTCGATGGTCATACACCCAATGAAAATAGTTTTCAAAAGCGGTTATTCATTTAAAGTCAAAGAATAATTGTTGTTCTGTTTAAATGAATAAAACCTTCAATGGTCATACACCCAATAAAAATAGTTTGTTGGATCTCGATCGTAGTGATACACATATTCATAATATTGATGCCAAAAGATGCAAAGTTAATAATGATAGTGCAACTTATTTGTGGCACTGGCGTTTAGGTCATATTGGTGTAAAGCGCATGAAGAAACTCCATGCTGATGGGATTTTGGAATCACTTGATTATGAATCACTTCATGCTTGCGAACCATGCCTTATGGGCAAGATGACTAAGGACTCTGTTCTCCGGAACAATGGAGCGAGCAAATGACTTATTGGAAATAATACATACTGATGTATGCGGTCCGATGAGTGTTAAAGCTCACGGCAAGTATCGTTATTTTCTGACCTTCACAAGATGATTTGAGCAGATATGAGTATATCTACTTAATGAAGCACAAGTCTGAAAACATTTGAAAAGTTCAAAGAATTTCAGAGTGAAGTAGAGAATCATCGTAATAAGAAAATAAAGTTTCTACGATCTGATCGTGGAGGAGAATATTTGAGTTACGAGTTTGGCCTTCATATAAAACAATGTGGAATAGTTTCACAGCTCACGCCACATGGAACACCATAACGTAATGGTGTGTCCGAACGTCATAAACCGCACTTTATTTGATATGGTGCGATCAATGATGTCTCTTACCAATTTACCAATATCGTTTTGAGGTTATGCATTAGAGACAGCTGCATTCACATTAAATAGGGCACCATTAAATCCGTTGAGACGACACCGTATGAACTATGGTTTAGCAGTAAACCTAAGCCGTCGTTTCTTAAAAGTTTGGAGTTGTGATGCTTATGTGAAAAAGTTTTCACCTGATAAGCTCGAACCCAAATCGGAAAAGTGCGTCTTCATAGAATACCCAAAGGAAACTGTTGGGTACTCCTTCTATCATAGATCCAAAGGCAAAACATTCGTTGCTAAGAATGGATCCTTTCTAGAGAAGGAGTTTCTCTCGAAAGAAGTGAGTGGGAGGAAAGTAGAACTTGATGAGGTAATTGTACCTTCTCCCTTATTGGAAAGTAGTTCATCACAAATCAGTTCCGGTGATTCCTACACCAATTAGTGAGGAAGTTAATGATGATGATCATGAAACTTCAGATCAAGTTGCTACCAAATCTCGTAGGTCTTCCAGAGTAAGATCCGCACTGAGTGGTACGGTAATCATGTTCTCGGAAGTCATGTTACTAGACCATGATGAACCTACGAACTATGAGGAAGCGATGATGAGCCCAGATTCCATGAAATGGCTTGAGGCCATGAAATCTGAGATAGGATCCATGTATGAGAACAAAAGTATGGACTTTGATTGACTTGCTCGATGATCAGCAAGCCATGTTAAATAAATGGATCTTCAAGAGGAAGGCGAGATCTTTGATAGTAGTGTTACTATCTACAAAGCTAGACTTGTCGAAAAAGGTTTTAGACAAAGTTCAAGATGTTGAATACAATGAGATTTTCTCACTTGTATCGATGCTTAAAAGTCTGTCCGAATCATGTTAGCAATTGCCACATTTTATGAAATCGGCAAATGGATGTCAAAACTGCATTCCTTAATGGTTTTCTTAAAGAAGAGTTGTATATGATGCAACGAGAAGATTTTGTCAATCCTAAAGGTGCTAACAAAATGTGCAAGCTCCAAATGATCCATCAATGGACTGGTGCAAGCATCTCGGAGTTGGAATATACGCTTTGATGTGTTGATCAAAGCATATGATTTTATACAGACTTTTGGAAAGGCCTGTATTTACAAGAAAGTGAGTGGGAGCACTAACAGCCTTTCTGATAAGTATATGTGAATGACATATTGTTGATCGGAAATAATGTAGAATTATTCTGCAAAGCATAAAGGAGTGTTTGAAAGGAGTTTTTTCAAAGAAAGACCTCGGTGAAGCTGCTTACATATTGAGCATCAAGATCTATAGAGATAGATCAAGACGCTTGATATGTTTTTCAATGAATACATACCTTGACAAGATTTTGAAGTAGTTCAAAATGGAACAGTCAAAGAAAGAGTTCCTGCCTGTGTTACAAGGTGTGAGATTGAGTAAGACTCAAAACCCGACCACGGCAGAAGATAGAAAGAGAATGAAAGTCATTCCCTATGCATCGACCATAGGTTCTATAAAGTATGTCATGTTGTGTACTGGATCTATTGCATACCCTACCACTAAGCTTGGCAAGGAGTGCAATAGTGATCTAGGAAGTAGATCAATGGACAGCAGTCAAAATTATCCTTAGTAAAATAAGGATATGTTTCTCGATTAGGGAAGTGAAAAAAAGGTTCGGCGTAAAGGGTTACGTCGATGCAAGTTTTAACACTAATCTAGATGACTCTGCGTCTCATTCTGGATACATATTGAAAGTGGGAGCAATTAGCTAGAGTAGCTCATGCGAGCATTGTAGATATAGAAATTTGCAAAATACTTACGGCTCTGAATGTGACAGACCCGTTGACTAAAATTATGTCACAAGCAAAACATGATCACACCTTAGTACTCTTTGGGTGTTAATCACATAGCGATGTGAACTAGATTACTGACTCTAGTAAACCCTTTGGGTGTTGGTCACATGTCGATGTGAACTATGGGTGTTAACCACATATAGATGTGAACTATTGATGTTAAATCACATGGCGATGTGAACTAGATTATTGACTCTAGTGCAAGTGGGAGACTGAAGGAAATATGCCCTAGAGGCAATAATAAAGTTATTATTTATTTCCTTATATCATGATAAATGTTTATTATTCATGCTAGAATTGTATTAACCGGAAACATAATACATGTGTGAATACATAGACAAACAGATAGTCACTAGTATGCCTCTACTAGACTAGCTCATTAATCGAAGATGGTTATGTTTCCTAACCATAGACATGTGTTGTCATTTGATTAATGGGATCACATCATTATGAGAATGATGTGATTGACATGACCCATTCCGTTAGCTTAGCACTTGATCGTTTAGTATATTGCTATTGCTTTCTTCATGACCTATACATGTTCCTGTAACTATGAGATTATGCAACTCCGTTTACGGAGGAACACTTTGGTACTACCAAACGTCCTAGCAACGTAATCGGGTGATTATAAAGGAGTACTACAGGTGTCTCCAAAGGTACTTGTTGGGTTGGCGTATTTTCGAGATTAGGTTTTGTCACTCCGATTGTCGGAGAGGTATCTCTGGGCCTTCTCGGTAATACACATCATATAAGCCTTGCAAGCATTGCAACTAATAAGTTAGTTGCGAGATGATGTATTACGGAACGAGTAAAGAGACTTGCCGGTAATGAGATTGAACTAGGTATTGGATACCGACGATCGAATCTCGGGCAAGTAACATACCGATGACAAAGGGAACAAAGTATGTTGTTATGCGGTTTGACCGATAAAGATCTTCGTAGAATATGTAGGAGCCAATATGGGCAACCAGGTTCTGCTATTGGTTATTGACCAAGAATAGTTCTAGGTCATGTCTACATAGTTCTCGAACCCGTAGGGTCCGCACGCTTAACGTTTCGATGACAGTTCATTATGAGTTTATAAGTTTTGATGTACGAAGGTTGTTCGAGTCCGGATGTGATTACGGACATGACGAGGAGTCTCGAAATGGTCGAGACATAAAGATTGATATATTGGAAGCCTATGTTTGGACTTGGAAAGGTTCGGATGAAAACAGGAAGTTACCGGAACACCGGGTTACGGAACCCCGGGGTCAATGGGCCTTAATGGGCCATAGGGAGAAGAGGAAGGGCTGGCCAAGGCAGGCCGCGCACCCCCCTCCCCCTCTAGTCCGAATAGGACAAGGAGAGGGGGGGGGGCGGCGCCCCCCTTCCCTCTTCCCCCTCCCCAATCCTATTCCAACTAGGAAAGGGGGGGGGAGTCCTACTCCCGGTGGGAGTAGGACTCCTCCAGCGCCGCTTCTTGGGCTGGCCGCACCCCCTTGCTCCTTTATATCTGAGGGCAGGGGCACCCCAACACACAAGTTGATCTACGGATCGTTCCTTAGCCGTGTCGCGGTGCCCCTCCACCATATTCCACTTCGGTCATATCGTCATGAGCTTAGGCGAAGCCCTGCGCCGGTGAAGTCATATCGTCGCGGAGCTTAGGCGAAGCCCTGCGTCGGTGGAGCATCATCATCGCCACCACGCCGTCGTCTTGTGGAACTCATCCCCGACGCTTTCTGGATCGGAGCCCGGGATCGTCATCGAGCTGAACGTGTGCTGAACTCGGAGGTGCCGTGACGTTCGGTACTTGGATCGGTCGGATCGTGAAGACGTCACGACTACATCAACAGCGTTGTTATAACGCGCTTCCGCTTTCGGTCTACGAGGGTACGTGGACATACACTCTCCCCTCTCGTTGCTATGCCATCACCATGGTCTTGCGTGTGCGTAGGAAATTTTTTGAAATTACTACGTTCCCCAACAGCTCGTCCTTGGGCGGGCTGCATAGTTGTTCGGCATTAGAAGACACTATGCGATAAATGAAAAAGCCACAAGCTATTCGGAATCCGGACACTTACGATCTCGCCAGGGGCTTGGCCCTTGAGGGCCACTCCTCCTCGTCGTCGTAGGCGTTGGTGGAGACGTTCAGAGGATGGGTCCTTCCCTTCTTGGACCTTCCGGCCTCCCCAGTCGGGGCAGCCTTCCTTTTCTTCTCTCCCCCCACTGGGGGAGAGGCTTCTCTTTCCTCCTCCTCCTCGTTTTCACGAGAGGATTCCGCCTCAGAGTCGTCGGACGATGACTCCGACGGCACCGGGCGCCGGGCACTCCTTCGAGTCCCCGTGGCCTTCTTCTTGGCCTTCTTCTCCGGCACCACGTAAGGTGCCGGAACCAGCAGCCCCGCCAAGCGGGCGCCTACTGGATCTTCTGGCAAGGGGGCCGGACAGTTAACCTGCCCGGGCGTGTTTCGCCAGCCCTGTCAAAGGTGAGGGAGTTTAGATCCCGCATAGGATCAAACTATGAAAAACGAGAGTCCCGTAAAGGGCAAAATAGCTTACCTCGGTAGCTTGACGCTGCAAGCTAAATCCGCGATCTTCTGTAGCAGATGAGGGAGCCTCGGCGCCCTTGAACAGCACCTTCCAGGCATCTTCGTACGTAGTGTCGAAGAGCCTCTTCAGTGTTTGGTGCTGTGCCGGATCGAACTCCCACAATTTGAAGGCCCGTTGTTGGCATGGGAGGATCCGGCGGATGAGCATAACCTGGACTACATTGACAAGCCTGAGATTCTTGTTCACCAGGGTTTGCATGCAGGTTTGGAGTCTGGTCAGCTCTTTCGGATTACCCCATGTCAGGCCGGTCTCTTTCCAGGAGGTGAGCCGTGTAGGGAAACCATATCTGAACTCAGGGGCCGCCGCCCATTTGGGGTCGCGCGGCTCGGTGATGTAGAACCACCCCGATTGCCACCCCTTCACGGTCTCCACAAAGGAGCCCTCAGGCCATAGGACGTTGGCCAACTTGCCAACCATGGCGCCTCCGCACTCCGCTTGTTGGCCGCCCACTACCTTCGGCTTGACGTTGAAGGTCTTCAGCCATAGGTCGAAGTGGGGCTGGATGCAGAGGAAGGCCTCGCACACGACGATGAAGGCCGAGATGTTGAGGACAAAATTCGGGGCCAGATCATGGAAATCTAGGCCATAGTAGAACATGAGCCCCCGGACGAATGGGTGAAGTGGAAAACCCAGTCCGCGGAGGAAGTGGGCGAGAAACACCACCCTCTCATGGGGACTAGGGGTGGGGATGAGCTGCCCCTCGTCGGGCAGCCGATGTGCAATGTCGCCGGACAAGTATCCGGCCTTCCGCAACTTTTTTACCTGACCCTCCGTGACAGAGGAGACCATCCACTTGCCTCCCGCTCCGGACATGGCTGGAGAAGGTCGAGGAGGGATGTGCGGACTTGGGCGCTGGAGCTCGAGTGCACGGAAATGGATGAGCAAAGGAGGAAGAAGGCGTAGGTGAAAAGGTTGGATCCTTATCCCCTTATATGGACGGACGAAACTACGCGTCCCCCACCAGCCTGGTAAAACTCGCTTATCTCCCAAGCGCCGTAATCAATGGCGCGGTTGGGTTACCCACGCCCGTATTGATGAGAATCCCGGAATAAGGGGGCACGATCTCCGCTTTGATAAGACGTGCCAAGGAAACCGCCTCGCTAAACACACTGAGGTGAAACGGTAAAAAACGATTCGAATAAAGGCCTGGCCGTGGTGTGATGTCACGCCGCGGAATACGTCAGCAGATCTATGTAAAGATTATTCTCTCTATGGTGGTATGTGGAACTTGTTTTGCAGAGCAAGACACTATCCTTGCATTCAAAACCTTTTATGAATTCGGTGGAGGAACCCGCCTTGTAATGCCGAAGACAATATGTGTGTCGGACTTGTCGTCATTGAAGCCTGGTTCAGGGGCTACTGAGGGAGTCCTGGACTAGGGGGTGTCCGGATAGCCGAACTATCATCTTTGGCCGGACTCCTGGACTATGAAGATACAAGATTGAAGACTTCGTCCCATGTCCGGATTGGACTTTCCTTGGCGTGGAAGGCAAGCTTGGCGATACGGATATGTAGATCTCCTACCATTGTAACCGACTCTGTGTAACCCTAACCCTATTCGGTGCCTATATAAACCGAAGGGTTTTAGTCCGTAGGATGAACAACAATCATACCATAGGCTAGCTTCTAGGGTTTAGCCTCTCTGATCTCGTGGTAGATCTACTCTTGTACTACCCATATCATCAATATTAATCAAGCAGAAGTAGGGTTTTACCTCCATAGAGAGGGCCCGAACCTGGGTAAAAACATCGTATCCCTTGTCTCCTGTTACCATCTGCCTAGACGCACAGTTCGGGACCCCTACCCAAGATCCGTCGGTTTTGACACCGACAAACACCTCTAGCTATCTATGCTTTTCTCGTCTCAAACTCTATTCATGCTACATCACAAGTTTGATCACGTCAGATTCGAACCACTCTGTGTGAGGAGCACTCGGAAATCACGATTCGTCACAGACTTAAACCTCCAAAACCTCTTTGTGCATCTCGGTCCGACCGATTCATCCTTTTCGGTCCTACCGAGTCACCAAGTTGATCTAGGGTTTTCAATCTCGGTGCAACCGATTAGAACCTTTCGGTCACACCGAGTTGCGATAGCGCTTGCGGTTTGCATCTCGGTGCCACCGAGTCGTTCCACTCGGTCACACCGACAGGGTCAGATTATATATACCGCAGGGTCAAAATTTCAAAATTTCTCCGAACCCCTTCGCCTGCGCGTAACCTACTCTGCCCCCTCTGGTCTCCGGATCATCCTCTCGTCGCCAGCGACCTCCCGCCGCTGGTCTCCGCCGCCATCAACGGAAATCTTCTCCACCGTTGGCGCCGTAGCAAGTTAAATCGCCCGCTCGAGAAATGCGTGCTTGATCATTGTGCTAATCTTTAACTCCGATTCCTAGCACATTGCTTTGCCATGTTTCTTGCCATAACTGAAATCATCCTGTCCAGCGAAAACGTCCCGTAGATTTGTTTTGATTTGAAAATTTAGGGTTAGGTCTCCGCCAAATTCATCTCGGACCGACCGAGTTGTAGAAATCGGTCTCACTGATTTTGTCTTAGGCCAGAGCACACGCATTTTTGGTCCTACCGAAAATTGCAAATCGATGTGACCGAGTTTGATTCTCTGTGAAACCCTAGCAGTCTCGGTACCACCAAACTGTGACTCGGTCTGACCGAGTTCACTAGTTCAGGTTCCAAAAGCTGCTTCGGTATCACCGAGTTTACAAATCGGTAGATCCGAAATGCTTTCTGTGAAGAACTAAAACTAAGTTTTTAAGTCATCTGTTTTGCAAAAACTCCTGTACTTTGTGATGCTCATCTATTCTACCTCATCTATAACCTATTCATAGGGTCCACTGACATTTTGCGTGCAAGATGTCTGACCAAAATGACAGCCAGAACAAGTCAGAGGAATAGGTTCAGTTGAGTGAGGGCACTAGTCCCTCTAGCAGCTATGATGAAGGCAGCAGGAGCACTCCAAGCTGAGAAGGCTGCAAAGATGCCAACTGTGGAAGAGGCATCTCAGGTCTTCTTGAAGAGGAAGCAAGACCAGCTTGGATATCTGATCAAATCCACTCTGAGGATTGAGCAGGGCCTGGCCACCCTGACCAAGAACCAAGAGAGCTTCGCAAGGATTGTTGAGACAAAATTCTATGACTTTGATGTCAAGATCACAAAGATCCAAACTGCAGTTGAGCAACTTCAGAAGGAAGCAGAGGAGAAGAAGGGCAAGTCTACCACAGATGCATTTGCTAGAGTGCCCAGAGGACAGAGATCTGCTGAAGTGCCAGTGACAGACACTAGAGCTACAACATCAGCACCAGCAGCTACAGCTCCAGTTCCAACTCCAGCAGCTACTCCACCAGTTCCAGCCACTTCATTAGAAGCTTTCATCCTTGGCATTCTCTCAACACCACCTCCCGAAGATCAAGCCTGAGAGTCGTTTAGCACTATGCATTTTCAAACTTTTTGGTAACTTGTTGCCAAAGGGGGAGAAAAATGTATAGATCATAGGCTTCGAGAGAGTGTGTGTTGGTTTTTATCTCTCTTTGCACTCTTTTTGGTTGGTTTGAAACTTTAATGTGTGCTTGTGTGATACTACTTTAATGTGTCCTTGTGAGATACTTATTTGGTCAAGTGTTTGATCATATGCTACCCTTAATGCTTGTTGGTTAATGCTATCTTTCATATCCTATTATGATCATTCACTTTGCTTGGTGATGAGTGCATGCTTTTAATCTCTATCATTTTGAGCGCTCCACCAAGATGTATGTGACATGGAAGAGTAACCCATGATCCTAATCGATTGTGCATTTGCATTCAAAAGCAAATCTTAAATAATGCACAAATTTAGGGGCAGCTCTTGCTTATCACATACTTCTCAAAGCGACGATGTTTTTCAATCTTATTTATCATTTGTCGAAGCTTTGATCTATATGTTGTCATCAATTATCAAAAAGGGGGAGATTGAAAGTGAAACTATCCCTGGGTGGTTTTGGTAATTCCTAACAACATATAGCTCATTGAGCTAATGCTATTCCAAGATAAATATTTCAGGAAAAGCTCAATGTTTGGCATGGCATGGATTAGAAAGTGGACCCTTCAAAATGCTAAGGATAAAGGATTGGCTCAAGCTCAAAGCACAAGACTCTACATTTTCTATTTTAGTGATCCAAGATCACATTGAGTCTATAGGAAAAGCCAATACTATTAAGAAGGGATGAGGTGTTGCTTAATGAGGATCTTGCTCAAAATGCTTAGTGATATGCTCCAAAACCGTCCACTACTTTCTCATATCCACATATGTCCTAAACCAAAAAGTCCAACTCGGCCCCACCGATTCTTTCCATCCAGAGCCACCGAGTTTAGTTGACATAGCCACTTCCAGAAACCCTAATCAATTCGATCTCACCGATAGGGATCTCGGTCTCACCGAGATGGGATTGCAAACTCTCTATTTCCCTTCGTAACATTTCGGTCAAACCGAGATGAGCGATCGGTCCCACAGAGATTGCAATGCAAACTCTCTGGTTCCCTTGCGTAACGTTTCGGTCCAACCGAGATGAGCGAATCGGTCCCACCGAGTTTGCCTGACCAACTCTCTGTTTGGCTATTACCAAATTCGGTCTCACCGAGTTTGTGTAATCGGTCTCACCGAGATTACGTTATGCCCTAACCCTAATGACATCGGTCCCACCGAGTTGACATGTCGTCCCACCGAGAATCCTAACGTTCACATTTTGAACTAAATCGGTCCGACCGAGTTCTCTGAATCGGTCCCACCGAGTTTGGTGATTTATGTGTAACTGTTAGATTTTGTGTGGAGGCTATATATACCCCTCCACCCACTCTTATTTCATGGAGAGAGCCATCAGAACATGCCTACACTTCCAATACATATTTTCTGAGAGAGAACCACCTACATTTGTGTTGAGGTCAAGATATTCCATTCCAACCACATAAATCTTGATCTCTAGCCTTCCCCAAGTTGCTTTCCACTCAAATCTTACATCTACCAAATCCAATCCTATGAGAGAGAGTTGAGTGTTGGGGAGACTATCATTTGAAGCACAAGAGCAAGGAGTTCATCATCAACACACCATTTGTTACTTCTTGGAGAGTGGTGTCTCCTAGATTGGCTAGGTGTCACTTGGGAGCCTCCGACAAGATTGTGGAGTTGAACCAATGAGTTTGTAAGGGCAAGGAGATCGCCTACTTCGTGAAGATCTACCCTAGTGAGGCAAGTCCTTCATGGGCGACAACCATGGTGGGATAGTCAAGGTTGCTTCTTCGTGGACCCTTTGTGGGTGGAGCCCTCCGTGGACTCGCGCAACCGTTGCCCTTCGTGGGTTGAAGTCTCCATCAACGTGGATGTACGATAGCACCACCTATCGGAACCACGGATAAAAAATCTCCGTGTCAACATTCCGTTTGCTCCCTCAATCTCATCCATTTACCTTCATGTGCAATTGTTTTACATTCCACTGCTATACTCTTAGAATTGCATGTGTAGGTTGATTGCTTGACTTGTGATAAGTTGCTAAAATCGGCCAAGAACTAAAATTGGGAAAAGGCTAGATTTATTATTTGGTTAAGTAGTCTAATCACCCCCCTCTAGACATACTTTCGATCCTACAACGGGCCTGCAACAATCAGAGTCATATGTATTTTACAAATTTCTATGTCTACAATACTCTGCACAGAGCTACTCTAGCTATTTGCTCCCACTTTCAATATGTATCCAGATTGTGACTTAGAGTCATCCATATCGGTGTCAAATCTTGCATCGACGTGTCTCTTTATGACGAACTCTTTATCACCTCCATAACCGAGAAATATTTCCTTAGTCCTCTAAGGATAATTTTGACCGCTGTCCAGTTATCTACTCCTAGATCAAAATTGTACTCCCTTGCCAAACTGAGAGCAGGGTATACAATAGGTCTGGTACATAGCATGGCATACTTTATAGAACCCATCACTGAGGCATAGGGAATGACTTTCATTCTCTCTCTATCTTCTGCCGTGGTCGGGCTTTGAGTCTTACTCAACTTCACACCTTGCAACACAGGCAAGTACACTTTCTTTTACTGTTCCATTTTGAACTACTTCAAAATCTTGTAAAGGTATGTACTCATTGAAAAAATCTTATCAAGCGTCTTGATCTATCTCTATAGATCTTGATGCTCAATATGTAAGCAGCTTCACCGAGGTCTTTCTTTGAAAAACTCCTTTTAAACACTCCTTTATGCTTTCCAAAAAATTCTACATTATTTCCAATCAACAATATGTCATTCACATATACTTATCAGAAATGTTGTAGTGCTCCCACTCACTTTCTTGTAGATACAGGCTTCACTGCAAGTCTGTATAAAACTATATGCTTTGATCACACTATCAAAACATTTATTCCAACTCCGAGATGCTTGCACTAGTGCATAGATGGATCGCTGGAGCTTGCACACTTTGTTAGCATCCTTTGGATTGATAAAACCTTCGGGTTGCATCATATACAACTCTTCTTCCAGAAATCCATTCAGGAATGCAGTCTTTACATCCATTTGCCAAATTTCATAATCATAAAATGCAGCAATTGCTAACATGATTCGGACGGACTTAAGCATTGCTACGGGTGAGAAGTTCTCATCGTAGTCAACTCCTTGAACTTGTGAAAAACCTTTCGCAACAAGTCAAGCTTTGTAGACAGTAACTTTATCATCAGCGTCAGTCATCTTCTTGAAGATCCATTTATTCTCGATGGCTTGCCGATCATCGGACAAGTCTACCAAAATCCACACTTTGTTCTCATACATGGATCCCATCTCAGATTTCATGGCCTCAAGCCATTTCGCGGAATCTGGGCTCATCATCGCTTCCTCATAGTTCGTAGGTTCGTCATGGTCAAGTAACATGACCTCCAAAACCGGATTGTCGTACCACTCTGGTGCGGATCTTACTCTGGTTGACCTACGAGGTTTAGTAGTAACTTGATCTGAAGTTACATGATCATCATCATTAGCTTCCTCACTAATTGGTGTAGTAGTCACAGGAACTGATTGATGTGATGACCTACTTTCCAATAAGGGAGTAGGTACAGTTACCTCATCAAGTTCTACTTTCCTCCCACCCACTTCTTTCGAGAGAAACTCCTTCTCTAGAAAGGATCCATTCTTAGAAACAAATGTCTTGCCTTCGGATCTGTGATAGAAGGTGTACCCTGTTGGGTAACACAGTAATTTCAAAAAAAATCCTACGCACACGCAAAATCCATCTAGGTAATGCATAACAACCAGCGAGAGAGTGTGTCCACGTACTCTCGTAGACCGAAAGCGGAAGCGTTTAGTAACGCGGTTGATGTAGCTGAACGTCTTCGCGATCCAACCGATCCAAGTACCGAATGTACGGCACCTCCGCGTTCAGCACACGTTCAGCTCGGTGACGTCCCTCGAACTCTTGATCCAGTTGAGTCAGCACGACGCTGTGGTGACGGTGATGATGAAGTTACCGGCGCAGGGCTTTGCCTAAGTACTACGACGATATGACTGAGGTGTGTAACTGTGGAGGGGGCACCGTACACGGCTAAGAGACTTTCTGTTGTGCCTTTGGGGTGTCCCCTGCCCACGTATATAAAGGAGGGAGGAGGAGGAGGCCTTCCCTAGAGGGAGCGCGCCAAGTGTGGGGAGTCCTACTAGGACTCCCAAGTCCTAGTAGGATTCCCCTTTTCCTTTGCGGAGTAGGAGACAAGAAAGAGGGAAAGAGAGAGGGAGTAGGAAAGGGCAAGGGGGGCGCCGCCCCATTTCCCCTAGTCCAATTCGGACGCATGGGGCGGCGCGCGCCTCCTTCCGTTTGGCCTGCCTCCTCTATTCTCGTATGGCCCAATAAGGCCCAATACTTCTCCCGGCGAATTCCAGTAACTCTCCGATACTCCGAAAAATACCCGAATCACTCAGAAGCTTTCCGATGTTCGAATATAGCCTTCCAATATATCGATCTTTACCTCCCGACCATTTTGAGACTCCTCGTCATGTCCCCGATCTCATCCGGGACTCTGAACAAACTTCTGTCATCAAATCACGTAACTCATAATACAAATCATCGCCGGACGTTAAGCGTGCGGACCCTACGTGTTCGAGAACTATGTAGACATGACCGAGACACATCTCCGGTCAATTACCAATAGCGGAACCTGGATGCTCATATTGGCTCCTACATATACTACGAAGATCTTTATCGGTCAAACCGCATAACAACATACGTTGTTCCCTTTGTCATCGGTATGTTACTTGCCCAAGATTCGATCGTCGGTATCCTCATACCTAGTTCAATCTCGTTACCGGCAAGTCTCTTTACTCGATCTGTAATGCATCATCCCGCAACTAACTCATTAGTCACAATACTTGCAAGGCTTATAGTGATGCACATTACCGAGAGGGCCCAGAGATACCTCTCCGATACAAGGAGTGACAAATCCTAATCTCGATCTATGCCAACTCAACAAACACCATCGGAGACACCTGTAGAGCATCTTTATAATCACCCAGTTACATTGTGACGTTTGATAGCACACAAGGTGTTCCTCCGGTATTTGGGATTTGCATAATCTCATAGTCTGAGGAACATGTATAAGTCATGAAGAAAGCAGTAGCGATGAAACTGTAATGATCATAATGTTAAGCTAACGAATGGGTCTTGTCCATCACATCATTCTCCTAATGATGTGAACCCGTTCATCAAATGACAACACATGTCTATGGTTAGGAAACATAACCATCTTTGATAAATGAGCTAGTCAAGTAGAGGCATACAAGGGACACTTTGTTTTGTCTATGTATTCACACATGTACTAAGTTTCCGGTTAATACAATTCTAGCATGAATAATAAACATTTATCATGAAATAAGGAAATAAATAGTAACTTTATTATTGCCTCTAGGTCATATTTCCTTCATACCCAACAGTCTCCTTTGGGTATCCTATGAAGACACATTTCTCCGAGTTGGGTTCGAGCTTATCAGTTTGAAACTTTTTCACATAAGCATCGCCACCCAAAACTTTAAGAAACAACAGCTTAGGTTTCTTGCCAAACCACAGTTCATATGGTGTCGTCTCAACAGATTTAGATGGTGCCCTATTTAACGTGAATGCAGTTGTCTCTAATGTATAACCCCAAAACAATAGCGGTAAATCAGTAAGAGACATCATAGATTGCACCATATCTAATAAAGTGTGGTTACGACGTTCGGACACACCATTACGCTGTAGTGTTCTGGGTGGCGTAAGTTGTGAAACTATTCCGCATTGTTTCAACTCAAATATTCTCCTCCACGATCAGATCATAGAAACTTTATTTTCTTGTTACGATGATTTTCTACTTCACTCTGAAATTCTTTGAAATTTCAAATGTTTTAGACTTATGTTTCATTAAATAGATATACCCATATCTGCTCAAATCATCTGTGAAAGTCAGAAAATAACGACACCCTCCGCGAGCCTCAACACTCATCGGACCGCATACATCAGTATGTATTATTTCCAGTAAGTCAGTTGCTCGCTCCATTGTTCCGGAGAACGGAGTTTAGTCATCTTGCCCATGAGCAATATGTCAGTTTTAGTTAGTAACTCAAATTTCTATGTCAAATATTCTCTGCATGGAGCTACTCTAGCTAATTGCTCCCACTTTCAATATGTATCCAGATTGAGACTTAGAGTCATCTGGATCAGTGTCAAAACTTGCATCGACGTAAACCTTTACGACGAACCTTCTGTCACCTCCATAATCGAGAAACATATCCTTATTCCACTAAGGATAATTTTGACCGCTGTACAATGATCTACTCCTAGATCACTATTGTACTCCCTTGCCAAACTTAGTGTAGGGTCTGTCTTCCTCTTGAAGATCCATTTTATTCTCTATGGCTTGCCGATCATTGGGCAAGTCAACCAAAGTCCATACTTTGTTCTCATACATGGATCCTATCTCAGATTTCATGGCCTCAAGCCATTTTGCGGAATCTTGGCTCATCATCGCTTCCTTATAGTTCGTAGGTTCGTCATGGTCAAGTAACATGACCTCCAGAACAGGATTGTCGTACCACTCTGGTGCGGACCTTACTCTGGTTGACCTACGAGGTTCGGCGGTAACTTGATCTGAAGTTTCATGATCATCATCATTAGCTTCCTCACGAATTTATGTAGGCATCACCGGAACTGATTTTTGTGATAAACTACTTTCCAATTCGGGACAAGGTACAATTACCTCATCAAGTTCTACTTTCCTCCCACTCACTTCTTTTGAGAGAAACTCCTTCTCTAGAAAGGATCCATTCTTAGCAACGAAAATCTTGCCTTCGGGTCTGTGATAGAAGGTGTACCCAATAGTTTATTTTTGGGTATCCTATGAAGACGCACTTCTCCGATTTGGGTTCGAGCTTATCAGGCTGAAACTTTGTCACATAAGCATCACAACCCCAAACTTTGAGAAACGACAACTTGGGTTTCTTGCTAAACCACAGTTCATATGGTGTCGTCTCAACGGATTTTGATGGTGCCCTATTTAATGTGAATACAGCCGTCTCTAAAGCATAACCACAAAACAATAGCACTAAATCAGTAAGAGACATCATAGATCACACCATATCTAATAAAGTGCGGTTACGACGTTCGGACACACCATTACGTTGTGGTGTTCTGGGTGGCGTTGTCGGAGTAATTGGATACGGATACCCCGAAGACAACAAGACAGTATTTCAAGACATCGGGGCTAGCAAAGCCCCTCGATCCGACTGCCCGGCCGCTCCTGCCGGCTGCCAGCTCACCGACTGCGCCAACCAGCCGGCTGCCGACTGCAGCCCGACAAGACACCGACGAGACGGCCGTACCCGAGCACTGTTCACGTGTCACCTCAGCCATCATGTATAGTGTCACTTGTCCCCTGGCACTATTTATGAAGTGACCCAGGAGACAAGGATGACACCCACCATGCCTTGCTCCCATGCCACTACCTAGCTTACATCCTAAGCTACCTCACACTATAAAAGGAGGCACACATCCATCCATCCAGGGGATGGACTCCCATGGACTCCCATGGACTCTCACGTACACACACAAGCAACTATCTAGCAAGCCAGCGGGTGCGAACTTTAGGGGTTTTTTTCACTGTTTTGACCCATGTGGCAAACTTTAGCACGATTTGACCCGCTTCTGAAACTTTTTTCGTATCTGACCCAAACCGAGACGCCAACATCCATGGCGTTACGCTTGCTTGAAGACGCCGCGGACCTGGCGTTTGGCCTGTCCCACCTCCTGGTCAGCCCGGTTTGACCGTCTGACGTGGCAAAGTGCTAACGCCATGGGTCTTGGCGTTTACCTGGAGAGCAGAAAACCGGCCCGAGCAGCTCGGTGCAGCCAAGCCCATCTAGGCGCTCGAGGCGTCTTGCTCCCTCAGCAATGGCCCGGCTCTGAAGCTCCTTCTCTCCTCCCTCACCCAAATCAACCCCAAATCGCTTATTTTCTTCATCAAAAGTGTGGATCTGAGCCTCCCCATCTTCCTTGAGGTATTCTCCACCAGATCCTCCGATTATTTTGGGTTCAAATCTTGTATTTTGGCAGCATTAATTCATACTTGTTAGAACCCTAGGATTAGTATTCTTTGCACTTTTTTTGAGAATGGGGAGCCCATGGCTTGGTCATGTAGGTATGTTGTATACTTTAGAAGAGTTGGCATGTGTTTATATGGTAGGATTGGGAAGAGAAGGCATTTTTGATAGGGTTGGGCATTTTAATTTTAGTTGCTATGTATATGGATTTAGATAGATGATTGCTTGAAATATAATTCTAACATATTTGTGTATTTTGTATGCTTGATTCTTATAGAGATATGGTCATATAATTAGGATGTTATATTGAGACTTTGTTATGTTGTGTTGCCATTGAAATTTTGTCATATATAGATAATTGGTCTTGTTATCTTGACATTGAGATATGTTGCCCGTGCATTCAGATTTTGTCATATATAGATAAACAGGTTTTGTTATGTTGCCATTGAGATATGCATTTATGTTGATATTGTTATGCCAAAAATATGATATGTAGGATGTTATATAGTGTTATGTATGTTTCATTTGTTCATGCTTGATTTGTAGGATGGCGGGGGAACGGTGGTACGACGGTCTTCATAAAGGGTACGACAAAGACCATCGTGCGCGGGACATTGAGAATAACGGGGTAAGACTCAATCTATTTGAATTCTTGGTTATTACTTGTCAGTTTTGCTAGGCACTAACCATAATGCAATGCTATTTTGCAGGAACTAACACCTATGCGCATGAGGGTCATAGTGCCCACGACCGCCATGCGATTTGTGCGTTATGAGCCATACTTGAGAGATTGGGCCTTCTCCCGTTCGTGCTTCAGTTCAAGCGACACGCTCCGTCGATCAACCATGGGCGATGACCGCACTTATTGACCGTTGGAGGCCGAGACACACTCGTTCCACTTGTCATGTGGAGAGATGACCGTGACCTTGGAGGACATGGCGATGATCGGTGGCCTTCCAATCAATGGAGAAGCTTTGACCGGCACCACCGTAAGTGCTAATTGGCGAGATCGTGTTGGCCAATTGGCAGTGTTTTCCCGAGCCTCTGAAGAAGGCGGCGTGATGAGAAAGTGTTGCATCATTGGCTCCGAGGGGAGAGAGGTAGTATGCCCTCCGGACGCCAATGAGGTTGTTGCAGCAAAGACGCTTGAAACATATCTGTGGTATCTGATAACGAGGGTAGTGTTTCCAGATTCGACCGTAATAAAGCCCAGTGGATATTCTTGGACCTACTAAGTGACTGGGACCGTAAGTACAGTTGGGGTTCAGGAGCACTAGCATACTTATATCGTCAGGTAATTAGTAACCAAATTGTCAATTTGTTTGCATTTGCAATTTCGCGGGCCTCTTATCAACAATTTCTGAATTTACAGCTCGACGAGGCATGTCGTAGGAAGAAGGGCACATCTGGTATGGGTGGCTTTGTTTGGTGCCTTCAGGTTTGGATGTGGGAGCGGATGCCCGTTGGACGCCCGAGAAAAACAAGACACCTCCTGAAGGATGGGTCGCACATGACGGGAGGTATGGAGAAGATCCTTGGCGGTTTCCGACCGTCGCCTACTGTTGGGAGATGGCGAATGTGTACACAGGCAGCTCGGTTGCGTGATACAAATGCTACATCAACGAGCTGGATATGTTGACTCATAAGCGGTAATGATAACTTACGTAAGAGCACATCAATTGTGATGGAACCTGTACTTAACTAGTATCATCTTGTGTTGTAGGTCGATTGGATGCCATATGATGCCGATTATGCTTTCCGCTGAGCGAGATGTGCACACGTGTGAGGAATATTTGGCGGGCGAGATGCCCACCGATATGCTTCTATCTTTGTCGAGTGGCACTACCTGCACCGTGTCGCAAGACAATTTGGGAGAAGGCAAGGGACACCAAGGGATGAGAGTTTGAGACAAGCCAATTTACGCATCGGTGAGATAGTTGTAGCTTTGGATATATAGTAGAGCATTATGAAATACATTTCTTGCTAATGCTTTCATCTTGTACATAATTTGCAGAATTAGTCGAAAGAATAACCCGGAAACTTCGACTTGGGCCATCAAGCACTCGGCGGATAGATTTGTGGAATCAAAGAGTGGCCCTAGTGGAGAAGGAAAGAAGACAACATAGTGATTCAAGATATCTGAAGAGCATCTGAAGTGGCTTGCGGGGCGTTACGGTTGAAGCTAAAGCCCAGTTGGAACCGTTCGGAATTGGAAGAGTTGGATCGTGAAAGCGGGTATATGGACTTCAATGTACAAACGAGAGACAACGAAGGGACACAACTTGACTATGCACAACTACACGACCGAAAGTGGTATGCTCCACACAATTAGAACCTACTTGAGTGCATGTAAATGTACTTCAAAGATAATTTTCGTGATCTTCATTTTGCGGGGCATGGAGTTATTGCATTGTGTTAACGAGGCTGGTGTAGCACTTGGTGAATATGAGGGAAGTAGATCATCCGAGAATTCTCTTAGGAAAACAATGAAGGTATATGTTACCTCTATTCAAAAACCTCCATCTTTGCACACTTTTGACTTACTCTAGTATTGCATCTTTGTTATGTTGCGTAGTTTCGTGAGTCGATTCCACAAGATGGCAGCTATGCTCTCTTGCCATGGAAGTAAAGCCGTCCTCACGGTGGAGCTTCTACTAGCCGGGACAATAGTAAATGCGTCTTGTCTTGCAACAGGAACAACAAGAGGAGCAACTGCAAGAAGAGCCAGAGCAAGAGGAGGCGCAAAGAAGATGAAGAGGAGTACAATCAAGGCGAAGAGGAGGTGCTTGGGATGTCCCAAATGGATGATCTTGCTGAGCCATCACAATCACACAACGCACGCAACGCAGACAAAGAGGAAGGAAGAAGTGAATTAGTTAATACTAGATTCTCGCGAACTTTGTTATGTTTGATTCGTGAACTTTAGAAGTGGCGTGAACTTTGCTACCTGGACTTGTGTTTAATTTGCACTTATGGAGTGCACTTTGCTACCTTCATGTTGTTGTGTTGCTATGATGGCGTGAACTATGGTACCTTATTGTTGTCATCCTGGAAATATTGCTTAGTTTCTTTGTCATTTTTTGCTGTTATGCTTAGTTTCTTTGTCATCCTTACATTTCTTTGTTATGTTGAAGTTTACATGCAGGCTAGGCGCCATGGTCTCTGGCGTTTTGACCCTAGACGCCGGGAACCTTGGCGTCTGGTATCTTGAGATGAGCCACAACAATTCCACCTTCTGGATATGGCCAAAACTTATATCCACGACAAATCCCAAATTAGAACAAACTTTTTGGAAACTCATAAATAAAGCGGTCTCAAATTAAATGACATATAACATAACTTAGATCCACGACATAAGCATTACATAGTTCAACCGACATACACAATTACAAACTTTAACGGACATAGTACAAATGACATACAACATCACTTAGTTCCATGACATAGAACATCACATAGTTCAACCATTCGTGTTCTTCTTGCGTGATTTGTATTTCTTATTTTTCTTCCGTGAATCATTCTTTTTCTTCTTCTTGCTTGCATTGGCCTCATCTAGCACCGAGGAACTTGGGTGGTAGGTAGCATCGAGGAGCTTGGGTCGATATATAGCAGCGATAAGTCGGGCTCATAATCTAGCGGGATATGTTCCAATTGAATGTCATTGGTTGGTCCAGGTTGCAATACATGACACCGGTATTTCAAGAACCCAATCCCAACGAGCAGCCTGGGTCCGTATCGGGGACATAGCTTCATTGATTGCCCGATCAATGATCATCGAGGCCTATTCAAGTCCATCGGCGATATTCTAGCATAGTTGCATAAAATGCTATTTGCCTACCTAGATCACTTCTACAATCAAGTTCAGCCCTTTCCATCTCGGCAAAATTATTTTGCGTTTCAGCGATGACATTATCGAGTCATCGTAAAAATATAACCGTCAGATTTCCTCGCAGCTTCATTACTTGCATCGCAACTATTCACCCATAGAGTCATCTTTTCTTTAATGAGTTCGCGGTTCTTTTCATCCGCCGCATCCATATATTTCTCAATGAAAACCATCTTTGCATCATTATTAAGTGCCATTCCTACAAGAGTGTCCTAACATTAAAATACAACTCTATAAAGAAGTATGTAACTCTATCACTAATCATAAGCATAACAACTAGGGTAATCCTAATCCTAATCCTAACCCAAATCGTAAGCATAACACTAGGAGCATGCATTTGACTTGGCCTTCCATGTCTTCCCATACTTGACTTTGTATCCAAACATTTTTTTCACCGTCGTCATGAGGAGCTTCACCTTCACGGTTGGATCACTTGATACTTCTTTCATTAATTTAAACCCGAGAAACTTCAGGCGTGAGTTGACGATGTGTTTTAGGCTTCTTTTTTTTGGACGGTGGCCTCACGGTGAGTACACACACAACTTGTTAACAGCCATTGCCCGGTTTTAATTCTTCTTCCATGGACCGCCCATGGGCATCCTTCTTTGTCACAATGGATGGAGTAACGCACTTTTTTGGTCCGAAAGTGCCCAACAAGATATGGTCTATGGTTTCTAATAGCATAGTCACTTAGCCATACTTTAAAGGCACGCAAACTCACAAATTTCAACCCTTTCTTCAAGTAAGCATTCTCGTCTTCACCCTTGACCCTTGGTTACTTGGGTTAGGGCAAGCTCTTAGTTCTATCGCTTTACTCATGCCACCATCAACTACCGCCTTGTGGGCCATTTCTGAGATCACGAAACAATGGAGTTCTTATTTCCAAACCCGGTCACCTCTGTGTGTATACGGTTCTCTCTCTCGTGAATCCATCCACGTCCGGTTCTTCCTCCGGACCTTCATCATCCGAGTCATATGCATATGCACGACCATAAGGGATCTCACGGTCCATGTCCTGCTTTGCACGACAAAGCGCTTCCAAGTCACCGATGTCATTGCCATGAATCTCATCCTCTTGCTCATCATCATCACTACATCCATCCTCTAGTGCAAGACGAGCCCTTTCAAGCTTCCTCACTCTCTCCTCCTCTTGAGCCATCTTCTTGTTTTTGCATGCCATGTCCGCCTCACGCTTTAGTCGTTCCTTTTCTCCTTCTCATTTCCATGAGTCTCATCCTCATGCATGGC
Organism: Aegilops bicornis; assembly: GCA_021605145.1. NCBI lineage: Eukaryota > Viridiplantae > Streptophyta > Magnoliopsida > Poales > Poaceae > Aegilops > Aegilops bicornis. The sequence goes on along the minus strand of CM038669.1, from coordinate 64,388,253 downwards.
ATCATCATCATCACCATGACCACATTGGACATCACCATCACCATCAACATATTGTTCATTAACTTTTCAAGAGCATGCCCAACAACTTCATTTTCTTGGCTAGGTGACGGTTGGCTAGAAGTATTGGGGGCATACACCTCGGCACTATCCACAACACGAGCCACACTTCTACATGGGGAGGACACTTGGCGGTTCAAGTCAATATCAAGCCGCGAACCTTGCCCCTTCGTAGCAAACAATTCAAGTGACATGTCTTCCGACGCCGCAACTTTACCCTTGTATATCCCCCAATGCAACTCGGAGATGATAGGCATATTCTTCAGTCGAGATTTTGTTCCCACCCCAACATCATACCTTCCAATTAATTCAACTTTATCATTGGGGTCCATCCAATTCAACTTACCTCTTACTTTAATAACAACCTCATCATAACTAGGACTTGTGTCGAATATCACCACTTCCTCGTTGTCACTTGCAGTTTTGGTCACAAATGACGCTTTGTCCAAATAATGAACATTAACAAGTCTATCATCCATCTAAAAGGACAACAAACAAGATGAAATGACAATTATAATGCATAGTTGCAAAAACTATGCAACTCTAATGAAGCAATGGCAGCTATATATCCTAATGAGTTGTGTATCCAAAACAAATTAAAACTTATGTACTAAATAAATCATGTCATTAGCTTAACACATAACCTAACCATAACCATCATATTTATCAAATCCATCATTTGTACCCACAAAATTCATATCCCATTACTACTACCACAACTACATATTAATTAAAAGCCATCCAATACCAAAGGATTTGAATAAATCTAGAAACTAAGGTGCCACCTAGGGTTACATAATGCCACTAAAATAACAAGAAATTACCAACAAAATTTAGGGAGTGGGGAGATTACCACAAACAACAAGGAGAGAAAAGATCCACGGAGGAAAATCAAATTTGGAGTGGGATTTGAGTGAGCCTTGAGGTAGGAGAGAGAGGGAGCTCTCCTTTGTTCTTCTTTTTCGGGATGGAAGATTGGGAGAGTGTGTGGAGGCCCCACACACTTTTCCCGTGACCACTTATCTCTCGGGGGTAGACGCCAAGGTTCACGGCGTCTAGGGTCGGTGTCGACACTTGCCATGTCGGACGGTCAATGGTGACCGGGGAGGTGGGCGAGGCCAAACGCCAGGTCCATGGCGTCTTCGGTCTGTGAGCGCCATGGATGTTGGCGTCTCGGTTTGGGTCAGATACGAAAAAAGTTTCAGAAGCGGGTCAAATCGTGCTAAAGTTTGGCACATGGGTCAAAACAGTGAAAAAACCCACTTTAGGAGGCCGAGCACCTCAGGTTGGGTTATCTAGGCCGTTCGATGTGACCTCGTGATCAGTTCCTGTCGGGAGCCTGCGCCCCACGTTCGAGCAACAGGTTTAGGTGCTAGTGCCCCTAGCAGTACACCATTGGCACAACTGCTACGACGGACCTGTTCGATGTGCTTCGTGTTGGAAGGGAACCCGGTCCAGTTTGTGTCGTTTACTGCTAGCAACCGGGCAAGGGCGAATTTATTCCATGTGGCCCACCACTAGCGGCCCGTGACCTCGGGTTCAGGCGGTGTGGGTGTGTGGGGGATTCCAGTCTGCAGCAGTCATCTTCCTCGAGAGCCCGCCTCTGTGCTGCTCCTTGCCATGGATTTGGAGATGGGCGAGCTCTTCCGAGATCCAACTGGAGGACCGCACAGGTTAGCAAGTTCTGCCACCCCATGTAAGAATCTCATGTGACCTCGTCTAGATATCTCACGCTTTTTGTTCCACGGATCCGCTGATCTGCAGGACGCCCGTCCCGAGGCACGCCCTATAGCCATGGCCGGGCCGGTGGAGTCGCAGGCTTCTCTTAGCATAGCCGAGGCGGAGGTATGTCGCGTCCGAGAGCGCGCAAACGTCGGGGAAAGTGTTGGATTTCCGCCGGAAGGGGATTTCAATGTTTGTTCAGAGGCTACAAGCGGCTGGACAAGGAGGTCTGTCTTTTCTTAATCCGCCTTTATTAATATGTGTTCTTCAAGCAGCAGATCTCACCAGTAGATGTTTTTCCATGGATTTTTTTTGTCGTTGCTGCCACATAATCGATTCCTGTAAATTTGCAAGTTTAAGGATATCACACCGATTATGAATGTTACTGATAGCGAATGGATCAACATCGATAGAACGGCGTTACATAGGTTGATGTGAGCATCAATTCTGTTATTTACTATGTGGAAAATCAAAACTATGTTAGCTTCTAGAAGGATTATGAAACTAGTGGAACCCAATTCTCTGCAGAACAATACTAATCCTAACCACTGGTAGAAAAAATCGAGTGTCCTCTGCTGTTTCGTTGAAAAAATGGTCGCAGTGATTGTCATATAATTTCTTATGCAGTACGAGAAGCTTCAGTTTGACAGAGAATCTGAGGAAAGCTTCCAGGAGAAGGGCACTGCTCTGGTATAATTTGGCTGCTGTTCATTCTAGCAAATACTCACACAACACAAATGCTGATTTGTCATGGGTGTGAATGCTGATGGATTAATTGTTTTTATGTTGTATGCAGAGTGGTGTTCCTTTGAGGGTAAATCTTCCAATTGAGAGGCACGCAAGCAAAATCTACACAAGATCAATGTTTGAACAATTCGGCGAGGCGCTGTACAAGTCTTTTGCACATGAGGTTGGTGTTTTAGAACATCGAAAGGTTTACAGAGTAACCCATCTCGATGTCGTGGCTCGTGAGAAATGGAGCAAAGTTGTTTTTATTGTCAATGTGCATGACGATGCGTGTTTCTTTCATTGCGAGTGCGGCACATTTGAGCATTCAGGGATGGTTTGCTGCCATTCTCTCAAGGTAATGCAAAAAATGAGTATATGCATGGATTTATGATGATGAATTTTATTGCCTGGGACTGTTCGAAATCTTATTTTTGGTCATGTGATTCACTGGTGATGATCGGGCTTCGTCTCAAAAAGATACCAGAAAACATATTGTTAAGAGATGGACAAGGGATGCTCGGGATATATTGCCTCATCACCTTGTGCGGTACCAAAAAGACAAGGGCCGCCAACGCCGGACACTTTTAGGCACAATCAAATGTGGATCAGGGCCCTGGAGTGTGTGCGCCTTGGTGACAGCAATGTGAAATGTTATGAGGAGGTATACACCATGTTGCTCCCACTTAGCCATGACAAGGATGGCATGGGGCTGGAAGAGAAAGATGCAGCATCTAAGATGATTAGTGGAGCAGCTGGTTCTGGTACAGTTAATCATGGAAAACCTGTCGTTGAAGACTGTGGAGATCAATCATATTGTTCTGGCATTGCACCTGCTAGTTGCAAGCGAACATCAGGTCGACCTACTACAAGCAGAGATAAATCGCCTTATGAAGAGAAAATGAAGAGGTCTCGATTCTGCACGATTTGCCGTAAAGAGGGACACAAATGCACCACCTGTCCTGATCGCGGCGACATTCCAAAGGCTCCTAGGAAGGAGCCAAATTGTACTAAATGTGGAGTAATCGGACACCGTAGGAATGTCTGCGGTAAACCTACTGATCCCTTTGAGCCAAACTTCCTGTAGGAGACAAACAAAAAGCCTGAGATTTGTCTTGATGACCAGATATCTGTAACAGGAAATTTTTTAGTTGCTTATGTGTGCTGATCAACTACTAGTTTTGTCTATTCTTGTATCCATAACATTTTGATCGTTCGTTCTGTTGATGAAACTTCGTCGCTGGAGTCCGTTTGGGGTTGGAGTTGGCCTCATGCAGCAGCTCCAGTGGAGGGGAGAAGGAAGAAGACGAGCTGGTTCTCTGGAGGTTGGTGTGGTATGGTAATTGCGAGGACAGGTCGTGGGTTGGATGAGAACAGATGACGGTTGACAAGACAACACCAAGCCAAATTCAATAATCACAGTAGGTCCTGAGACTTTCGGCGGTATTGTTCACACGTCGCTCCCTCCATCGCCTCTGTACCAGACGGAGTGACGGTAAAAAACTCTCAATTAATACTAATGATTTACTATTTAATCACATCGTAATTGATGTTATACTAGGGGCCAAAATTATTAAAAACGTCCACCCTAAGCAAAATGCATCATGTCCAACTTCTTAGTACACACAAAACTTCAGTGGAATTGTTTGTAAAACTAGATCTGTTCATGTTCAACGTGTGGGACATTTAGTCAAAAGAGACATCAGTGCCTAATGTAAACATTGGCTAAAATGCGACCAGCTCCGTCTGTTTGCCATCTAACTGATCTTGTCTTCTCATGACCATAGGGCAAGCCATAGGAGTGGGCAGGTTACTTTTCTCAGCACATGTGAGAGGACACGATGTGTGCCATCGAACACTGCAGTAGGCATTGGATGCTAGCTAGATGCTCATCCTAGTGCTGCGGAATACGCGGGCAGGGGAGGCACTACGGGCCGACAGCGCGCGACAATACAGGAAAGGCACGAATCCCAAAAGGATCTGGGCGGACGGGATTGCGGCCTGCCTGAGGCACGGCCTCCATTAGGCATTTTCGGCAAGCCTGCTAGCTATCCATCAATCCATCCACATGAGCACACATGCTCACGGCCATGAGCATGGACGGCCACTAGCATGCCTCATATAGGCGTATACAAAGCCAGATGTCTATGGCACTGAACCCAGACATACGAGGAGCACTCTGCATCTAGATATATCGGATCTGCTCGGGACATACAGCGGTAGAGTATTATCTCTGCGGAAACTCCGGTGGTAAACCATCGCGCGTCTTCTTGGCATACCCGCTCCGGTCCTATCGGCCAGTCTTACCCTCACACTAAGCCCTTGTGGCATCTGTTGACTTCATAAGCCCCGTGAGAATACCACGACGGTTTGGCGCCCACCGTGGGTCGGTACTACGCTTCTGCTTCTTCTTTGGTTTCATTGTCCGGACGGGACCCTTTTTCTTCATCGCCTCCGCTTGGCGTCATTGCCGTCTCTCCGGTAGTGCTCGGGGGCTCGACATCGACCCGCCCCCAGAGCGGTCGCGAAGGGTGGCGTGTCCTCGCCGTCGGCCTCTTCGTCACCACCGCTGCGACACCGGCCATCTGCCGGTGCGCGCCGCGCGGCCTCGCTTCGGTCGGCCGCATCCATCCACGTGCCGCTCGCGACGGCTCTCCTCTATGATGCGCCTCCCTCGCTCCTCCGTTTGCTCCCCCGAGGCAATGGCCAGATAATGGTTGGATGCTTCCTGTACAATGGCCATGCACCGCCAAAACCATGGTCATACACTTCCCAGAAGGAAACCGGATATGCCCCATACACTACCCAGACATTAGTCAGACACAAGTCGGATGATGCCCGTATAATGTTTGTACATGAGTCAGACAATGGCCATACACTACCTAGATATTCCCTGTATATTGACTCATACACTGCTCCACCAAGCGCAGCTCTCGCCCGCTCAAGCGCTGCTGCTCGCTCCGTCTTCTCCTGCCTCGCGCGCGTCGATTCGCTCCGCTCCACCACCATGGCCGTGGCTACCCCAAAGCCACTGCCCAAGCCGCTGCCTGCCTGTTCGCCTCGCCATGGCCGCTATCTCTGCCAGGGGCTCGCGCCATCACCCGCGGCAACGCTGCTCTATCCACCGCGCCAAGCTGCGCGGAACCGTCGGACTCGCTTCCGGCTCGCCGCTCCTTCCCTGCATCGACCACGCCTCCTTGCACAGCGGCCGGCTCGCGTGGAGACGAGCGCGCAAGCGCCTCCGCCCCTCTGCCCCGTCCCTGTGCAACCTGCCTCCATGACTGTCGCGCTGTGCCGCCGGCTCGTCGCCGTTGCCGGGTCCGGCTCCGCCCGTCCCGCGCCAGCTCCGCCCCTGGCTCGCGTTGCCGTCCTCGCACCGGAGTCCTCCGCCCCACGCGCGTCCACGTCTCGGACCGCGCCTCCGACCGGCTAGCCACGCCGGCTCCCGCTCCCGCTCCTGTCACCCGCCGAGCCCGACCGCACGACCCCGCCCGCATCCCTCGGTGCCGCTGGCTCTGCACAGCGCCTCGCCCTGCCTGCTGCTTCGCGCACGTGTCGGCTGCGCCTCACCACTTCTCCGCCTCGCCGACCCGGCCTCGCCGGCCGCCCCTCCACGGCAGTACCCGCCCCTACCTGTGCGCCCGCATCGCCGCGGCCGGGCTCCGCCTCCGTACCCACCTGGCCGCCTCGCCGACTGCCCGCGTGTGAAAGGAGGTGCTGAAGCGCATGCATCTGCAGGGGCGCGCTACATGTTAATATAGCCAAGTGCGGCGGCGATAGGAGTACAGGAGAAGTTAGGGTTTAGGTTAGGTAGAGATAGATCGTTTAAGCTAACTACTAGGTTCTTATCTCAATACCTAACCTATCCTAACAATTTTACAAACACACACACGCCACAACTATCACGGTTTATACAATACCGTGACTACAACGTTTAACACTCCCCCTCAATCACAACTATCCAAGTTGAGATTATGTCGAAAGGCCTCCAGCTGCCGCAACGATAATGGCTTGGTAAAGCCATCTGCCACTTGATCACCAGTAGGCACAAACCGAATGTTTAAAAGCTTGTTTGCAAGTCTTTCACGAACAAAGTGGTAATCGATCTCAATATGCTTTGTCCTCGCATGAAAAACAGGATTGGCAGAGAGATAAGTAGCCCCAAGGTTGTCACACCAAAGAGAAGCTGCAGGTGAATGATGAATACCCAACTCTGTCAGTAAATTCTGCATCCAAATAATTTCAGCAGTGGCATTAGCTAGGGCTTTATACTCAGCTTCTGTACTTGACCGAGACACAGTAGCTTGCTTGCATGCACTCCAAGAAATCAGGTTACTTCCAAAGAAAACCGCAAAGCCTCCAGTGGATCGCCGATCATCAGGACAGCCTGCCCAGTCTGCATCTGAAAAAGCACTGACGAATGTGGAATCTGACTTAGCAAGTTTGAGACCATGACTCTTGGTTGCTTGGAGATAACGAAGTATTCGTTTAACTGCTGTCCAATGGGTACTGGTAGGTGCATGCAAGAACTGCCAAACCTTGCTTACTGAAAAATAGATGTCTGGTCTGGTTAAAGTCAAATACTACAATGCTCCTACAACACTTCTGTACCTGGTTGAGTCTTCAGCCCCAAGCACCTCTCCATCATGAAGAGACAGCTTCTCTGACGTAGACAATGGAGTTGGAGAAGGTTTACAGCCTTTCATGCCCACTCGCTCAAGGATGTCATGCACATATTTTTTCTGAGATAAAATAATACCACTGCCCACACGTTGTACCTCAATGCCAAGGAAAAAAATGAAGATCGCCCAAATCCTTGAGCGCAAAATCCATGCAGAGATCCTGAAGGAGAGCTTCAACCGCTCGAGAGGAGGAGCTGGCGACGATGATATCATCAACATAAATAAGCATAAAAATAGTGACTCCATGCCGATGATAAAAGAACAGTGAGGTATATCCTTTGGATGTAGCAAAACCAAGGGACTGTAACTTGGAATACAAACGATAATACCACGCTCTAGGTGCTTGTTTCAAACCATAGATTGCTTTATCAAGCTTGCAGACGTGCCGTGGTAAAGCTGAACTTTCATACCCAGGAGGCTGCTTCATATACACTTCTTCTTCCAGAACACCATGCAAAAACGCGTTCTTGACATCTAGTTGTCGTATGCACCAATTGCTAGATATTGCAACAGAAAGAATCAAGCAAATAGTAGCAGCTTTTACCACAGGGCTAAAGGATCCTCATAATCAATTCCGTACCTTTGCTTAAACCCTTTGGCCACAAGACGTGCCTTATACCTGTCTATCGTGCCATCAGATTTGCGTTTTACCTTGTACACCCATTTGCAGTCAATCACGTTTCTCCCTCTGACCGGTGCCACCAAGTGCCATGTCTTGTTTGCCACAAGCGCTGAAAATTCTTCATCCATGGCCTGCCTCCACTTGGGATCACCAAGAGCATCATGGAGGTTCTTCGGTTCACTTGTGGCACAGAAAGAGCCCCAACGAACACAACCATCATTATATACCTTGGGTTTCGCAATACCACTCTGGGACCGAGTATGTGATTGGGCAGGAGGAGGAGGAGCTGGTCGAGCTTGCTGTATTTGGAGACGATTATGTGTAGAGGAAACAGCAGAATCGGATGCAGAAGATCCCAAATCCTCTATCTGCAGCGAACCAGTAGGATCTGGTGCGGCAGCCAAGGACACGCTGCCACTTGGCGATTCGAGTTAGCCGCAGTGTGGAGGGAACTGCGTCAGCCGGGAGCCACACGCCCCGCCTTGCGGGCAGCGCCAGGGGCCGCACGCCCCGCCTCCTGGGAGACACAGGGGCCATGCCTGGTCAGTCCGCTCGGGGACCGCACGCCATCCAACGCAGGCCCATGCGGAGGCAGCGAATCAGGGCGCACGCTAGTGGATGGGGAGCCCGGTGTGGATTTGCCTGGCGCTGCGGGCGCGGATCCCGCGGTGGATTCGCCTACGGCTACTGCAGGCACCGATCCCGCGGCCGATTCGCCTGGCGCGGCTGATCCCGAGGCCACCTGAGGATCCTCTGCGGCTGCTGCATGCAAGTTGTCATTTTCCTGCATAAAATCATATGAATTTTCACCAAAATCCTCAACGTTTGGCTGCCCTGTTTCCTGCACACTTTCAGCAGGGGCATTAGCATTAGACACGGACACATCGTCAGCAGCAAAATCAGCTCCCCCGTGAGCAAAGTAAGGAGATGGCAGGAGATGAGAGGGTAGAAGAAGCAATTCTTTGCGGAGTTGGGCACCGGCGTTGGAGTGGAGACTTGCGAAGGGAAAAACTTGCTCATCAAAGACAACGTCACGTGAAACATAGACACGACCAGAGGAGATATCAAGAAACTTGTAGCCCTTATGGAGAGTAATCTGCACCTAGGAAGGCACATTGTTTGGATCGAAACTCAAGTTTGTGCTTGTTGAACGGGCGCAAGTTTGGCCAAACGGCACACCCAAAGATACGAAGAAAGGAGTAGTTGGGCTTGGTGCCAAATAGTCGTTCTAAAGGAGTTTGGTTCTTGATAACTTTACTTGGGACGCGATTTATAAGATAGACCGCAGTGAGAAACGCTTCGTCCCAAAACTTGAGTGGCATAAATGCATGAGCGAGCAAAGAAAGGCCAACTTCTATGATGTGTCTATGTTTTCGCTCGGCGGAGCCGTTCTGTTGATGAGCATGTGGGCAAGAAACGTGGTGTGTGATGCCAATGCGTTCAAAAAAGGAGTTCAACCGTTGGTACTCCCCACCCCAATCGGTTTGCATGGCAATGATCTTACGATCAAACAGACGTTCAACATGAGCTTGGAAAAGACGAAATTTTTCAAAGACATCAGATTTATTTTTGAGCAAATATATCCAACTAAACTTGCTGAAATCATCAATAAAGCTGACATAGTATTTCTGTCTTCCTACATAGACGAGTCCAGGACCCCAAACATCTGAAAAAATAAGCTCTAAAGGAGCTGTGGACTCACTAGTTGAACGAGAATAAGGTAACTGATGGCTCTTGGCCATCTGACATGCATCACACACTAGGAGGTGATCTTGTTTATTTGAAACAGGAAGGTTGAAGTCGCGAAGAATCTTTTGAACTATCGGAAAGGCTGGGTGCCCTAGGCGTTTGTGCCATCGAGACGTGGATGGTTTGATGGCAGCAAGGGCTTGGCGTTGGGGAGCACTCTGCCGTCCGGTCACGGGGAACAACCCCCACCTACTCTTGTTTTGAAGGATTGTTCTCCGGGTAGCCTGATCCTTGACAAGAAAGAATTCAGGGTGAAGTTCAATGAAAACATCATTATCTCTCATAAGATTATAAGCTGAAAGAAGGCTCACAGTCGGCACTAGGAGCATGAAGTATGTTGTTTAACTGTAGAGAACCGGAGGGAGTAGATAATACCGAATGACCAATGTGTTCTATGTCCATACCTTGCCCACTTGCTGTGTGGATTTGGTCGGTGCCGGTGTAGCGATCGCGAACATCTAGCTTTTCCAACTCCCCGGTGACATGATCAGTAGCGCCGGTGTCAAGATACCAATTAGTATCAACACCATAGGAGTGGGCAGAGTTGGCGGAGCGAGGATTGCCACCGCCACCACCGCCACCACGCCCACCGCCGCCGCGTCCGCCGCCACCAGCGCCACCTGCAGGGTTGCGTACGTTGTTGTTGTAGCTTTTGTCGTAGCATTTCCTGCAGCGCCACGCACCGTGGCCTTCCTCCTTGCAGATTTGGCAGCGCTCGCGGTCACCGCGCTCACCGCGGTCACCACCTTGCTGGCGCGGTGCACCGCTGCCCGAGTTGTCGTTGTAGTTGCCCCCGTTGTAGCCTCCGTGTCCACCACCCTGACCGCCGTGTCCGCTGCCGTAGCCACCTCGACCACCCTTTGCGGCGAGGTTGACAGAGTGATGGGCGGTGTAGGCGGCGTGCTGGGCGGCGATCCGAGACTTCGGCGGCGGCGATGGCGAGAAGAGCTTCGGCGAGGCCGATCGGTTGATCGGTGATGGCGCGCGTGGAGATGGCGGTGACGAAGCCGTTGTAGTCGGGCTCATGCATGAGCCCCTCCAGGATGTGCGAGATGACGTCGTCTTCATCAAGCGGTTTCCCTGCAGCAGCTAGCTCGTCGGCGAGCCCCTTCATCTTGGTGAAGTAGGCGGCGGAGAGGTCGCCCTTGCGTGCGTTCGGTCGCAGAAGCGAAGCTGTATCTGGCGCGCCGGGACTGGGCGAAAAACTTTCCACCGGGGCTAGCGGACTCCTTGGCGGTGGTGTGGTTGGAAACACGCATCGTAACCTCGCGGGATAGAGAGGCGAGCAAGAAGGTAAGCACCTGCTGATCTTGAGTGACCCAGATCGCGTGTTCTGGGTTGGGCGTCTCGGTGATATCCTTCTTCCCGGCGTTGTCCCTCTCGGTGACGATGACAGTGGCGGGCTCCTTGATCGAGCCTTCAAGGTAGCCCGTCATCGCCGTGGCCCTAACGTGCGGGAGTACTTGAGTCTTCCACACCAGAAAGTTTTCGCGGGTAAGCTTTTCGGTGATGGTGTGGCCGAGGGAGGCGAGGGAAGGCATATCCATGGCGTGGGAGGAAGAGGAGGACGACATGATCTAGATGTATGGAAGAATTAGGCTCTGTATACCATGTGAAAGGAGGTCTTTGAAGCGCATGCATCTGCAGGGCGCTGCATGTTAATATAGCCAGTCTTGGCGGCGATAGGAGTCTGAGGAGAAGTTAGGGTTTAGGTTAGGTAGAGATAGATCGCTTAAACTAACTACTAGGATCTTATCTCAATACCTAACCTATCCTAACAAGTTTACAAACACACACACGCCACAACTATCACGGTTTATACAATACCGTGACTACAACGTTTAACACCGCGTCTTGCTTGTGATCCGCTGCAACCCGCTGGCGGCTTGCCGCCCGGTCGCCTCGCGCACCGGCCGTCTCACCAGGTCCGCCCGCTGCTGCCCAGTGCGTCCGCCTTTGCACACAGACGCGGGTCGCCCGCTCCTCTGGCGAGCTCCGCGTCTCGCGCCCGGCCAGTTGCCTTCTTGCCTCTGCGCGGGCCCCATCCGCACCGGCTCCAGCGTGCCGGCTTACTCTCCTGCCGGCTGCCGCCTCGCGCCATCCGGCTCAGCTCCGCACCCGGACGGCCGGCTCCGCCCGCTACCCGGCTTCGCCCACCACCCGGCCCGCCTGGCCGGCTGCCGGCTTCCCGTCGCTCCACTACTCGCAAGCCGACTGTCCGAGAGGCCGGCTGGGACAAGAAAGAAAAAGAAAGAGCCCGGCTGCCCACACGCTGGCTAAAAGAAAAGTCAAAAGGCCGGGTTCCCAGGCCGGTTGTCAAAAAAAAAGAAAAAAAAAGAAGAGAGAAATGTGTGTCGATTGCGGATGTCGTCCGACACCGGCTGCCTGCCGGTCAGAAAGAGCCCGGCTAACGTGTCGAGGTCCGCCCGCCACCGGTGAAGAAAAAGAAGAAGACAAAGTAATGCTGGAGATCCGGCCCGGCCTTTCAATGATCGGCCGAATCTCGAGGCTGCACCAATAGTGCACTGACGCCCGCCAAGAAGAAGACAAAGAAGTCGCTGGAGATCCAGCTGCTTTCGATGGTCGGCGGAATCTCGGGGGCTACACCCAGCAGGTACGCTGACGCACCCCCACGAGGAAGAAGACAAAGTAGTTGCCGGGAGATCCGGCTGTTGCTCGGCGATCGGCCCGAATCTCGGGGCTACACCAATGAGTCTTGTTGGCCGCCCAAGATTGCGAACAAGAGAAGAGTTTTGTCCGGCTGCTAGCAGCCAGCAGAAGAGAAAAAAAAGAAGAAAAAGGGCGTTGCAAGATGCCTCGCCGCCTGGCCGGTCGAGCCTGACCGGCCAGGACCCCCTTCGAGCGGCTGTCCGGCTAGCAAGAGTGAACGCTGGGGGCCACCCACGTGAAAAATGTCCGGGAAGAAAAACGGTTCGGGCGAATCTGCTCCCAGAGTGTGAGTACTGTACACTCCGCTCCTCGGCCCACTCTCAGCCACAGACCGCAGAGCGGCTGTCTAGCAAGCGAGAGCACAAGCCAAAGAGTGGAGGGAACATGAAAAAGATTGAAGGGGGCTCGGATGAAACCGAGTCGGCACCCTCCGCATAAAACTTGCAATGCTAAAAGAAAACATTTTATATATCTGCATGCACTAACTTTGTCTTTTTTCATGATCGTTTCCATGAACACTCGCCAAAAAACCTCCGCCCAACTTTGCCAAGTTGCCCGGAGGCTTAGGGGAACTCTTGTCGGAGTAATTGGACACGGATACCCGAAGACAAAGAAGACAATATTTCAAGACATCGGGCTAGCAAAGCCCCTCAGTCCGACTTGGCCGCTCACGCCGGCTGCCGGTGACCATTGTGCCAACCAACCGGTGCCGATTGCAGCCCGACAAGACACCAACGAGGCGGCCGTGCAGAAACCTTTGTTCACGTGTCACCTCAGCCATCATGTATAGTGTCACTTGTCCCCTGGAACTATTTATGAAGTGACCCAGGGGACAAGGATGACACCCACCATGCCTTGCTCCCATGCCACTACCTAGCTTACATCCTAAGCTACCTCACACTATAAAAGGAGGCACAGATCCATCCATCCAGGGGATGGACTCCCATGGACTCCCATGGACTCTCACGTACACACACAAGCAACTAGCTAGCAAGCTTGCTAGCTATCCATCCATCCATCCACATGAGCACACATGCTCACGGCCATGAGCATGGCCGGCCACTAGCATGCCTCATATAGGCATATACAAAGCCAGATGCCTATGGCACTGAGCCCAGATACAGCTTCAGGAGCACTCTGTACTAGATATATCAGATACACTCAGACATGCCTTGATGGGAGTATTATCTCTCCGGAGAGCTCGAAGCTGGGTAAACCACCGCGTGCTACTCGCATACCCGCTCCCGGTCCTATCAGCAGCAGTCTTACCCTCACACTAAGCCCTTGTGGCATCTGTCGACTCGCAAGCCCCCCGTGAGAATACCACGACAGACATGAGTTGCAAAACTATTCTGCATTGTTTCAAATGAAGATCAAACTCGTAACTCAAATATTCACCTCCACGATCAGATCGTAGAAACTTTATTTTCTTGTTATGATGATTTTCCACTTCACTCTGAAATTCTTTGAACTTTCAAATGTTTCAGACTTATGTTTCATCAAGTAGATATACCCATATCTGCTCAAATCATATGTGAAGGTCAGAAAATAACGATACTCCCCGCGAGCCTCAACACTCATCGGATCGCATACATCAGTATGTGTTATTTCCAATAAGTCAGTTGCTCGCTCCGTTGTTCCGGAGAACGGAATCTTAGTCATCTTGCCCATGAGGCATGGTTCGCAAGCATCAAGTGATTCATAATCAAGTGATTCCAAAAGCCCATCAGCATGGAGATTCTTCGTGCGCTTTACACCAATATGGTCTAAACGGCAGTGTCACAAATATGGTGCACTATCATGATCAACTTTGCATCTTTTGGCAACAATATTATGAATATGTGTATCACTACGATCGAGATTCAATCAACCATTCACCTTGGGTGTATGACCACAGAAGGTTTTATTCATGTAAACAGAATAACAATTATTCTTTTAAATGAATAACCGTATTGCAATAAACATGATCCAATCATATTATGCTCAACGCAAACACCAAATAACATTTATTTTAGGTTCAACACTAATCCCAATGGTAAAGGGAGTGTGCGATGGTGATCTTATCAACCTTGGAATTACTTCCAACACACATCGTCATCTTGCCCTCAACTAGTCTTTGTTTATTTTATAATTCCTGTTTTGAGTTACTAATCATATCAACTGGACCAGTATCAAATACCCAGGGGCTACTATGAACACTAGTAAAGTACACATCAATAACATGTATATCATATATACTTTTGTTCACTGTGCCATCCTTCTTATCCCACCAAGTATTTGGGGCAGTTCCGCTTCGATGACCATTTCCTTCATGAGAAGCACTTTCGATTTAGGGCTTTGGTCTAGCTTTGGGCTTCTTCATGGGAGTGGCAACTAGCTTGCCATTCCTTTTGAAGTTCCCTTTCTTTCCCTTGCCCTTTTACTTGAAACTAGTGGTCTTGTCAACCATCAACATTTGATGCTTTTCTTGATTTCTACCTTCGTCGATTTCAGCATCACGAAGAGCTCGGAAATTGTTCTTGTCATCCCTTGCATATTATAGTTCATCACGAAGTTCCAGTAACTTGGTGATAGTGACTAGAGAACTCTGACAATCACTATCTCATCTGGAAGATTAACTCCCACTTGATTCAAGTGATTGTAGTACTTAGACATTCTGAGCACATGCTCACTGCTTGAGCTATTCTCCTCCATCTTGTAGGCAAAGTACTCGTCAAAGGTCTCATACCTCTTAACACGGGCATGAGTCTGAAATACAACTTTCAACTCTTGGAACATCTTATATGCTCCGTGGCGTTCAAAACATTTTTGAAGTCCCAGTTCTAAGTCATAAAGCATGGTGCACTAAACTATCAAGTAGTTATCATACCGAGCTTGCCAAACGTTCATAACGTCTGCATCTGCTGCTGCAATCACTACAAAAAAAAACACATCCGTGACATTTTGGGCCGAACGAATTTTATTCTGTCATACTTATGACACTTCTATGACGATAATTGTGACAAAACCAGGTATCATAATAGATGTGGTGGGGTCCTACTTCTATGACAAAAAATCATGACAGAAAATGGGCTTTTAAGTCACAGGTGGGCGAAGACGCAGTTGCATGACATTCTTTCGGCCGTCCATGACAGAAAAACCATGGTAGAAGCAAGGGCGAGGAAAATATCGGGGTGTTCCCGGTTACGGTGGGTGGTTGGGGCCGAGCGATGCGCGTTTCTCTCGTACACGCACGCGTGTGGCTGCGAGGCGTTGGGCTCTAACTGAACCCGAGCGATTGCACTGCAGGCTACGCATTACTAAACCCGAGCGATCGATCGATGGCTATTAACTGAACCCGATCGAGCGATTCTTCACTACTGCTGCTAACTGAAGCCGATCGATGCTGCCTCTGGATGAACAGTGAGCGTTGTCAGGGGGTTTGGATTAACAGTTCCTGGTGGGGGTGGATGAACAGGACCCTGTGGTGTTGCCTCTGGATGAATAGGACCCCGATCGATCGAGCCGGTTGGGGCTGGATGAACAGGACCCCGTGGAGGGCTGGATGAACAGGACCACCCCATGGAGGGCAGGATGAACAGTAGCCCGTGGAGGGGTGATAACCCACAAGTATAGGGGATCGCAACAGTTTTCGATAAGTAAGAGTGTCGAACCCAATGAGGAGCTAAAGGTAGAATAAATATTCCCTCAAGTTCTATCGACCACCGATACAACTCTACGCACGCTTGACGTTCACTTTACCTAGAACAAGTATGAAACTAGAAGTACTTTGTAGGTGTTTTTGGGTAAGCTTGCAAGAAAGTAAAGAGCACGGAAATAAAACTAGGGGCTGCTAAGGTAAAGACACAACTAAAGTAAATATAGAGGGTATGGAAAAGTGGTAATAGGAGTTGTGGAATTGTCCCTAGGCATCTGACTATGTTACTAGACCGGTAATCACTATTGCAATTCTATTTGAGGGAGGGGCATAAGCTAACATACTTTCTCTACTTGGATCATATGCACTTATGATTGGAACTCTAGCAAGCATCCGCAACTACTAAAGATTCATTAAGGTAAAACCCAACCATAGCATTAAAGTATCAAGTCCCCTTTATCCCATACACAAACAACCTACTTACTCGGGTCTGTGCTTCTATCACTCACGCCACCCACCATAAGCAAATCATAAACATATTGCAAACCCTACAGCGGGAATCCCTCACGCTTGCGCGACACGGAGAGCACAATAGGACAGCACCAATAAAATATGCAATTCAAACCAATCATATCAATTCATCAATCACCGATAGGACAATAGAAATCTACTCATACATCATAGGATGGCAACACATCATTGGATAATAATATGAAGCATAAAGCACCATGTTCAAGTAGAGCGTAGAACGGGTTGCGGGATAGTGGACCGCGGTAGATAGAATTGGGGAAGGTGCTGGAGAGGTTGGTGATGATGAAGGAGGGGGTGGTGTAGATCGCGGTGATGATGATGGCCCCGGCAGCCTCCCCGCCACCGGAAGCAAAGGGGAGAGAGCCCCCCTTCTTCTTCTTCTTCCTTGACCTCCTTCCTAGATGGGAGGAGGGTTTCCCCTCTGTTCCTTGGCTCCCATGGCTTGGGAGGGGCAAGAGCCCCTCCAAGATTGGATCTATCTCTCTGTTTTTGCGTTCTATTCTGGCTCTGTTTCACTGTTTCGTGTATATATGGATATCCGTAACTCTGATTGGCCTGAAACCTTCGCCGTGATTTTTTTACGAATATTATCTTTCTTGCGGCAAAAGAAGAGCATCAACTGCCTTACGGTGGGCTCACGAGGGTAGGTGGCACGCCCAGGGGGGGAGGGGCGCGCCCCCTGCCTCGTGACCACCTCGGGCACCGTCTCGCGTGGATTTGTCTTCTGGAATTTTCCATATTTTCCAAAAATAAGCTCCGTCCGTTTTTATCCCGTTTGGACTCCGTTTGATATGGATATTCTACTGAAACATAAAACATGCAATGTAGGAACTGCACTGAGCCTTTGGATCAATATGTTAGTCCCAAAAATAATATAAAAAGTTGCCAAAAAGTATATGAAAGTGAATAATATTGGCATGGAACAATAAAAAATTATAGATACGACGGAGACGTTTCAAGGGGTGGTTGAATAGGAGCCCGTGGAGAGGGCTTGTTGAACAGTAGCCGGTGGAGTAGCGCGTGGTGGAGGCTGGATGAACAGGAGCCCATGGATGAACAGTCGGAGGTGGAGGCTGGAGGAGGTCGATGGTGGATGAACAGTAGCCCGTGGAGGCTGGAGGGGGTCAATGGTGGAGATGAACAGTATCCCGTGGAGTCCTGTTTTGCGGTACGCCACACCCCTCCCGATGAACAGGACCCCCGTTTCGACCATAGCGCTCCAACACAAATCCGTTTCATCCGTTTTGCAGTACGCCACACCCCTCCCTATCAACAGGACCCCCGTTTCGACCGTAGGAGGTCCGTTTCCTCTGTTTTGTGGTACGCCAGACCCCTCCCGATGAACAGGATCCCGTTTCGAACGTGGCCGGTCGAACAGAAGCCATTTCCTCCGCTCTATGGTACGCCAGGCCTCTTTTCCATCGGTTGTTCTGTCCAAGCCCTCCGGATGAACACGACGACGCAAATTCCGTTCCGACCCAGCCGGTTGGCTCCCCATGAACACGACGATGACGTTGTTTCTCTGTTCCGACCCAGCCATGTACACGAGCCCTGGCCGTACGTACGCGTGAGTAGGCGTTCGAGACCCCGCCCGTATGTTCATACATGGCCGTATTTACTTTCTTGCACCCCGGCCGCTGTATGTACGTGTACATGCTACGAGCGCGCCTCTGCTGCGACACGTGTGTGCCTCTACATCGACCAGTATGTACGTACACGTTCGCGACCAGAATGACAATGCTACATACGCTTCGACCAGGTGGGTCCCGACTTCAGGCACTTCCTTGCGTGCGAAGATGTAGCTGGTGGGTCCCAGCAGTCCGGGGGGCGAATCATTTTTTTTGCCCGGATGCACTTCCCTTCTTGCGAAGATGTAGCTGGTGGGTCCCAGCAATCTAGGGGAAACATTTTTTTTGCGAAATGCGGTGGCCCATCCGGTGGGTCCCTGCTGTCAGGTAGAGGAATATTTATTTTGCGCTTAATAAGGAGGCACTTCCTTGCTGCGGCCGTGGACCCGGTATCGGCCTCTCCACGTCTGATCCACGTCCGATGGAAGCCATTCCTTGACCACGTAGACTATGCCGCGCCGAGAGCACCAGGGCGGTGGATGACGGCGAGGCCTAGGAAGGGGACGACGCGGCAGTGGATGCCCACGCGTAGAGGAGTATGAGGGTTCACTGGTTCGCTGCGGTGTGAGGCTGTCGTCGCCACGGAATAACATGGGGTGTGGGTGAGTAGAGGGATGGCCTGGCCAGCGGTGGGAGTAGTAGGGGGCGGTGAGGCCTCCGCTGCATCGCAGCCGGCCACGGGAGGCAGGAGCGCGAGGCACGACCGGCGCTGGTTTGGGCGGCTGGAGCAAGAAGAGCAGAGGTTGAAGAAGCACTACGGCCGTTGGATGGACATCGTACGGTCACTGGAGCTAGAATCATGCATATTGACTAAGTTGATAAAGCCCTCCGTCCCGTCAACTTAGTAGGCCCTAAGTCAGCCTACCACTATACTTTGGGTCCCAGCTAGCGAGGAGTATTCATTTTTTGTGCGTAATAAGGAGGCACTTCCTTGCGTGCGAAGATATAGCTGGTGGGTCCGAGCTGTCGGTGGCGGTAACGTTTTTCACGAAATACGTAGGCCCTTTCGGTGGGTCCCGGATGTCGTGGAGGAATCATTATTTTTGCGGCGTAATAAGGAGGCATTTCCTTGCGTGCGGCCGTGGACCCAAGCACGCCTCTCCACGCCTGATCCACTTCAGATGCATGTCGGTCGTTGACCACGTTGACCGAGCCGCGCCGAGAGCACCGAGGTCGGTGGACGACGGCGAGGCCTAGGAAGGAACAACACGGAGCCAGGGAAGACTCGTCGATTTGTTTCCCACGCGAGGGGAGTAACGACTGCACGAGGGTTTACCGTCTGCCCGTCACGGAGAATAACAGCAGGTGTGGGTGAGTAGAGGGATGGCTAGGCCAGCGATGGGAGTACGGTGGGGCGGTGAGGCCTGTGCGGCAGCACAACCAACCGCGGGAAGGAGGGACCAGGCAGTCCCGCCTGCGCTTGTTTGAGCGGCTGGAGCATGAAGAGCAGAGATTGAAGAAGCACGACGGTCGTTGAATGGACATCCAACAGTCATTGCTTGTGCATCAACCTTTTTTTAGGAAAGCCTTAGATTTGTGGAAAACAACATACAGCCCATCTACCATTATTTCTAATAATTTATAGCCCATTTCCTAATTCTTAAGGTTTTTTTGGAGCCCATATTCTTTTTATTAGCATTACAGCCCATATTGTGGCCACGGTTAAAAAATTATATGAAATTTTGCATATTTCAGTGCGGTCCGAACTCTTTTAAATCCCAAAATTCCGAGTCACGTTCAAACTGATTTTAAAAATAAGTATATATCAATATCAAATCCAACAAATTGTCCATGCATAAAAATCAATGCAATTTAAAATCTCAAAATGAAAAAAAAGAAATTTTAAACTAATTGCCAGTTTGATGTGTTTTAAAAATGTATAGCCCATTTCTCATTACTGATAGGCCATTTTCTTGGCCAGCCGAATGAAGCTCTCCTCGTCTTGAAAGATTTGCAGCCCAACAGGCCTGACAATGCGACTTACATGGAAAATCACAAAAAATCTGGGCTGTGGCCGTGGACCCAGCTGTCAGCCTCTCCATGTACAGTACTCTTCCGATGGAAGTCGGTCATTGACCACATTGACCACGCTGCGCCGAGAGCACCAAGGCGGTGGACGATGGCGAGGCCTAGGAAGGGGACGACGCGGAGCTGGGGAAGACGCGGCAGTGGATGCCCACGTGGAGAGGAGTACGAGGGTTCACTGGTTCGGCTGCGGTGTGAGGCTGCCGTCGCCACAGGGCCTGGCTAGCTGATTGCGTGCGGCCAGCCCTGTGGAGGGAGTAGGGTGGGCCGGGGAAGCCTGCGTGGCATCACAGCGGGCCACAAGAGGAGGGAGCAGGCAGTCCCGCCGGCGCTAGTTTAGGTGGGTGGAGCAGGAAGATCAGAGATTGAAGAAGCATGTCGGCCGTTGGATGGACATCCAACAGCCACTGCTGCTAGAATCGTGTGTTGACTGAAAAAGCCTTGCGTAAACAAGTCAGTCTCGAAATCTGTGGTGTGTACAACCCATTTGCTGTTATTTTTATAATTTTTACTCATTTTCTAATTCATATGGAATTTTTTGCATCCTGTTTTCCATTTTTAGAATTGCTGCCCATTTCCTGGTCAGCACCAGGGTTAAAAAAATTAACTACATATGTGGGAAATTTTGAAAATTCTCAAATTTTTTCTGGGGAAAAATATTCTTAATCCAAAAATTAGTAGCCATACTACAACAAATTTAAAAATAAATTAGTACTATGTCATGTTAAATCCAATGAAATACTCCCTGTGTCCCAAAATTCTTGTCTTAGATTTGTCTAAATATGGATGTATCAAGTCACGTTTTGGTATTAGATACATCCGTATCTAGACTAATCTAAGACAAGAATTTTGGGACGGAGGGAGTTTAAGATATCAGTGTAGAACAAAAACAAAAAAAGAAACTAATATCCCATTTTCTATAAATTTTTTTGGAATTTTCAACCCCTTTTGATATTACTTTTAATGTATTAATTCCACCATACTCTTTGGCCAGGCCGGAATGCATCCCTCCTCGTCTTGAAAGATTTGCAGCCCAGTAAGTCGGGGAAAACAAATAGGCCTAGCTTGGGTATTCTTGAAAAAGAAATACTAGGCTACCTATTTTCCCAAAGAAAAAACTGTTGGGCTGGTCATGTTGTTAGATGGGCCACAGAGACCGCACAACCCAGTTTATAGCCTGCTCCTCCGAATTACTACTAAAAAAGGTTGTGCAATTCTGTCGTTAATTGACTATACATTGAAAATGATGTGGGTCCTTGATATCAGCAGGGTGGATTAGAGTAAAAAACGAGGGGTTCATCTGAGTAGTAAAAGAGGCGCTTGCTTGTGTTTGGGAGTGGACCTGGTGGGTCCGTACTGTCATACTCACAACTACAGTCCTCTCCCGATTCACTATGACAGGGAACGTTTCTAAAAAACTATGTTGACAGGGCTGGGCCAGGCGCCCTTGGCCAGCGCGCACCAAGGCGGAGGATAAAGTGCGTCGCCAATGTCTTTGGGCTGGGTTGGACATTCTTATTGAAAAAAAATGGACCGGATCTATTTACGACGTTGACTAGGATTTGCATGGGTCCGCTGGTTGCAGGAAGAAAATGCTGGGAGAAAGAAAACTGGTCGCTATCTTTGCCGAAGAATAATATTGACTGAATGTAATGACACTATCATAGGAAATAATATCCTCCTGTTAAATCGTGAATTTAGAGAGCTGGTGCATGAGCATTTAGCTTTATTTATTTATTTACTTATTTATGTTTAGGGACCATGAGCATGTACACGGGCGGATTCATGTGAGAGCCTCCCTTCCAGTTAATTATGGGCTTCTCTATTGGGCCTTCATCAGTGGGCTGCATGTTATCAACAAGTGGAAAATGTGTTCCATATGAAAAATAGTATGCGCTACGTACGGTACTGGGCACTAAAGGATAGAACCGTGCAATGACTTCCAAAACATTGTGTTTATCATTCTAACAACACATTTATTCAACCAACAGACGAAATATACTACTGATTGTACATTAAAAGCAGCAGCAGCAGCAACCAGGGCTGGGGGTGCAACAGAAGCAGTAAGCAGGCCAGAAGAGTGAAGACGTAGCTCCCCGATCAATGCATTTCACTCTTCCCTGCAACACACGGGTGAGGGAGTCCTGGACTAAGGGGTCCTCGGGTGTCCGACCTGTTATCCATTGGGCCGGACTGATGGGCTGAGAAGACATGAAGGCCGAAGACCGTACCCGTGTCCTTCTTATGTAACTGACTCTATGTAACCCTAGACCCCCCCCCCCGGTGTCTATATAAACTGGAGGGGTTAGTCCGGAAAGGATACACTCATTACCATAGTCATACAGGCTAGACTTTTAGGGTTTAGCCACTACGATCTCGTGGTAGATCAACTCTTGTAATACTCATATTCATCAAGATCAATCAAGCAGGAAGTAGGGTATTACCTCCATAGAGAGGGCCCGAACCTGGGTAAACATCGTGTCCCCCATCTCCTGTTACCATCGAACCTAGACGCACAGTTCGGGACCCCCTGCCCGAGATCCGCCGGTTTTGACACCGACATTGGTCCTTTCATTAAGAGTTCCACTGTGCTGTCGATGAAAGGTTCGATGGCCCCTTCAATCGCCTGTGGTGACACTGTCCAAGGAGAAACCTTCCTCCCCGGACAAATTTTCATGTTCGGCGGCTTCGTACTACGGGCCAACTCGCTTGGCCATCTAGAGCAGATCGATAGCTACGCCCCTGGCCACCCGGTCAAATTTGGAAGCTTGAACTATGTCGCAGATATCCGTGGAGACTTGATATTCAATGGATTTGAGACCGCGGCGATTGCTCCCCCTCTCTCTGATGAACATGACTTAAATCTGTCATCGGACCAGATTCTGGAGACGGTTCCTGTAACTGCTACGATCCTAGACCCGGAGCATTTTGCACCATTCGAAGCCACAGAGTCCGTGGTGTTGGAGCCGCACACAGACTCAACACCAGGCAATATCAGCGTCAACGGAATTCCGGACTCGTCTCCGGCTATAAGTTCCGAACCACGCACGCCCCCGGTCACCGAGTAGGATCGGTTATCAACCTTCGAGTTCAGCGCCGCAGATATCTTCCAACACTCTCCCTTCGGCACTGTGCTAAATTCATTAAAAAAACAGTCCCTAGCGGAGGACTCGCGGCTGAACTATGTCCGGTTCGAGCTAGAGGCTGATAATGGAGACTTTCTCTTCCCACCCACCACCCACTTCATAGCCACTGTCGAGGACTCAACCGACATGCCTGGTTATGGCTCCGAAGACATTGACGGTATAGACGACAATGCCGACAAGGAGCAAGGCCAAGACCCGCCGGTCACCGGACGTGGGACGACCACCCCTTCGAACAACGTATACATGGTTGATACACCTAAAAAAGCTCGCGACGATGACAAAGGAGATCCAGTTGAGAATAAACCTCCTGGGACACAGTCTAAGTACCGGCGCCCTAAACACCGCTCCAAGTCACATCGCAGCAACGCTGGCACCGGAGAAAATAGTACTCCGGACGACGCCGAAAACAATGAAGACCCTGTTGGAGCAATATCCGAACAGGAGGAACAGGAAAACGGGCAAGCCAGCCCCGATGAACAGGCCCTGCCCAGCAACAATTCGGAGGACGACAACTACCTCCCGCTCTCCGAAGATGAGGTAAGCCTCGGCGACGAAGACTTCATCGTACCCGAAGAGCCCCTCGAGCAGGAGCGCTTCAAGCGCAGGATAATAGCTACTGCAAGGAGCTGGAAAAAGAAGCAGTAGCAGCTTCAAGCTGACCAATACCTACTCAACGATAGATGGACCGAAGTCCTGGTCGCCGAATAATACGGCCTTAGTAGCTTAGCCAAAAGCTACCCGAAGCATAGATGGCTACATCAGTTCGACGATGATGCATTGGAGCCCGTACCATCATCACACAATGCGGCAGGTCGCCGACAACTCTGTCCGG
The DNA here is from genome assembly GCA_021605145.1 of Aegilops bicornis. Taxonomy (NCBI): domain Eukaryota; kingdom Viridiplantae; phylum Streptophyta; class Magnoliopsida; order Poales; family Poaceae; genus Aegilops; species Aegilops bicornis. Next base: position 64,364,226 of record CM038669.1, on the reverse strand, counting down.
ATAAAGAGGCAACTCAAGCCGAACCCCAGACGGCCCCACCTCTCCGTAAAGGCAAGAATAACGTGGATCACGATCGCCTAGATGATCTGCAGCAGGACTTGGACAATAGAGCAGGATACGCAAGACCGATCTACGGATCGCGCAAGCATGCCTTGACACGCGACGATGGCTACCTATTCGGACGTGACAAACCTAGCCACGCCCAAGCTGAAAACAGCAAAGGGACTCCTTTGGAGTTACGTCGTAGTGTGGCCCAACATAGAGGCGCCGCGCACCCGCTTTGCTTCACTGATGAAGTAATGGATCATGAATTCCCCGAAGGATTCAAACCCGTCAATATTGAAGCATACGATGCAAAAACCGATCCCGCGGTATGGATAGAAGATTTTATCCTCCACATCAATATGGCCTGTGGGGACGACCTCCACGCCATTAAATACCTCCCACTAAAGCTAAAAGGGCCAGCTTGGCACTGGTTAAACAGCCTGCCTGAAAATTCTATAGGCAGCTGGGAGGACTTGGAAGAGCCCTTCCTCGACAACTTCCGAGGAACATATGTCCGGCCACTGGATGCCGATGACCTAAGTCACATTGTCCATCAGCCCGGAGAGTCAGCCAGGAAGCTCTGGACTCGGTTCTTAGTCAAAAAGAACCAAATCGTCGACTGTCCGGTCGCGGAAGCCCTTGCGGCTTTCGGACACAGTGTCCGGGACGAATGGCTTGCACGCCACCTCGGTCAAGAAGGACCTAAGTCCATGACAGCCCCCACTACTCTGATGACCCGCTTTTGCGCGAGAGAAGGCAGCTGGCTCACTCGTAGAAGCAACAGCACCAGCAACCCGGGCACTTCCGAAGTCCGAGACGGCAACGGCAAGCCACGAGGATGAAAATACAACAGTCGCAACGATAATGAAAGATCACGCGACACAGCGGTCAATGCAGGATTCAACAATCCCAAGCCCGGCCAACGAAAGAAGCCATTCAAGGCGAAACGAGACGAACCATCCAACCTAGACAGGATATTGGACCGACCCTGCCAGATTCACGGCCACCCCAATAAATCAGCTAATCATACTAACAGAAACTGCTGGTGTCGGTGTCAAAACCGGCAGATCTCGGGTAGGGGGTCCCGAACTGTGCGTCTAAGGCAGATGGTAACAGGAGGCGGGGGACACGATGTTTACCCAGGTTCGGGCCCTCTCGATGGAGGTAATACCCTACTTCCTACTTGATTGATCTTGATGATATGAGTATTACAAGAGTTGATCTACCACGAGATCGTAGAAGCTAAACCCTAGAAGCTATCCTATGGTATGATTGTTGTTGTCCTACGGACTAAACCCTTCGGTTTATATAGACATCGGAGGGGGCTAGGGTTACACCGAGTCGGTTACAAGGGAGGAGATCTACATATCCGTATTGCCAAGCTTGCCTTCCACACCAAGGAGAGTCCAATCCGGACACGGGACTAAGTCTTCAATCTTGTATCTTCATATTCCAATAGTTCGGCTGTCCGAGGACCCCCTAATCCAGGACTCCCTCAGTAGCCCCCGAACCAGGCTTCAATGACGATGAGTCCGGCGCGCAGATTGTCTTCGGCATTGCAAGGCGGGTTCTTCTCCAAATCTTGAGTTCCTATTGAGCAGTGTCTGGCTTCCCATAAATGTTGCACTCCTTGGCTTCCGCGCCTAATAATGGCTATCTTCACGCGTCGAGCGAATGCGAGAAGCCAGGGCATTTTTAAATTTGCCTCCCTAGCCGTGCGAATAAATCGCCTATTATAGAGACGAGGATTCTCAGATCCAGGTCACACCATCCTCCCACAGCGAGTATCCATCGGAGCGCACCCGGAAAATCCGTTCCAACATGGCCGGCCATCGCAACTCCTCCTTTCGCTCCCGTAGCCCTAACCTCGGAAATTGGAAGAAGTGTTCCGTCCCCCACAGCCAATTAGTAGAGTTATAGACCCAGGGTGTCGGTGTACAAAAATAGGGGTACGCCTTTTGTACCCCTATAACTGTGCACGGGCAGTCTGAGCCACGGGCACCACCACACCAAGCACGGCGAGGGAGGTGAAACCAAGGTAAGGCCGAAGCCGAAGAGGAGCAGAACGACGCCAAGACCAAGAGCACAAAGAGCAAGGGGGGAAGCGGACTCCCCCGGCAAGGTCCTTGCCGGGGAGCGGTTCTAGCGGGCCCGGCAAGACCCTTGCCGGGGCAGCTCACCCCACGCCTACGGAGCAAGTCACCCTTGAGTCCACTACCCCCATGGGGCGAGGATTCGGGAGACATCCCCGTGGTGGCATGCAGATCTTTGTGAGACATTCAAGATCAGATACACACTTGGGAAGATGATGATCCTTAGCGGGATCCCAGCCAAGGAGGACGACAAGGCCCCCGGCAAGAGCCTTGCCGGGGATGACAGCAAGCGCCGCAGCAAGACCCTTGCTGGGGCCCCCAGCAAGCGCCGCGGCAAGACCCTTGCCGGGGGCCCGGCAAGGCCCTTGCCGAGGACACCTGAGGGGCCACCGTCAGGCCCGCACCAGTCGCACCTCCACCGCTGTCAAGATACATTGCCGACCCAACCCGGTTAGGCGGGGACTGCGATGGCGGCATGCAAATCTTCGTGGAGACCCACCATCTGCGCCACCTCAGCTGGCGTGCCTACATGGCACCACGACCACCATCGGCCAGGCCCGCGTCAACACCGGAAGGAGCGGCAGACGACGGGGCAGAGGCTCTCCCCGACCCCGATAAAGTAAGGACACCTAAGCAGGGCGCATTAAATGCGCCTTGTCATGTACTGCGAGGGATAAGCTCGCATTAGTGTACCCTTTCCACCTCCTATGTGCCACTGTGGCAACCCCTTTCCTATAAAAGGAGGCCCGAGGCGACCAGGAGAAGGATTCGGCTTTTTGGAGCTCCTCATGCCCCATAGCTAGCTCAAGAACACAGATATACAATCCACCAAAGCAGGAGTAGGGTTTTACGCATCCTCGTGGCCCGAACCTGGATAAACGAACTGCATGCTACCTGTTTGATCCGCTCTTCTCACAACCCCCGCGCCCCGCAACCGCAGAAGGGATTCTTGTGATCCCATAGGTGTCGTTTCCCACCGACATCTTTGGCGCGCCGTAGAAGCGCGATTGTGAGAATCGGCTTTAGCAGTTAGTTCGACGCTTTTTCATCATCATGGCGCTCAAGAAGAAGACGACGGTGTTTGCTGGCCCGCTTGAGGTCGGGCATCCCGCCCGACGCGGGCGGCAGCGGACCGGTCGCCGAGAGGACCCGGGCGCTGTTCGTGAACACCAACACCGCCCCAAAGAGCCGGAGTTTAGGAGGCGGCGATGTTCGCGCTACCGCAACAGCCGCCGCCGCCAAATCAAGGTCGAGTCGGGCCCTCCGTGGGTGGCGCAGGCCTTCGAGCTCATCGCCGCCTACCGAGGGCGGCGTAAGGGCTTCAAGACTTCACGCTGGCGCCCAACGGGCGCGCTCCTCTAAGCGCCCACGACGAACGGCGTGGGTCAAGACTGAAGACCCGGCGTCGCCGCGGGTAGAGCCCCGAGCGCCACTCCCGGGATGTAGAAGACCTGCCCGCTCACCGAGGCGCTGGTGAAGATGGCTTGCGGCCGCGCGGTCGCGATAGAGCTCCTTCTGACACGATCATAAATCAAAGCGCGTCGCGATTCGTGCAGGTTTCGCTGCCACCGACGCCAGCAGAAGCCTTGGCGCGCGCACAGTTGCTCCTTGATTTTCCTCCCACTACGGGGAAACTCGACGAATGGAGAGCCACCATCCGAAGCCTTGTTGCGGTGGCCAACAAAGACGAGCTAAGCCCGGCGGAGCCCCCGGGTCGACGTTCCGACGGAGTCCCGCGTACCAGCGGCAGGAAGGCTGACGGCGCCGCGACCACGGTGCACTCGCCTCCTCCTCGCCCGGTACCACGGACACCTGCCCGTCACGACGTTACGGGCGACGAGATCTCCATAGCGTCGTCCGACCCACGGACCCACCGGGACCAACGCCAGGTCCTTCGGGATTGGGAACATGAAAACGCCGACCACCATCGAAGCGCCGCACGGAGCACGCCATCAGCCGAGATAGGGCGGCAGGGCCCGGCCGTGGACCACCGCACCGGAAAGCCACAGAGGCCTGCCTTCCGAGGTAGGCTGCCCGGCTTTTACCCGTGAGCTGCGGTAGTTCCAGTGGCCCACTCACCGCACTTTAAAACCTGACGTGGGCGAGAAGTACGGCGGCAAGACCCATCCGTCCGAGTTCCTCAGCATCTACACCATCGCGATGCAGGCTGCCGGAGCCCGCGACGATAAGGTGCTCGCGAATTACTTCCCGTTGGCTCTTAAACCCAACGCCATGTCATGGTTGATGCACTTGCCGGTAGACTCCATTTCCTCCTGGTCGGATTTGTGCCATGAGTTCGTGGGCGCCTTCACTGGCGGTCACCAAGCTCATGGCCAAGAAAGTGATCTGCACGTCATTCCCCAGAAGGGAGGCGAGTCTCCACAAGTATATACAGAGGTTCAGCCGGTGCGATAATATCCCTGATGTTCACCCCGCCGCCATCATTAGCGCGTTCCATCAGAACGTGCGTAACCGCAAGATGCGCGAAGAGCTGGCGATGAACAAGGTGAAGGATGTCGCAGAACTCTATGTTCTTGCCGACAAATGTTCCCGGGCTGAAGAGCGAAGGAAGTACCCCGGCGAAGACGCCGGCGTGGAAACCGACTCCTCAGATGAGGACACCGCCGCCCCGGCAAAGAAAGGCCGGCGCCGCAACAGGAAGTGCAAAGGAAAAGCCATGCTTGCTGTCGAGGGGTCTGATGACACCGGCCCCGCCAAGAAAACCAAGGCAGATGACCCCAGCAAGGAAATTGCCGAATGTGTCGCCTGCCGGGCCTTGGCGGCTGCCGAGAAGCCAGGCAACTCCGACAAGCGGTACTGCAAGATCCATCGCACCAAAAGCCATGCTCTCCAAGACTGCCGACAGGTTGAGCTCCTCGCTGAGAAGCAGAGGGCTGAATATGAGAGGCGGGACAAGGAGAAGGGCCAAGACGGTCTTGAGGGATCCGTCAGAAGCCGACGGCCGAGCGGGCCGTCAGCGGCAAGGAGAAACAACAAGAGAGGCCGCTTCGGGGCCGTGATAGAAAGCCGTAAGATGACGATCACGAAGAGGACGACGAGTCCGCGACCAAGAGTTTCGAAAGCTACAGAGGCCATGTAAGGCCGACGGCGGCGCTTGCCACAGATACCTCTCGGCGCCCGGCTTAAAGCAAGGCACGAGAGATTACAGCGGCAGAGCCGTCGTTTGATGCCCAAAGGCCGCTGAAGTGGTCCTACACACCTATCATTTTTGACTCTAAGGATCACCCTGACCGCACTACTGTGGTCGGGTGTTTGCCATTGTTGGTTTCACCAACGATACGCAACCTCAAGGTGACAAAGATGTTAGTCGATGGCGGGGCCGATCTGAACTTGATCTCGCCTGCCGTGATCGAGAAGCTGCAGATTCCTGATGGAGACCTCGAAGAGACGGGCACGTTTCAAGGGGTCAGCCCGAGGAGAAGCCAACCCAAGGGAAAGGTCACGCTGCCCGTAACCTTCGGAAGCGGCCTGAACTTCAGGACGGAGAAGATTGTGTTTGATGTTGCCAAGATCCCCTTGCCCTACAATAGGATCCTTGGCCGCCCAGCGCTGGCCAAGTTCATGGCGGCGTCGCACTACGCATACAACACCCTGAAGATGCCGGGGCCCGTGACAATCATCACCATCCCCTCCGACAAGAAAGATGCGCTGATCTGCGCCGACCAACTATACCAGCAAGCAATCGCGGCGGCCACCGCCGCAGGGGCACTTGCTCCTGCTGCTGGGACCCCGGGGGGGAGAAGAAGAAGAAGGCCGGTGAGACCTCGGGCACGCACTCCGGCAAGCGCATCTCTTCGGAGTGTAGCGCTGTCGTCGAGGACGTACCAGAGAGCTCCGCCGGCGGAAGCAAGAAGTGCAGGGCCACGCCGCCGGGAACCAAGAAGGTTTCCATCAATGAGGACGACACGGGAGGATCTTTTACCATAAGCTCCACCCTTGACTAAAAATAGGAAGACGCGCTCGTCACCTTCCTGCGGGCGAATGTCGATGTGTTTGCATGGCAAGCTTCCGACATCCCCGGTGTTCCCATGGAAGTGATTGAGCACCACCTTGCTGTCTGTCCTCATGCGCGGCCCGTCAAGCAGAAGATCAGGAAGCAGGCTTTGGAATGACAAGAGTTCATCACGGAAGAGATCCGGAAACTGGAGGCAGCGGGTCTGGTAAGAGGAGTGCTCCATCCAACGTGGTTGGCCAATCCGGTCGTGGTGCGCAAGGCAAATGGGAAGTGGAGGCTGTGTATTGATTACACAGATATCAATAAGGCTTGTCCTAAAGACCCCTTCCCGCTGTCGCGCATCGACCAGATTGTTGACTCCACAGCTAGATGTGATCTGTTGTCATTCCTCGATGCCTACTCCGTCTACCACCAGATCTTCATGGCAAAGGAAGACGAAGAAAAAACAGCATTCATCACCCCATGTGGTACGTAATGTTTCATACGGATGCCTTTCGGGTTGAAGAGTGCTGGTTCGACGTTTGCGAGGGCGGTCCAGATTGGTTTTGAACCCCAGCTCCATAGAAATATGGAAGCTTATATGGACGACATAGTGGTCAAAACCAAGGACAGGGCAACCCTCATACCGGATTTGCAAGAGACATTTGCAAACCTGCACAAGATCAACCTCAAGCTGAACCCTGAGAAGTGTGTCTTTGGCGTCCCGTCCGGCAAGCTCCTCGGGTTCTTTGTGTCACAGCGTGGGATAGAGGCCAATCCGGACAAGATCAAAGCTATAGAGCAGATTGAAGCGCCCAAGCGAATCAAGGATGTGCGCCGGCTTGCTGGTTGTGTTGCTGCCATGGGCAGGTTCATATCCAGGTCTGCCGAGCGCGCCCTCCCCTTTTTTTTAAGATTCTGAAAAAGGCGGGCCCGGTGGAATGGACGCCAGAAGCCGAAGCAGCATTACAAGATTTGAAGAAGTACCTCTCCTCCGCACCAACACTAGTTGCGCCCAGACCCTAGGAGCCGTTGCTGCTATACCTAGCGGCAACGAACCAGGTGGTCAGCACCGCGCTAGTAGCACAGAGGGAGGTTGACGACGAGATAATGGCAGCAACAGAGCCCGACGCCACCAATGCGGAGACGACACAGTTGGTCGAAGTGCCGCCAAAGAAGAAAGTGATAGAACGCCCGGTCTACTTTGTTAGCTCCCTCTTGCAGGGGGGCTAGGTCGAGATACTCCGGTGTGCAAAAACTGCTCTTCGGCCTTCTCATGGCCTCGAGGAAGCTGCGTCACTACTTCTAGGCACACGAGATCACTGTCGTCACTCGCCTCCCTCTACAACGGATATTGCACAACCCAGATGCGACGGGGAGGATTGTGGAATGGGCACTGGAGCTGTCCAGCTTTGGCCTCAAGTTTGAGAGTACTTCGACGCAGAGCCGAGTCCTGGCGGAATTCATTGCAGAGTGGACTGCAACACCTGACGAAGAAGCCCAAGAGAATGCTCTCCCCGGCAAGGAGGCAAGTAGTAATTGGATTATGTACTTTGATGGGGCTTTCTCCCTGCAAGGTGCCGGGGCTGGCGTACTGCTCGTCGCCCCCACCGGGGAGCACCTCAACTACGTTGTCCAGATGCACTTCCCCAGGGAGGTGTCGACAAATAACACGGCAGAGTATGAAGGGCTGCTCGCCGGTCTTAGGATCACGGCGGACCTCGGAATCAAAAAGCTCATCGTCAGGGGCGACTCGCAGCTTGTTGTCAAGCAAGTCAATAAGGATTACCAGAGCCCGTTGATGAAGGCCTACGTTGATGAAGTTAGAAAGCTGGAAGAGCGTTTCGACGGTATCTGGTGAACACGTTCCCGAGCGAGCGATATCGCCCGATTACATCGAAGCGCGCTGCCCTCAAGCTACCTGTGGAACTAGGTACCTTTGTGCTTCAGTTAACTCAGCCATCCATTGATCCATCAACAGGGCAGAACAAGAGGAGGAAATCAGGGCCCGACAAGTACTTTCCCGCCGAGCTCCCCGGAGCCGCCGGCAAGGATGTTGCCAGGGACACTGAGCCCGCCACAGGACGGCTAACTCCGCCGGAGCGTCAAGCTCTTGCCGTCGAGACAGCCGCTCCTATAGCGGAGGAAATGCCTTTAGTCCTCGCAGTCGAGCCCCAGGCTCCAGCGTGGACACAGCATACCGTCTGATTCCTCCATACAGGGGAACTTCCTGAGGAGCAGGAAGAAGCGGAAAAAGTAGCCCATCGCTCTGCCATGTATCAGTTCGTCGATGACGTCCTGTACAGGAAGAGACCGAACGGTGTGAAATTGAAGTGCATCCCTCGTGAGGAAGGACTGGAGCTGTTGGCAGAGATACACGGAGGCATATGTGGATCCCACATCGGGTCAAGGGCCCTTGCCGGCAAGGCATTCCGGCAAGGTTTCTTCTGGCCCACCGCCCTCCAGGATGCAACGACACTCGTCACTAGGTGTGAAGCGTGTCAGTTCCATTCGAGAAAGCTTCATCAGCCAGCTCAAGCCCTTCAAACCATTCCTATCTCCTGGCCCTTCTCGGTCTGGGGGCTCGACATACTGGGCCCTTTCCCCCGCGCTGTCGGGGGCTTTGAGTAATTGTATGTTGCAATCGACAAGTTCACAAAGTGGCCGGAAGTGGAGGCAGTGAGGGAGGTCACAGCTCAGTCGGCCGTCAAGTTCTTCAAGGGGCTAGTGTGCCGTTTCGGTGTACCCAACAGGGTCATCACCGACAACAGCACGCAGTTCACAAGCCGCACCTTCATGCAATATACTCAAGACCTCGGCGGCAAAATGCATTTTGCTTCCGTTGCTCACCCACGGCAAATCTGGACAAGCTGAGAGGGCAAATGCTGAAGTGTTGCGAGGCTTAAGGACCAAGACCTTTGACAGGCTGCACAAGAGCGGAAGGCACTGGATTGATGAGTTGCCGGCGGTTCTTTGGTCAATCAGGACGACACCAAATCGAGCCACCGGCTAGACACCGCCATACAGTATCTGGGCGGAAGCGATTATCCCCACTGAACTCATACACGGGTCACCTCGAGTGCTCGCTTATGATGAGCTTGAGCAAGAGCAACTTCTGACAAGACGACGACCGCTCCTTGAGGAAGATCGTCTTGGGCGGTGTGAGAGCAGACGCTACCAAAGAAGCCTTGCGCCGCTACCATAGCCGTAAGGTTCATGCCCGGGGCCTTGAGGAAGGCGACCTTGTTCTTCGGCGCGTTCAATCGGCCAAGAATTCCAACAAGTTGACGCCGAAGTGGGAAGGCCCTTATCGGGTAACACGAGTCACCAGGCCCGGCGCGGTCACGGAGACCAAGATGCCGTTCGGTGAGTAATTCCTGGAACATTGAGCATCTTCGCAAGTTTTACCGTAGGCGCTGACTTGCCGGGCCCCCGACAAGCCACCTTTTGTACAAGCATTGCCGATGATGCATGTAACCCTTTGTACAAAGCCAGCGCAGACCACGAGCATAAATAAATGAAGCGCCGACGCCCTAAGTTATAGCATGCATGCTAGGTCGAGTCTCGTCCTTGGTTAGGGTTGATAGTGCTTGGCGGCGACTAACCCCTAGCTTAGAGGTCGAGTGTGCGTCCTTTTGCCGTTCTTTCGTCTTCTTTGGTTCGCAGGACTCACACATATCCTTGCCAGACCACTTAAGGATGAAAAAGAGGAGGAGGACAGACCAACATCTAGACCCCGGCAAGCCAGTATTACCGGGGGCTGCAAGAGCAAAGGTTCACCCACGGCAAACCAAAGTTGCCGGGGGCTGCAGCTTCAGATAAGTTTTTTATCCCTTGTCATGCATCCCCTTATGGAACAAGGGGCTTAAACCCACTTCATCCCTGCCTCCGCCAAAGGCATGAGGAAGGATGAGCGAAGTGGGAAGACAGCAAGGCCTGTTGCCTGGTAAGGAAATGTTTATCCTAAGGATATCAAGGATTCGCTCCTTGTCGTGGGTTCTACCCGCAAACAAATGACCCGGCAAACATCCCTTTTTCAGTAAAAACATTCCATTCAGGTACAGTCCATAGGGAATGAAAAACATGAATAATGGGATTACAAGTTCTAAATTCAGCTAAGGCCCGAAGGCTTACAAGTTGAAAAAAGATAAGGTGCCCATAACCCTTTTCTTGTCCCTCTCCTCAGGAGGTAGGTCAAGGAGGCGAAAAAGGAAAAAGGAGCGCCTAGGTGAGCTACGGGTGGTAGAAGACACCAAGAGAACATCTCGGTGGACGTCCAAAGGCTGGATGGTGATGGCGACGCTGGAAGTAGAGTTTGAAGACGAGGCGGCAGGACGTCGGCACGCTGTCGAACGCGTCGTCTGTAGCGATACTCCGACAGCTTGACGGCCTTGCCGCCCGCCCTCTTCCTCTTCTGCAGCCTCCCAACGCCAGCCGCCCAAGGAGACGACCCCGAGAAGTTCAAGGAGCTGGCGACACGGATGATGGGGACGCCGGTGCCGCGCGGAGCGACGCCCGACACCTAGTCGGACCCGTCATCCTGCCGCCCGCTACCCTCGTCGTTGCTGCCGCTGTCCTCCTCGCCACTCCTGCTCGAGGAGGAGTCTTCTCTATCAGAAGAGCTCTCCACGCAGCACCTTGCCCGAGTCCCGAAGCACCCGAAGACCTTGACGGAGAGGAGGCCGCCCTCCATCAGCTTGAAATGGAGGGTGAGCCCCGCCGTCAAGTGGTGGATATGGGCGAACGCCTTCCACCCACGACCAAGATACATCACGTGAGGGGCTGGGAAGTCGACGCGGACTCGCGTACCACTGATCCCACAGCCCCTCATGTGCAGCCGTAGTGACTCAGGCGGGTCCAGCTCCATCTCGCTCGCAAATGGAGTCGGGAGAGGCGAAAGCGGCAGCGAGGCGGCAGGCGCAGCCTGACGAAGAACTCGCAAGGGTCATCTCCAACATGGCCCTCCATGGGAGGAGGAGCTGCTGGCGGAGGCGAGACCGACGCGCCGTCCCGTCCTCCTCTTCCACTGGCGCCTCGGCCTCGCCCACGGCCTCGCCCCCTTCCCCTCCCCCTCGCAGCTGGCTCCGCCACCGCAGAAGCAGGGGAAGGAAGGATGCGTTGTCGAGCAGCGATCCTCGCTGCCACCGTTGAAGGACCAAAATTCCCTCTCTCCATGGCGAATGGAAGGAGGGGAGCAGAACCTGAAGAGAAGAGGAGATGAAGGAATGCGGGACGCCATCCCTCCCCTCCCGCTCTTTATAAAGGAACGGGGTGGGGGTCGACCGCCCCGCTCAGCCAATCAAGACACGGAAGGCGCAGGGGACTGGGACCGGCCCGCTGCTCAAGCCCGCCATGGCCCGGTTTCCCGCCTCCACCGTTCGCCACCCCAAGCGCACGGGGTGGCGTGTGGCTGGACCGAAGCGACGGGTGAGGCGACCTCTCCCCACCCCGTGATCGTGGGGAGTGGACGCCTTGAAGACCCCGCCTCGGCCCCATTCAATAAAGAGGCCGTGCCTCCACGCCTCCCTCCGTTTCTGAGGAGGGCGCGCACTGCCTCTTTATTACGACGTGAAGCATGCGCACAGAGCTCAGCCCCGCGCATGCCGCCCACGTCACGCCCACGCTTCCCCACACCGCGCCACGCGCGGGAAGCATGGGGAGCGCAGCGCGTGAAGAAACTTATCACACAAACTGCCCCGCCCGCTCACAAGACCGTTTTTGGGCCTAGCCCAACGACGCGATTGCGCTTACGTGTGGCCCAGGCCCGGGGGCTCCTGTCGGCGTACAAAAAGAGGGGTACGCCTTTTGTACCCCTATAACTGTGCACGGGCAGTCTGAGCCATGGGCACCACCACACCAAGCACGGCGAGGGAGGTGAAACCAAGGTAAGGCCGAAGCCGAAGAAGAGCAGAACGACGCCAAGACCAAGACCACAAAGAGCAAGGGGGGAAGCGGACTCCCCCGGCAAGGTCCTTGCCGGGAGGCGGTTCTAGCGGGCCCGCAAGACCCTTCTTTGGGGCAGCTCACCCCACGCCACGGAGCAAGTCACCCTTGAGTCCACTACCCCATGGGGCGAGGATTCGGGAGACATCCCCGTGGTGGCATGCAGATCTTCGTGAAGACATTCAAGATCAGATACACACTTGGCAAGATGATGATCCTTAGCGGGATCCCAGCCAAGGAGGACGACAAGGCCCCTGGCAAGAGCCTTGCCGGGGATGACAGCAAGCGCCGCGGCAAGACCCTTGCCGGGGCCCCTAGCAAGCGCCGCGGCAAGACCCTTGGGCCCGGCAAACCCTTGCCGAGGACACTGAGGGGCCACCATCAGGCCCGCACCGCACCTCCACCGCCCGTTCGCATGCATTGCCGACCCAACCAGTTGGGCAGGCACCTGCGTGGCGGCATGCAAATCTTCGTGGAGACCCACCACTGCGCCACCTCAGCTGCGTGCCTGCCTACATGGCACCACGAGCACCGCTGGCCAGGGCGCGCGTCAACACTAGAAGGAGCGGCGACGGATGGGACGGGGCTCTCCCCCGACCCCGATAAGGTAAGGACACCTAAGCAGGGCGCATTAAATGCGCCTTGTCATGTACTGCGAGGGATAAGCTCAGACATTCAGACTTTCCACCTCCTCTGTGTGCCACTGTGGCAGCCCCTTTCCTATAAAAGGAGGCCCGAGGCGACCGGAGAAGGATTCGCTTTTGGAGCTCCTCACGCCCCATAGCTAGCTCAAGAACACAGATATACAATCCACCAAAGCAGGAGTAGGGTTTTACGCATCCTCGGGGCCCGAACCTGGATAAACGAACCGCGTGCTACCTGTTTGATCCGCTCTTCTCACAGCCCCCGCGCCCCGCAACCGCAGAAGGGATTCTTGTGATCCCATAGGTGTCGTTTCCCACCGACACAGGGATTTCTCCCCCCAGCGTATATGGTCCCCGTTCGAGCCGGGCTCGCCACCTACAATGGCAGGGAGCAAGCGGAGAGCTTTCCCAACCCATCCAAGGGAGAGTGGGTATGCCTTGTCCCTTACTTATTAAGAGGGCTTGGATTTCCAATTCATCCGTTCCTCCATGGGCTCCTGGAGTTCTATGGCCTCCAGCTGCATAATTTTACTCCCGCCTCCATATTACACATCGCTGGCTATGTCGCCCTTTGCAAGTTATTTCTGGGCTGCGAAGCTCATTTCGAGCTATGGAAGAGGCTATTCGCCTCGTACCCGCATACGTGAGGGGTCAATATACCAAGTTGGCGGAGCCGATATATGGCGCATCGCCGGGACCGGATACTAGTCCGGTACTCAAGAAGACATCCAAGACCGGCCTTCGCGGTGGTTTTATATGGAGGACGTCCCCTTCCGGACCCTATTCGGATGGGCCTTCCTGAAGTTCGACAACGCCCCGAAGAAACGCCGCGCTGGCGCCCTCGGAGCCCCAGGAGGAAGATAACGGAGGTCCTTTACCTGATCGGTCGGATCTGATGTTGGCCCAATCAGATTGTGATGTCGAATCGGGTTATGTCAATATGTATAATGCGGGGGGTGCAGCCACTTCAATATCGTGGGCACCCCATGTGGCACTTCAACGGAGAAGACGATGCCACCCGCTGCGGTCGTAAGGCACCAGACTCGGTCGCTGCTCTAGCAAAAGTTATGTCCGGTCTGTACAAAGGAGAGGAAGAGGAGTTCACCCGCATTAAGCCACGGGCTGGATTCTCCATGTACAACCCTCCTAGCTGGGTGAGCTGCTACTTTTTACCCCGGACCTTACCGCATTCTTTGTCATAGATACTTACCTTGCTGCTTCATAGCAGGAGCTGCGAAAAGCTGTGAGGGAGGTCCCACTACAAAAAAATACACTTCCGTGATGATACGTGTTTGTCACAGTAGGTCGCGTTTTTTGTCATGCATGTACATCCATGACAAATTTATAACAGAATCAAGATAGTCATACCGTGTCTTTGTCGTAGAAGTGTTCCATGACATTACGAAAATTATCATCACGGAAGTGTCCACTTCCATGACGATAAATCGCGCGTCACAGAAGTGCTTTCGTCAAGGGTGACCGATACATGGCATCCACCGTAACGGAACGCCGTTAAGCTATCGGGTCGGGTTTTGGATCTGATAACCCTTCAACAGCCCCGACCAATGGGGATTTTCCACGTTTAAAATCATCATTGGCTGGAGGAAACACGTGTCGGCTCATCATTGGGACAGATGTCATCCACTCATTGGATGTATAGGCGCCTATGATACGTCGACACGTGGCACGGCCCAACAGAGGCCCATTCCTGTGAAAAGGCCGGCCCGTTTTACTTGGTCAAAATGTGGCGGGCCGGCCCATGGAAAGCCTGTTAATGACCTGTTCGCATATAGCCCATTTACAGCCCGCTAACCCAAGGCCTGTTATGCCCTATTCGAATTAGGCCCAGTAGCGTCATCTAGGCCATCCAATATGACTCCAAATTGCTTTTCACCGGCCCATGTATGGCCCATGACGTCTTTCAGCCCATATGAGGCCCTATGTAACTCTTGGCCTATTAACGACTGTGGTGACACTGCCAAGCAATGAACAAAGGTATCACTTTACACCCATTAATGGCCCGTGGTGAAACTGGCCCGTAATGAACAGTGTATCACTTTATACCCATTAAGGGCCCGTTATTCAGTTGGGCCATTTTCAGCCCATGTTATCTTTCGGCCTTCTCAGAGCCCATTTATTCTTGGGCTAATTTCCAGCATTCGTTTACTTATGGCCCGTTACTGTCATTTTCTGCTTGTGGGCCAAATTCAGCCCGTGGTTACAGTCGGCCCGTTTGTGGTTCATTAATATGTTGGGCCGTTTTCATAGCATCATCAAATACGTCCTATTAACGATGGCCCGTTATGGTCGGCCCAAGAACGGGCGATTCCAACTCTAGCCCGTTTACGGCCATAATGCGGCCTGTTATTGGCCCATGTTTGGCCAATCGATCATCTGACCCGTATAAGGCCCATTGATGATATGGCCCGTAGAAGGCCCATTGTTTCTACTGACCGTAGAAGGCCTCTTGTTTCTCTGACCGTAGAAGGCCCACTGCTTTCTACGACCGTAGGAGGCCCAAAGTGTCACTACGGTAAATATTAGCCCATGGTTATTGTGGCCTAGTTTTAAAAAATAGGTTATTGCAGCCACTAGCAAACCGCGGAAAAGAAGCTGCACCGACTACAAGCAAACAAAAAACAAGACAACAAGGAAATAAATAAGCAAGCAACTTACACTAGGCTATCACGGCTATTACACATATTACATCCACTTTGGGCATCAAAGTTCGCCACTGGTGCAAATATAGGGAACAAAGCGACATATCATATACATCGGTTGTCAAAGTTGGCGACCAAGCGCAAATAAACGCCAAGACAAAACAAATGCGTAACTGAAACCACTTCAAGATCTCAAGAAACAATATCCTGGGACCCATAATGCGGCAAGATGCTTAGCAAGCTTATTAACTTTCTCTTGTTTGGCGTTTAAATCCTCCGGTAACTTGTCTATTGCACCGAAAAATTTGCATCTCGAATTCTGCAGGACTTCCTCAGTCCTTGACTTCCTATCGCAAAGACATCGATCGATGTCTTTCAACTTGAAGTTGAGACTCAAGAAGACGAACTGATTCAGCAGCGAGTTCAAGAGCTTGTGCCGGTAGTGGCCGATAACTCGAACACTACATCAAGACAGACTTTTGGGTTCCCTCACATCGTCAAGATAGTTTTATCAGCTTTCTTGGAGACCAACAGGATGTCTCACTATCTTGAACCTTATCTGCATTACTTCCTTTACCATTGGATAACGCGGTCTTTGTTCTCCAATATTTTGTCCGCATTCTAAAAGAGAAACAAGCAGACAGATCACATGTTTACCATGTTGTATATGAAACTCATTTTGGTAAATGAGTTTAGTAGTAAAGTGGACAGGATAACAGCATGAAACAAACATATATCTATGTACCATGGTCACTTTATGGTCTATATCATTCTAGTTTTTGTTGCCAAATCAAGATAGAGATACAGTTCAAATAATATTTGTTCAAGACAAAGCAGAATAGACAGAATATAAGTGTGGGTAACTATAGAGCAATAACAACACTTGTAATGTGCATGACATGAGAACATAACTGTTTATTCAATTGAAACTGGAATCAACATAGAGCAGGTTACAACAGCAAACCAGTTAAAGAAAGCAGGTTTAAAACATACTGTTGCACCATTGGAGTTTCAATTCCATCCTTCAAATTTGAAAATAGTTGGTATGAGTAAATACAAGAATGCAACAAAGAAAGGAGTATGAACCATAGCTACAGAACCTGACCTGAGAACAAATATCCTTCTCCTTTAAGTGTTGAGTTGGGATTTGGAGTGGTGGTACTCGTGCTTTGGGCACTGCAGTTCCCTTACTAACTGCTCGTGTTTGGGTGCTCTGTGGTGGAGACGGTGATGTGAACTGGAGCTGGTTTACTATCTGCCAGGGTTGGGGTTAGAAGGGGTGTAGCTGGTTCTCTGTCCAACTGGGTAGGGGTACAATCTGCGAGAGTCTGGGTTATGTGTGGTGGATCTGGTCCTTGGGCAAGTACAGCCGTGGTTCTATCTGCATCAGATCAACGGTAGCACTATCTTTTCTCAAGACCGTGTTGTTACTCCCTTAGATCTGCCATCACGCTCTCCAATTCAAATGGTCGATAAACAAGAAAAGTAATTGAAAGTATAGACATTGTATGATAGACAGTGCAATGGATAGTGGGGAATAAAAGAGGGCATGAAATAATTCATATTTATGTTGTCTAACCAAACAGGATAGCATGACACAATTTCACATATATGATGGCTAACTAAACAGATAGCATGACACAATTTCACATTATGATGGCTAACTAAAAAGATGGAAAGACATAGTTCAAAATATGAGACTATGTAAACAGGATGACATGACATAACTATATAATGTGTTTATTAAATAGGTTGGCATGCCATAATTCACATACATTCATGGATAGAATGCCATAATTCAAAATATGATGACTGTAAACACTAAAGCAGGATGAGATGATATAACTATATGATGTCTTTATTAAATGGGTTGCCATGCCATAATTCAGATAGATGATTTGTATGTACTATGTAAACATGATGGCATGATATAATTCAAATATATGATTTATATTTTAAGCAAGTAAGCAGATGGCAATCCATATATGATGTAAAAACTAAGCAATGCAAGACAACATGCATGACATGGGTAATATAACCTTGCCAAGTTTGAGAATAGACCTCAGGGGGGAAATAGGACTGGTCATCAGTCTCTGAATCCTCCTCTGAGGAGCTCTCTGTAACCAGCAAGATGTCTCGCTTCAAGAGGTAGCATTATGCTTTCTGAATACCTTGTTTTCACTCCAGATACTTCCATCACCGCTTTAAATGGCTGATGCACAGGAAGAGTAGTTGAATATACAAACGTTGTCGACAAATGGAACACGTAATACAAAAAAATGATAGCATGATATAATTCGCATACATGATGATTGGCTAAACAACATGGCATTGCATAATTCACATATATAATGCCTTTGCAACAAGATAGCATTGTATAATTCACATATATAATGTCTTGCAACAAGATGGCAATGCATAATTCACATATATGGTAATTAGACACTAAACAGGTGGCATTCACACAAAGCATGTCTAAACTAATCAAATGACATAGCAATGCGAGACACCATACGCACGATATGAGCAACATAACCCTGCCAAGTTAGAGCATACACCTCGGGGGGGAATAGGACTGGTCATCTGTCTCTGAATCCTCCTCTGAGGAGCTATCCGTAACCAGCGAGATATGTGCTTCGTCAGATAGCATAGTCTGCTCTGAAGACCTTGTTTTCACTCCAGAATTTGCCATCACCGTGTCAAATGGCTGATGCACCTGAAGAAGCGATTGAATGTACTAACATTGTTGACAAATGTAATATGTAACGCATAAAAAAGGATGGCCTGATATAATTTACATATAATATGGTGGCTAAGCAGGATGGCATTGCAAAATTCACATATATGATGCCTGGCTAAACAAGATGGCATTGCATAATTCACATAAACGTTGAATAAACTAAACAGATGGCATTCACACAAAGGATGTCTAAACTAAGAAGATGACATATATGATTTATAAAGTAAGCAATGCAAGACACCATATGCATGATATAACAAACATCAGCATGCCAAGTTAGAGCGAAGACCTCAGGGGGTAAATAGGAGTTGTCTTCTCCTTCTGAATCCCCCTCAGAATAGATATCTTCCTCTCGATTACAATCCGAAATGTGTGGAGGGGGGCTTCCTTTGCGCCTACCATGGAGCGACGTCTGCATGAAATTTTATTGGCACGCAAGGCTCGTCTCTTTTGCTCTACATGTTCAGTTCCATTGTTTACAATAACTGTCATGCATAGGAATAAAACATAGTGAGATTATGTAAGGAGTGCATGCAGAAATCCAGAGTAATGGTAGCAATCTGTGGATAGACCCATAACCAATAATAGCAGGCAGATAATGGCTTCAGTTAATAAATATAGATAATGGCTTCTTTACTGTTTGTTTCCCACCCAACATGAAACTCATAGTAGACACCGAGATTAACCAGATAGTAGATAGAAACTATTGATAGCGTACGATATGTACCGCACAACCATTTAAAAACTCAAGTTTGACCATTAGTTTGGAGCTGACTTAGAGTTTAATCGGTGAACAGGACGATAAAGTAGCATTTAATATTTAGCGATGCATAACGTAAGCAGACACGAAAGAGTGCGACCTCTCTTGCGGACCCGTGTAGTCCTCGAGGTCATCTGCTCGGTTGATGATGGTAATGCAGTTTTCATGGCTGCCAGCGGCGGGGAAGAAGATCTGAGGCGGTGAAAGACAGTCTGGAGGTCGGATCCCTGCTGTGCTGGACCCTTCTGTTGTTTGAGCAGCTAAGCTGGGGTGGACAACGGCGCAGCAGGAGCGGGACAAACCACGAAGGGTTTTCTTGGACAACTATCTGTAAGAGAAGTAATTCTTTAAGTGCTCGTTTGAATTGGAGGATTCCAACAATGCAGGGATAGGAAATAGACAGGAATAGGATTGGAATGCACGTGCAAAACAGAGAATTTAAAAACACATGATTTACGCCAATCTGGGTGTCTGATTCACAACAATTGGAAGATCACGGGATACAAAGAAGCATGGTGAGATTAAGTCAAACCACAAGAAAATGTACGGTTATAATGCTATTATGCTACTATCTCTTAGTCTTCTGCTTCATGAATAGGAATTTGAAAAGGAGGACACGTGAAAATTAATTCCTACGTTTTTTTCTTTCAAGAAGACACCAAAGGAACAAATTTGTGTGCTCAGTGGACAATATATATAACGTGTAGAGTAAAAAAAAGATGCAACAAGTGTACAACCTCTTTGGCGAAGCCATGTCGATCTCAGCATGATTGGGTTGGCCGGTGAGGATGCTCCGGCTGACTTTGCTATCGGAGGAGGGGAAGAAGATATTTGGCGTCTGGAGATGGAGCCAAGGTACTGCTCTGCTATGATGGAGGGTTTCGTCATTGGAGCAGCTCCGGTGAGTTGTACGACGCGGAGGCTGAAGCAGGACAAGAGAGACAACGAATAACGTTAACCTGAGTGGAATACTAATAGCATCTCCAATACATGACGTAAAATACATAACCACAAAGTGCTAGATGTAAAATACATCAGCCGCTCATCTCTGAACTTAAATGTCGAAACTGAACTTAACTGTCAAAACTGAACTTAATTGTCGAAACTGAACTTAACTGCTGAAACTGAATTTTGTTGTCGAAACTGAATTTTGCTGTCGAAATTGAACGCACTAGCAAGGTGAGGCTACACATCGGTCGACTGACTTTTTCATCTCTGGTCAGTCGATTTTGCAGCCGTTGGATACAAAATCAAGGGCCTGCGGTTCATCTTCAACCTCGACCCCCCTGAGCCGCCGACCACCACCGGCCAAACAGCAGACTCCGCCGCCATGGCGGCGGTCGCCGCCCGCCCGCCTCGAAAACACTCCCCACCGCCGGTCTGCCGCCGCCCCGGCCATCCCTCTAGGCCCCCACGTGTCGAGCTTTTTCTCCGGCGATCCCCACGCCACCGCCCCGCCAATGCCCCGCCACCGCTGACGACCACCGCCCCCATCCTGAACCCTAAGATAGATAGTGGGCTACCTCTCCGGCGAGCCCCCCTCCCCGCTGCAGCTGGTTCTTCCTTCACCCCGGCGAGCCCCCCTCCCCGCTGCAGCTGGTTCTTCCTTCACCCCGGCGAGCCCCCCCCCCCACCCCCTGAAAGTCGACTGAAGTGTAGCTAAATCGGAGCAGCATCCCAAGCAAGAGCAAGAGCGAGAGCGAGAGCAGCAGCGCGAGCAAGAGCAATAGCAATAGCAGACCTGACAGGGGACCGAGAGCAAGAGCAGAGCAGCAGCGCGAGCGGGAGCTAAAGCAGCAGCTCCTACTGATGTGGACATTGCCGCCGAGGGAGCGACGCCGTGGAGGAAGTGGCCAGAGACGCCGCCGTGGATGGAGTCGCGCCGTGTCGGCTCGGGACCGAGCGCCGGCAGCATCGTGAGATCAAATAAAGAAGAAAATGCGGCGATTAGTATACAACCTCTTTGGTGGCGCCGATTAGGCCGCAGCTTCATCCGAGGAAACGGTGATGATGATGCTCTTCGGTGGTGCGGTGAAGACGGGCGGTGTGGGAATGGAGGTGGCGCGAAAAGGCGAGGAACAACGGGCAACTCCTTGGAGGTGGAGGACGGGTAGCTGAACTGGCGGGACGATGAGATCAGCAGCGGATCCTCATCCCGATGCAGTGGATGAGGGACGTCGAGGTGTTGATGTGGACGACGTCGTCGGGGAAGCGGCTCCGGCTGGGTGGTGGACGGAGCAGCGTGTGGAGTTTCCTCGCGGGTTATCGCGGCCTCGGTGTACGAATGGGTGGGCGGATGGGATGGCAGTGGGGAACCATGGCTTGCAGACGCGCTTGTCCGAAATGTGGGGTAAGTTACGAAAGTACCCCCCCACCGATTTGAGGCGGTTCTTTCGGTTCAGGGGTACCACAGGCATTTCACGTGTTGGGATTTCACAGGAGGTGGGAGTTTTCATGATCGTTGTAATTTCGGAATAGCAAGGCGCGGGTTGAGATGGAGGGAGTTGTTGGAGCACAACGAGACAAAGATATATCTTAAATATTTCAGGCTAACAAGTCGCGGGTTGAAATTTCCGAACAAGCTTTACGTGTACTGTACCAAATCAATGCACACTACAAATGTCATTCAAAACTTTGAAGTCATGTTATGTTCAATTAAAATATTCCGCTACATGTATAATCCATGCAACCTACTACTCAAATGAACGTTTTAGTGCATTCCGAACGTATATACTACCGCTTCAATATGAACTAAATTTGAATTCATTTCTCTATTTGAATAAGATCTACAGTAATGATTGTTGTGAAGTCAAAGCATTTGAATTTGTTTCTCTGTTTTAATAAGATCTACAATCATCATTCTTTGTCAAGTTAAACTCATGGTTTCAGATTATCTTCACAGCACACCACATGATTAGTCTCGAGTTACATATGAACTATGTGTACTATATGAACTCGAACTAGATTTTGAATCCACTTTATTTTGATTTCAAATCACATTACATTTCTAGCTCTAGCTAGATCTTCATGATCTAAACCATGTCTCATATGTATAATGTGTTTATCACATTATGTATGGTGCCCGCCCCCTCGCCTACAAGTATTTAGATGTGAGTTGCAAACACCACACATTACCACAAATTAATATAAAATGTGAGAATGTTTTATATATAGTATTTTTTAGATTGTTCGATATTTAGTTGTAAGCTGCAAACGCCACACATTATCACAATTTCAAATAAAATGTGAGATTGTTTGATGTATATTATGGTTTAGATTGTTCGGCATTTAGTTGTGAGTTGCAAACGCCATGCATTATCACATTATGGTATAACACGTGCACAACACGTGTATCACCGCTATATTCATGCATGCAATGTTTAAAACACTATGATCTCCTGTTCAAATATATTAATCCGCTTTCATATCAAATTATGATCTTTGTTAGTCTCTTACACCCACACAATCCTCTAACCTTTGTAGCTACCACTAGCTTTCTCTCGTGCATGCACACGCCCTCCTCGCCCTCCCCCTCCCTCGGCATTCTATCCACGGGCACATTCATTTTTTTTCTTTAGGTCGTTCTCCCGAGTCTCCACAACTCCTTTCCGACACACACCGATCGATAAACCTCTCCAGCGATGCCTGCCTACAACATACACACACACACCTTCAATCTCCTCCTTTATGTGTCCTTGCCTTGTGTCTCTCATACGGTCAGACACACGTGTAAACTCTCGCCCCTCTTTTCATCGATCTCACAACAGCACACTCCTCCCCCTATCTAGCTAGTAGTTGGGCCTCTCGCACCACCTCCTAGCTCTATTCTCTCTGTCTATCCGTCTCGCCGGGCCTTATTTGCCTCTAACAAATGGACGTACACCGACGGTCTCTCGCTATACATATAGCTAGCTAGGTCCTTATAACTCATTTTTACCCACACGTCGATTGATCTACCTCATTAGTTGTGTCTCTCCCTTCCTCCGACAAACAAAAATTGATCTACCGATCTAGTTAGGTTTGCTTACCAAACACATGGTTCCCCTTCATCATCCATGGATGCGTCCCGACAGATCTATCACGCACAGGCACACACAGAAACACATCCCCACTCTTATTGATAACATCGCAGTTACACCCTCAGTTTGTCTAGTAGGACTCTCCCACCATCTCCGAGAAGCAACTCCATCACCCATCCAGCACTCTACCCCTCTCCCTCCCTCTGTATGTCTCCTCTCTCTCTCTCTCTGTCCCATCATATTTCCCGTCCTTCAGTTATGTATGGATGTCGACCGATATCCCTCAAGACATAGCTGGGTCTCTCCTTCTCAACACATATACGAGTCGTTCTACCTGTATAGTTAGGCCTCTCCCTACCCCTCCCCCCACCCCTTCCCCCCCCCCCCACCACACACACACAGATACCTCGAGCGCTCTAGTCATGTCTCCCTGCCACACACAAACTTGACATGTGCCCTCTAACGTTCCGGTAGGCCAGTCGCCCTATATCTTTGACTTGCACACACACACAATTTCGATGGCTCTCTTCATTGATCTCGAACCCACCCACTTGATCCTCTCTTCGAATCTATCGATAGCTATGACCCCTCCCTCTCTTCTCGTGGATTGCCAGACCCTCTATGTATGATATCGATAGGCCTCCATTTCACACACATTGCATGCAAAATTTTGTTTGGTATGTCATCGACACATATTCCCACAAATAATTCACGAAATCAACCCCCCACCCCACCCCCACCCCCCACCCCAAAACAAAAAACACTCACGAATGTGGTTTGTATCTCTCACACACACCCACGTAGGTGGGGGACGTGCAGGAAGAGAAGAGGTGCATGCACGGCGCATGTAATCCCGTCTCTTTCCCAACCACACCAGCGCGGGTACACGGTGGAGCTCAATTCTGTACGAAAAAGGCAGCCCACGTGGTAATTTGGCACGTGTACTGGTTGTCCACTTGGTGGAGGGAGGATCGTCTACCACGGGTGAACAAACAAATTGCGACTTGATGTTATGTTAAAAAAGAGGCAAACCATGTGGGGCCTACCTTAGAGGCAAGACTTTTGATGTGTCCCGTCAACTCGCAGAACGAGGAGAAGCTTGCTTAGTACGCCGTCTCCCCCGCCCACGGGCGCGGTGGCTCGCAGGATGAGGTGAAGCTTGCTCCGCCTTACACCCGCTCCCTCGCCCATGTGCGTGGTGGCTCGCAGGACGAGAAGAAAAATTTACTACTCCCTCCGTTTACTCCTCGTCCCTACTACCTTGTTTATAGAGATTATATCATATTGTTTGAAATATATATGCCCTTTAGTATATTTCAATATGAACTACTAGTACATACTCCAAACACTGATGTATATAGACGTATTTTAGAGTGTAGATTCACTCATTTTGCTCCGTATGTAGCACTCTCCCTCACCCCTCGACCCTCGCCCACGTGGTGGACGTGCAGCAATTCATTCGGTCTCATATAGCCAGAACGATATATACTGCACTACCATTATTGCTCGCTTCCCGAAGAGGTGAAGAGCCAATCGCAAGGTTAATATTTTGGAGATACCAAGCGCAAGGTTATAGGAGAACGAGTAGTAGGTGCCGCGTCATTTATAAATAAAGTTTTTTTTCTTTAGTGGCACGTACGCAATATGATAGGTTCATATGGAGAGAAAAGGAAACCGCTCCACTATATACATAGTCAGGACGGGCCAGCCTACACGGTTGCTTGCTGGGATTGCTCTCTTCACACTCTCTCGCACAAAACGACTGTGGCCACATCTCTAACATCCCGGCGGATCACGTCTGCTTGGGGAAGGGGTGCATGCTTAGTGTAGATGCGGTGGCCGTCGCCGACGGCGAAAACCCACTGTCGGCATGTCCCGATCAGGGGTCCCCGCCGTTCTCTCTCACAAAGCCGGTGAGGTTGCCTTCGTCCCTTGCTCACTGCCATGACGTGGGCAGTTGCCGCCTCCCGCCGCCCTCCTCAAGGTTGAGCTACGTCCCTCAGGTACAACTCCCTTTACAACCGGCTTGCACCACTGCTCCAGCTGCCCACATCACTCCATGTGGATATTTCTCTACTTCTTTTCCCCGCACATACCTCTACTGGCTTCTACATACTGTATTGGTGATGAGTTTATGTCTCATCAACTAGTCCCGGTATTCTTATTCTAATCACGCTTCTTCAATTTCTTTGCCACAGGGATGCTCATCTCGATTTTGGTGAAACTGCACAAAATGATCCGATGGTCAAAAGGTTGCAAACTTCATTTATTAGGAAGCTCGAACGTTGCCAGCAAATTGAAGGCTGGCCAGGGTTCACAGCTCAAGGGCTAGGGACTGCATGGATCGTTTTTTTCTTTAGCTACCTCTGTTCCAAAATAAGTGTCAACTTTAGTAGTAGTACAACTTTGTACTAAAGTTTGCACAAAGTTGAGACACTTATTTTGGAACGGAGGGAGTACATATTTGCTATGATCTCATCAATCATTGAGATGCAATAGCATGCATGTTAGTCTCCTTTGTATTTGATGAAATGTTGCAATGGGCAACCTTGGGCCTTGAGATACATGTAATGTAAGCTGGAAGCTTCATAGCATTGTACAAATTTATCTCGCCGATAAATTACAGTACGTACTATACTAGTACTTCCTCCGTTCCTAAATATAAGTCTTTGTAGAGATTTCACCATGAACCACATGCGGATGTATATAGATGCATTTTAAGTGTAGATTCATTCATTTTGTTCCGTATGTAGTTCACCTAGTGGAATCTCTACAAAGACTTATCTACTAGTAATAGCTAGCCCCCACTACTAGGAATTTTCTATCCTCTCCTTGAGCCACATCATCAAAATTGATGTAGCCATTAGATGAAGTAAATCAGTCCATAATAGCCGTCGATCTAGACGTTGAGAGGCTCCGCACTAAGCCACATGCAAGCATGCAGAAATACCGTGGCACATGCATGTGAGTGGGTTTTAAATCACATCAACATGTTCTGCATGCAAGCATGCACCGTAGCATGCATGTAAGTAAGCTTTGAAGTCCCATTAACATGTCAAAAAGAAAAATATAATCCCATTATGCAAGAGGAGTTGGCTGATCTTTTTTCCTTATGTGGGATGATCTAAATGATGATGGGAGTTTATTTAGTTTGGCTACCACATTTTTCATGCGGTTATAAAGTTTTTTTTAGTTCTATGAAATCAATAATTTTCTTGTGAGAGAGATATATATCGTTGTTCATGACAACGCGTGGGGACTCATCTAGTAATATTTAGGAACGGAGGGAGTACTATGTAAAGAGTTAGGTGTCGCATGGTGATAGTGTGAGGTGGGCCATGTAATCACTGAGCCTGCGTGTTTTCACTTCTCTTGCACTCCTCCGCTGTAAGAATGGAGAAAATTGTAATCTAGTACGCCGAAAGCGTGGGACATCCAGCAGTCCTACCACCTTAGTAATAAAGACCAATGAGCCATCAAATCACATAGACCCAGTAGTAAGTCGGACGGACGAAGCAACCATCACTCTTGCGCCAGTGAGAGGTCGCGTCCGCTCTGCCCGGGCATGAATGCGGCACCGATTCTTTGGAGCGGCGCTGACCGTTTTGGGCGGGAAGCCTTGGCAATGGAGGGGCTTTGGGTGGGCAGGCTAGTCGAGGCGGGCGTGGCAGCTGTCCGCATGTCCCCTACGGACACGCCCGAAACGAGAGGATGCACCAACTCTCATGGCTAAAATCGTACACTACACACCATCTCTCTATAGGAGTAGGTCGATCTGTCGCATTCTCTAACACACACATGCTGTTAAACACACACACGCACATCAAGACGCACCTTGGTCCCGTTGCACCTTCTAACGGGACTTATTACACCTAGACGGAGGGAGTAGTAAGTATCTGAGATACGGTGGCACCTTGACTTAAGTCGAATACAAGTGCCCAAAATTTGTGTGCATGTTATAATAAGGATTCACTTAAAATAGTGCATTGAGCGAACAGAGGGATCAATTGGACAAGTGTTCCGGAGCGAGCGAGTTGTGTGAGGTAAGATACACCACGACACTTTTAATTTTTCTTATTAATTTGTTTGTTTCACCCTCTGACTGGTGGGACCCAACGTACTACGTGGAGAGAGGTAAGGTGACTAAGGCTGCATTATTTCTGCACCACTGTGGATAGTCTTACCACCAAAGCCACATGACACGATTATGATTGAAATCCCAATGACTGCCACACACACAAAAAAACACGGCATGCTTGTCACACGAATGCAGGAATGTATAAAAGGTTATTTTCCTCTCGTTGAACATAAAGGGAGGGTTGTGTAGCTGGTTAGCCTGTTCGCTCATCAAACTTGAGGTCTTGGGTTCGATAACTACACTTGAGCATAATCCTTGCCAGGAGGATTCTTTGACTGGTCAAAATGTTTTCTAGGGTTTGCACGCTTCACACTCTCTCTCCAGTATATATATACACGCTGGAGCCTCAGCGCTTGTAGTTGCTCTCTTCACACTCTCTCGCCCTCTCCCGCTGGAGCCTCATCGCTTGTAGTTGCTCTCTTCACACTCTCTCGCCCTCTCCAGATCTAAACAAGACTTCGTTGGCCTCTCTCTCTCCCCTCACTGCTGCTCAAAGAGCCGGCAGGATCCGTCCGCCGGGAAGGGAAGGAGGCTTAACGCTGTCGCCGTCGGCGAGGGAGGGAATCCACTACCAGCGCAGCTGTTCACTTTCCACCCAGCAGCGGCGCGGGAGGGCCTTCGACCCCTTCTTCTTCGCCGCCCTCCCGTCGCCCACCGAACCACGCCCCAAGAACCTTAAGGTATAATTTACTTACTCCACATGCATTGCTCTAGCTGCATGTATACCATGAATCTAGGACGTGGTTCAAAGAGGAAAGGAGTGGAGGAAAGTAGTGGGAAAAGTTGTATATATAGCATGAATCTAGGATGTGTTTCAAAGAGGAAATGAAGGGGGAAAGTTGTATAGCATGAATCTAGGACGTGGTTCAAAGAGGAAAGGAATGTGGGAAAGTAGTGGGGAAAGTTGTATCGCATAAATCTAGGATGTGGTTCAAAGAGGAAAGGAAGGGGCGAAAGTACAAGTTCAAAAAGGAAAGGAAGGGACAAGGCTATAGAGTTTGAGCAGGACTAGATTTGCTGCGCTCACATAGGGAAAGGTATCTAAAGATAACAAAACTGGGACCAACACAAATATGGTCCTTGGTTGTTTGTTCTTTATTGCAACAGACTGTGCATGACCACAGTACATCGGTAGATGCACATGGTGCTGGTGCGTCCACTGTCCCGTGCAACTCATTAGCTGTTGTTAATCTAAGGCCCTGTTTGGTTAAAAACTCCCTAGTCCCTACCTGCTTCGTTCCACACTACTAGAAAAAGGGCTATAGATGGGATTGACACTAATGGCGCACCAGGAAGTTGGTGCGCCATTAGTATACCCTCTGATGCGCCATTAGAGTTGAAACTACTAATGGCGCACCATGCAAAGGGTGCGCCATTAGTATCAATTTTTTTTTTGAACTAGTGCACCTGTCCAAACATACTAATGGCGCATCCTTCTTAAGTGCGCCATTAGTAGTTGTAACTACTAATGGCACACCAGGCAGTGGGTGCGCCATTAGTATAGAAAATTATTCTTTTTTGAACTAGTGCGCCTGTCCAATCATACTAATGGCACATCCTTCTTAAGTGCGCCATTAGTAGTTGTAACTACTAATGGCGCACAGTGCGGTGGGTGCGCCATTAGTATAGAAAATTATTTTTTTTCGAACTAGTGCGCCTGTCCAAAACATACTAATGGCGCATCCTTCTTAAGTGCGCCATTAGTAGTTAACTACTAATGGCGCACTGTGCAAAGGTGCGCCATTAGTATAGAAAATTATTTTTTGAACTAGTGCTTTGTCCAAACATACTAATGGCGCATCCTTCTTAAGTGCGCCATTAGTAGTTGTAACAAGATATTTTGGACAGCCTCTCCTACCCACACTCACTTTCTCCCCACTTCATTCTCTCCACCTCCTCCTTGTCTCGGGTGCCTCCTCTTTTCACCTCATTTCCACCATAGATTCATTCAAATTAAGTGGTTAAATTACCTTGTTTTAATAGGTAAGTAAGGGGGAAGCTATATTTATGTTGTTCTCCCTACAACAATGTGCACATGCACTTTTTACGGCCTAGCTAGATCTATGTATGTTCGTGGTGTTGCATATGTTTGTGGTGTTGCATATGTGTTTGTGTTTGGAGGTGTACCGGTATTTGAAATGCGATAGTTGCCAATATTTTGCGGAATGTTGATTCATTTCCGTTTGGCGAGAATTTTGGCATTAAGCATTCTTTTGGTCCTATTTTTAGGAAGTCATGCCAAATTTTTGTTTGGTTCTAGAATATCGCTTTTGCTCTACCTCGCAGCGACCATAGTGGTCCGCATCGATGACCAAAGGCATCGTGAATAGGTTTTTGAGGTCCGTGAAGGCCGAGATGCTTCAAAAGAACGAGACGGAGATAAGATGTCCGTGTCGAAGATGCAAGCTGAAGAGCCTTATTGCGGACCCGGATTTCGGGCAGGTGCGGGACCACCTGCTCTTGCGTGGTTTCATGGATGGCTATCGGTGGCAAGGTGATGAAGATGACTACGAAGTCGTCCATGGGGGCCGGGCAAGAAATGAGGAAGGGCAGCAAGGCAACCACCGCGGCTCGGGCGGGCGAGAAGACGAAGAATCCCCAGGAGATGATCACGACGGTGATGCTGTACACAGTCATCATGTAGAAGATGCAGGACATGATGATGAGGAAGATGCCGCACTGCTCACGACGGTGCACGACTATCTCGGTTACGGATATCTCGCGGGGCAGGTAGTCCACGGATTTTCTGGATGCGTAAGGTGCATGGATGACACAACGTATCGCCAGCTAGATAGAGATCCCGGGTCTTCGAAAACCGTGTTCATGGGACATCGAAGGTGGCTTCGCGACGATGACCCGTGGAGGAATCGCAAGGATCTGTTCGATGGTGAAACCGAACCCCGAAAACGCCCGTGTACGAGGAGCGGCGAGGAAATAGACAAGCTGTTGAAAAATTGGAAAGACTGCCCACTGCCGGGATAGAAGCAAAAGTCGCCAGAGCCGGAAAGAAGCGAAGGCGCCAGAGCGCTGCTGAAGGTATGGAAAACGAGGTCTGCATTTTCCGGGACTTGCCGTCTTGGAAGATCCACCGTGTGCCTCACAGCCTTGATGTCATGCATATCACGAAGAACGTGTGCGAGAGTCCGCTTGGTACCCTGCTTAACATGCCGAGAGGACCAAAGATGGGCGAAAAGCAAGGGCAGACTTGAAATCAATGGGCATCGTGCGGGGAGCTTCACGCTAATGATGATGATGATGATGAGGCGAAGCAGGACCACGTAAAGTCGTCGCAAAGGCAAAAGGCCAAGAAGACCGGAAATGACTACCCTCCAGCGTGCTTCACTCTAAGTCGGGAGGAGATCGAGCAGTTTTTCACCTGCCTCCTAGGAGTAAAACTTCCTTCTGATTCTGTGGGGAAGATAAGCGAGATACCTAGACCCAGTGAAGCGAAGTTCAGCGGGATGAAGTCTCACGATCACGCGGTCGATGACGCAGATACTTCCGGGCCAGTAATCCAGGATCATGGACGCGCACGTCCGTGAAACGCTATTTGGCCTATGCAACTTCTTCGACGTCATCTCTTGGAAGTCGATTGGCGTGAGGCAACTCGTAAGGCTACAGGAAGAGATCGTGGTGATACTATGCGAGCTTGAGATGTACTTCCCGCCCGCATTCTTCGGACGTTATGGTGCATCTGCTGGTCCATATAGTGGAGGATATCATCCAACTCGGCCGACATTCCTGCACAGATGATGCCGTTCGAAAGGATGAATGGTGTCATCAAAGGATACGTTCGCAACATGTCACATCCAGAGGGAAGCATAGCCGGGGCTTTCGATCAAGAGTGCATCTCCTCATCGCATCTAATTATCTAGGCATCGAGAACCCGTTGGTCTGCCTGTCAGCAGCACCTCGGCAGGCTCGTTGGATGGGGTCACCGTGAGGGTCGCCATGAAATGCATGTCGACTTCGAGGGTCGACTCACGACTTTGAAAGAGCAAACCTAGTCGGCGCTACAACACATAGACGTGGTCGATCCTTGGGTGGTAGAGCACAAAACCTTTATTAAGAAGACGTACAATGACCGAGGCCAACAGAGGACGGACGGAGATATACTCAAAGAGCACAACTCATGTTTCACGCGTTGGTTCAAGCGTAAGCTTCATCATACCCTTTACATGAGGATTCTTCCGCGGAAGAACAACTCATATTCGCTTTGTCACAGGCGCCGAGCACAACCTCGATGACCTATGAGGCGTCACGATATCAACGGCTACACATTCTACACCGAGGCCAAGGACATGAAGAGCGATGGTTATCGTAACTCCGGTAACGATGGAATCCTACACCGGTAACGACAAGGACAGATACTACGGAAGGATCGAGGAGATCTGGGAGCTGAGCTACGCTGGAGAGAAGGCCCCGATGTTCCGTGTCAGATGGGCCAAGAACGTCATAAAAGAAGACCGGTATTTCACCACCATGGTTATACCCGAAGCCAAATCCAAGACCGCGGGCGCAAACATCACCGTAAAATGAGCCATGGGTACTAGCTTCCCAAGTGGACCAATGCTTCTTCATTACCGACCCGCCAAAGCCCAGTCGTGTTGTCGTGAGGAGAGGCAAAAGGAAGATCATCGGAATGGATGGAGTAGCCAATGAGCAAGACTTCGACAAGTACGGCGACCCGAGGATCGAACATGACGATGATGATGAAGTAGCAGCATACACCACAAGAAGAAGCAGGACCACCCTACCTAAAGGACGTCCGATCCATAGAAGAACTCAATTTGCGAAAAGAAGGGCAAGAAGATTGTGAAGAGATAGCTAGCTAAGATCGATTGTATTTAAATCGTAGACTTCATTTCTCGATTGTATTTCATGGGCACTTTTGAACTATCATGAATATTTTTTAATTTCATGGACACTCGAGTCCCCTCCAGCTCGATCGCTATCCCACCTCGCTAGATCCGGTCCACAGGCCGCCGCCGCCGACCGCCCGCACCCACGATTACCCGACTCAACCGCCAACGACCCCCCGCACCTCCCTACTCAACCGCCACCGACCCCCGCACCCTCCCTACTCAACCACCGCCGCCGACCCCCGCACCCCCGCACCTCCCCGCTCCACCGGCATTACTGTTTGATGATATTTTTAAAAAATATTACTGTCTTATAAAAAATATTACTGTTATGATTTAAACAAGTTTGAACATATTTAAACACAAATAAGTATCAAACAACATTTTAAATGCATAAAAAATTGTGGAGCACGAATCGAACCCGGGACCTCCTGGTGTGAGAACTAGCTGTCAACCAATCGAGCTAGTAGAGAAGACTTGACATGTATCGTGTCGTGGTAGATAACTGTTGGCTCGAGCAGAAAAAAAATACTAATGGCGCACCTCACCGGTGCGCCATTAGTATGTATGTACTTATGGCGCACCGCTGGGTGGTGCGCCATCGATGACAGGGCGCCTCTACTGCACCGATCCCGCCTCTCCTCGCCTCGCCCGCGATCCCTTCCATGATCTCCTCTCCTCCGCCCTCGACGCCACCGTCGCCCGCCCGACACCCGTCGCCCGCCGCCCTCGACGCCACCGTCGCCAGCGCCGCCCGACACCACCGCCCGCCGCCCTCGACCCTCCCCGACGCCACTGTCGCCCGCGCCTCGGACGCCTCGACACCATCGTCGCCCGCCGCCCTCGACCCGCCCAGCCGCCCACGCCCGCCCTCGACGCCGCCCGACACCACCGTCGCCCGCCGCCTCGACCCGCCTGACGCCACCTCCCTCGCCCAAGCCTCGAGGGCACCTGTGGACCTGATCGGGCGAGACACAGAGACGGGCGAGTGGAGGAGCCCGCCACAGGTCACCAGAGCTTCAACGCCCAGCCACTGCCGGAGCTTCAACGCCAAGGCGTCTTCCTCCATTCCTCCATCCCTCCCTGTGTGATTCCTCCTTCTCCTCCACCCCTCCCAGAAACCCTAGAGCCATGGCGGCATGCTTCTTGCTCCTCGGTTCTACACGCATGGCCCCATCTTGCTCCTCGATGCTCCTCGATTCACTTTAGTGATTTAGTTGATAGGTCACAAGATGCATATTTGGTGATTTGGAATTCCTGCATTCGTAAACTTCAAAGTGATTTAGTTAGAGACCCAAAACAGTTTATCAAACTGTTGTTATCCTGCAAATGCTTTTCATTGAAAATATTGTAGTCTGAAAAAACAGTTTCTTCAAACTGCTGTTTTTTTTTAGTCTTACAAAATTCTGATATTTAGGTTGTTCATCTGCTCCTGCTGATCTTCTTTGATGAGAATGTACCCTAGTCTTGAATGTGTTATGCACAATGTGCGTATGTTAGTGTAGAGCAAGACATCTATAAATTTTTGACACGTATGCCCTCGTTAATTACAATTCTTGGTGCTCTAAGATGTCTTTGCTGAGCAATGAAGCCTAACACACACTATCAAGTGTTGTAGGAAGTATGTACAATACATTAGTTATGCACCATATAAAGTGGTAGGAGCAAGGTGTATAATTGTATATTTATGAGTATCGTCAACTTCCAACATTTTCTCTGTAGTCCATGTGGTTTAAGCATTTAAGTCTAGTGAGTGATTCTTGCTATGGGCTTGTAACCTTATATATAAAACAGTAACACTGCACAATATCAAGTACTGAAAGCATTTGTGTGTAATTGGGTATTTATTAGTATCTTCAACTACTGAAATTTGCTATACAGTCCATGTGGCTGAAGCAATGAAGTGTAGTGCGTGATTCTTGCTTTGAGTGCTAATGGGATTCTAACAAGTCCCTGCATATTATCTGATGGTATTTCTGCCGACAAAACATGCAAAATATATGTAGATGTAAGAGAGGTGGCTCTAGTGTTGATTATATCTAGGAGAAATGCTCTGCCGCGTCGATTATATATAGTGTTGATTATATCATTTTTTTTAAGTAGTTGGATGAAAATAGTAGGTGCCATGTCGATTTGTTCAGTCCTTGGATGAAACAGTTTTTCTTGCTACGATTAATCGAAAATGTTCAAAGGTTCCAATCAGTAGAGAAACTATAGTGCCTGTTATTCAGTTATGACTCCTTCTTTGGAAACTGTAGTGTTTGCTAAAACTGAGATGTAAACTAAAGGAGTTTGTGATTTGTAGAAGCTGTAGCATACTCCAACAAGTGATAAATGCACTCACTAAAACTGTTGTATATACTATCATAAAGTTCAGCAAGAACAGGGCATCAATAGTGCTACTCTAGTATCTAGTTGGGGAGGGACAAATGGACATGGCATCACTGTGAGCTGTATTGCACAACAAACTATTAGTCTTAGGATTAACAATCCTCATATGAGATGAGAGGATTTTTTAATTCGCTTCTTGCAATTTTGAAAATTCAGTTTATTCGTTCTTGAAAATTCAGTTAATTCAGTTAGGCACACAAATTTCAGAACTTTTGTGTGCCCTAGTACTTGGTGTTTGTAGAAAACCAGAGTGTCAATGGGACTAGAATTCACTTGTTCTTATATGGGTGAAACTTCACTTGTTTTTAGGCTAGTGTAGGGTGTTGCTTTATTCTGTCATCATTTGTAACTATGTCACAAGTAAATTGTTCCTTCTTCTGTATTTGACAAGTAATGACTGTTGATAAGCGGAGAAGCCAAGTTGCAACAGGCGCCGTCTGGCGTTCAGCTCTCAGGAGACGCCTCCAGCTACCGACTTCACCGAGCCTCAGATAGGCGAGGTGCGAAATATTATCAGCCCCAACACACTCAAGAAGGCGGTCTGTGAGCAAAACTCGGTCCCATTACAGGAGAAGAAGAAGGCACGCAAAAGAAAGACTAAGAAGGGTGCGAGCCAGCCGGCACAGAGTACGATCCGTGCTCAGGACGGGCCACCTTCACCACAGGATATCTCGAGGAGGGTGCATGTGGCGGGTAGGGCGATGCTACCGACAAATATGCTCAATGCTGCAACCGGTGCCATGCGGAGTCTGCATGATGTTGTTCTTTCTTTGGAGAAGCGGCTCAGGAGAAGGATGTGGCATACCCAGTTTTTCGCGGCCAAGGTGCCGAGGGCAAGGGCTTTGTGGATAACTCCATCGGGCGACGATCGTCCTGCGTTTTGATGACATCCACGCTATGTTGAACCTTCATCCGCTGCACTACACCTTCGTTCGGCTATTTTCGCTGAGTATGGAGATGCGGATCATTCGCGACAAGACCCCGGAGATCGTGATAGTCGACCCCTTCTACATGCGTGCCAAGATCTTGGGCAGCGCTGGGGACCGGCAAGTCGCGAGTTCTTACCTCGGCGTCATTCGCAAACCAAGATAAGGATAACTTCCTCGTGCCTTACTTTCCCGAGTAAGTCCTCCCTCAACCGCCCGTAACATATGAATTCTTACATTTCGATCGCTTTTCTTTTAACATTCCGTGTTTTCTGCGGTGACACACGTTGCACGCTCATACTCCTAATCCCAAAATATTCCATGGCCACGTATTTCGACCCGGACCATCAGTAGAACGTAGACTACACTAATGTCAAGAAGGTTCTTGATGATGTTCTCCACGGCTACGCCAAATCTGGAGGCACCTTCACCAGGCCTATTCGTGAATACGGCAAGCACGTGTTCTCCCCTGTCTGACGTTCTGCTGCGTAAGCAGCCGCTGGCGGTCGAAGGGTGCCTACTACGCCATCCATCACATGCGGGCGATAAATGCGGGACCATCATCAACTTCAGCTACCAAGTAAACTCCAAGATTGGGCCGCGAACGCAGTCAGCAATCCAGACGCGGACATCGGACAAGAATTCTTTCGCATCCAAATGGAGTTTGCGGAAATCATCCATCAAGATGTCCTTCGTACCTGGGCAGTTCTACCTCGTAAATCAACCGTCCAACGGTGACATCGACACAATGCTACAAATGCAGGATGACAACGCCTGTTCTTTCATGACTCCCACGATAGACGGCGGCTTCATCCATGCTCCGTCCCTTGAGTCGAGTTGTCTAGTTCTGAAACATCGATTGGCTCATGTTGTAATTAAACTTTAATGAACTTGTAGTATGTCTCTTTGGTTTTGAGAGTCGCTCAACTTAGATGTAATCGATGCTATTAATGTCTTGCTTTTCTCTTCCGATCGCTTTTGTTGCATACTTATATATTGCTTATGTATTGTCTGTGAATTGGTACTAACGTTTCATTTGGCTAGTGCATAGCGATGCCGACGTATGTCGTGGTACAAGGGTAAGGTTCCGGAGTCTACGATGGTGGGAGGAGTGTCGGAGACAGGTTCACCGATTCAGCGGTAACAGTTACAAAGGGTACACCACTAGGGCCGAGGCCGAATCTAGATACGCCCGCTATTTAGCGGGAGAGGGAGGGAGCGTTGGAGGAACCGGATGAAGACGAAGTTTCATCGTGATGATGCTCATCGTGATGACCGCAGCTCTCTTCTATGTGATGGTAGTTTAGATGATCGATATCGACTTGTAATGTGAAGACAAACTCGCTACTCGCGGTCTCGAGACTTGTAATATAATGTTCTATCTTTGTTCGGTCTTTTCAATTCGGAGACTAATATGATGAATTGTATTCAGAGACTAATATGATGAATTGTATTCAAAGACTAATCTTCTATTGTATTCGATGAATCTGTTGTTGATGTGTGCTGTCTATATTTTGTCAAATTATACATTTTGTAACCTGTGCAAAAAACAGAAAATAAAAAATAAAAAACCTAATATTCATACTAATGGCGCATCACATGACAAGGCGCCATTAGTATGACAAAAGCATACTAATGGCGCATCACTGGTCAAGGCGCCATTAGTATGCCATGGTTACTAATGGCGCATCTCGTGGTCGTGCGCCATTAGTATGCCAAAGCACCTGGTATACATGGCCCCGGGAGGCATACTAATGGCGAATCAGTAGCCTATACTAATGGCGCACCGGTGGTGCGCCATTAGTATACTCTGATACTAATGGCGCACCGGTGCGCCATTAGTAAAAATTACTAATGGCGTGCTAGTAATGGCGCACCAGTGATGCGCCATTAATGGCCAAACTAGGTGCGCCATTAGTAGCGGTTTTTCTAGTAGTGCCAGGGACTAAACATGGACTAGAGGTTATTAAATGACATGCTAAAAGACCATGTTACCCCTAGTAATGAACTAATAGAAACAAGGTGCGATGCATGGCGTGGGCAACTGTTGGAAAAAGTCCCAAAAAGACTCCCTCGTGGTCTTCTTTCTTTAGTCCCAAATGCCCACTTTTAGTCCCTAAAAGTCCCTCCTGTTTGGTTTAGATGGGACTGACACGGAGTTTTTTTAGTCCCTACACCAAAATGTCCCTGTAAAAAAACACCCTCTAATAATGCCTCTGGAAAATTGATTCAATGCCACAGTTAAAAGAAAATTACATGTTTAACGAATTTTATTGTTAATATAATCTCTATGTTAATATTAATCAATGCCCCCGTTTGAGAAATGCTACTGTCTTGCCTTCTTTCCCATTTAGATAAGGTAGATGCTTCTTTTTGTTGGCTTCTGTGTCATCCACCGTTATTGACCACTAATTGTTTCCTTTGCACCTCTGTGTAAACAGGTTATCTACTTCACCTCGTTGCCATTGTGACCTTTTGTTGCACTTTGCACAAAACACTTTTGTTTTAAGAGTGTTTTGTGCAGTTCAACCAAAATGTCACACCGACAACGTTGCTTGATTACTTGATCTTAGTGGAACCGCACAAGAGGAGATCTTACTTCCTATCCGTTAAGGCGAATTTGGTTCAGATCTTCTTCTTGTGAGTTTTTTGAATTCCGCATCATGAGAGGTCAGTGCTAGCCTTCTTTCACATGATTCTGCAATGTGCTTTCATATGTTGTGCAACTTGTATGATAATGTTGCTTGATTTTAGTGAACTGCACAAATGGAGACAAGACTTCCAATCTGTATGTGCACCGTAATATCCCATTGAGGTAAGATAAGGATATTTCACAACTGCTGGCCTATATTTTGCCACTTTCATCAGAAAATTAAGTTTAGTACTATACGTGTGCTCCCTAATTGACATGCCAAATCTTACATTGAAGGCGAAGCTTGTCCGTTATTGAACCAAGTGATGAAGGGGAAGAACAAACGGAAGAAAAACAAAAATCAACTCCCGGTGCTGTAATGAATCACTGGAACTATGATGACACATGTAATGATATAGTTTTGCATCTTAATTTATTGCTATGGCTGGAACGAGCAATTGTTTTGCCACTGATTTGATGCCATACGTAATTATCTCTACTTTTGCAAACAGGGATCTTCTTTGAAGATACCATATATTTTAGTGGAACTGCACAAGAAGATGTTGGAAACATTTAACTAGTCGAGGAATATATAGTAAGCATGGCCACCCCCGTAGATAGCAACAGATGGTTCCGGAGAAGTGCTTCATCTGTATGCTCTACACAATCAGCCTCCTGACAAAGGTTGGTACTCGCCCACTGATTTCATCCATATGATTGAGCTTTGCCATCTCTATTGGTGTTGTGCTACGGTTTAGATATCGCCATGAAAAAGTGGTATTGTCCTTGAGAAGTGCTTCATCTGTGTTGTTTTAAATATTTCCTTTCCTTTTTTCGAGCAAACATGGATGCTAGCATTTAGTAGTCCTCTTGTCTTTGCACAACAGGATCATCTTCCTCTGAAGAAGAATATGGAGTACGTGAAGTGACTAGTTCCGATTATGCCAGGATGAAGAAGCCATGCCCATCTTCTCATCAGAAGGAGCAGTTGAAGGATGGTTACATTACTCCCCACAAGACCAAACTAACTTCAGCTCAGAAGGACTGACAAATCTCCATTTTTTGTTGTGATGCGTGAGTACAATGTTGTTCTAGGATTCTTTTACGGTGAGTTCCATTTTTCTAAAAGTGTGCTCTACATGGACCATGTATGTGCCTGTTGAAACTGTCAAATCATAGTACAGTTTGCTTTATACTAATCACTTTTTTGAATTTGTGCAAACAGGGTGCTCAAATTTTGATTTCAATGGGAACTGCACAAAATGTTCATGAATACATTGAATCATTCATTTCCACCACAAGAAAGGAGGTGCCGATAAGTACAATCTTTTGCAACAAATAAGGGCGAAATCATAAAAGCTCCGCGAGAATTTGATATATTTTGCTGGAACAGCAAACAAAAGAACAGCTGGTTTATTTAGCACGAGGTGCCATGTCAATGTCCGAACTGATGGAAAACCCTGCCCATTCCACAATCGTAGGCATTTGATATTCTGGAATGGGACAACCTTGTCAAATTTTGCTCATTGATTTTAGCAAGACATGCGTTTGATATTTTCGAATGGGACGCCCTTTCTTTGTCGTGGCGTCGATCAATTTTTTCTTTATTCTTTAGTTGTGAAGTAAATATTGCCTCTGACATGTGAGTCGCTGAGATGCATAATCATCAATTGTTTTGAATGTTCTCTATGAATTGCCAGGCCTGTGTGTTTGATTGCAATGTACAGAAACGCTAAAAAGCTGCTCAAACTCTTTGTACTCCTTCTGTTCCTTTTTACTTCGCACATAGTGAAAGTGCATACTTTTTTGTATAAGATTGGTCAAAGTAGAGATACTTTGACTGCAGACAAAACTTGTATGCAGACCAGAAAGGACCGGAGGGAGTACATGTGAAACTGCTGCAAACGAGGTGATCACCCTGGGAATAATGCTAGTATGTATTGTTTTGCATGTTCATCCAATGCCAGTGATACAGGAATTCGAACTAATCGAAATAAATTCATTAATACATGGTCGGATTTCATATAAACATGCCGGATTTCATTACATTTCATACATTCTTCAACTAAAAAGGGGTGCGCTGGAGGTATAATTAATTAACCGGTTACCCACATGTCCCGAGCCGAATCAGAAGCTTGATGACTTAATCGCAGTGCGATTGCGTATGAATCGACATGTGGCATGTTAGGCCCATGTGTCAGTCAGCCAACAGCACCAGCAGTTAAGTAGAAGCAGCGTTCTTCTCCAGCGCAGCTCTCCGACTCCACGTCACCGCCAAGAAGCTAACCAGCCGTCAATGGTCAACCCGCTTCAACCGGAGGGTAGCAGCGGTGGCCTTACTTGGACTCGAGCGGCGGCGACCTACCGTGTTCTACTCTTCCTCGTTTTCTATGTGGCGCGGCCTCGTTGGCAGCGGGGAGGAGCCTCGGCGGAGCCGGCGATGTCCTCTGTCTCGTTGCCGGCGGGCGGCGCCTCAGCGGAGCGGTGGAAATCCTCCCCCACGTTGCCGGCAGGGTGGGGCCTCGGCTGAGCCGGCGATGTCCTCTGCCTCGTCGACGCCAGCGGAGTGGGGACTCATTGGAGCCGGCATCGTCCTCTGCCTCGTCCTCGGTCTCGCCAAACAGCGCCTCACCCGCTTCATCGCCCTCTTTGCTAGCCTCTTTGTAGGCGGTCGCAGCCTCCGCCACCCGCATGCGGTACCGCCAGCGCTCGAAGCGGCCCTTGCGGGCGGAGCGGCCTCCTGCTCCGCCCGCTCCGCGGCGATCTGCTCCTCCGCCTGCAGGTGCTCCTGGAGGAGATGGTGGTTGTAGGCGGCGTTGGCCCGCGCCTCCCGGAACTGCTCCTCACACATCTGCCTCACCCTGTCCATATATTAGGCACGAGCCTCGTCGATGGTCATGGTGCAATGCACCGGCGAGGATGGCACGGAGGAGGGGGTTGGCGCTGGATCGTAGACTACCATGTTCTCCATTGGGATGTCGTCGTCCTCCGGCTGCCTGTCGGCCAGCCGGTCGGCAGCAATGGCTGCCATCTCCTTGTGGTCCGTCGTTCGCCCGTCCTGAAGAGCGCTGGAGCGCGAGGAAGCCATGATGGGCAGTAGTGGTGTGGACAGGAGAAAGGGAACGGATGCAGATGACTGCGGCTATGGCCGGCGCAGCAGTTTATATAGCAATGGTGGGCGGAGGAGGGACGGACGTGTGGCGCCGGAGTAGCTGCCTCGGCAACCGCGTATCATTGATGTGGGTGGCAGATGGACGGACGGATGGCACTTGTGTCGTTTGAAGGCGGAGCAATCGCCTGCACCGGGAAGCGGGGCGGGCGGCGCTGACTGTTTCAGGCGAAAAGCGCGCGCGGGCGAGGAGATGACTTTACTTGGAGAGGATGACAATGGGGACCCACCAGGTCCATAGCCTCAC
Organism: Aegilops bicornis; assembly: GCA_021605145.1. NCBI lineage: Eukaryota > Viridiplantae > Streptophyta > Magnoliopsida > Poales > Poaceae > Aegilops > Aegilops bicornis. Next base: position 64,323,002 of record CM038669.1, on the reverse strand, counting down.
GTATGCAAGTGCCTCCTTATTATATATATAACTATAATTTATTTTGCTTCCTCCTGGCTTCCTGACATCACGGTCCCACACCATTGTCAACCTCCTGGAGTAGTCTATAAACGAGAGAATTGCACAAGAAGCGGCCGACAGCTGGGGCCAAGCAGCTCGAGCAGTATTTGTGTAGAGTTTTTCGATGTTTAGCCCATATATTAATTTTTCTCCTCTGAACAACAACGAAAACATCGGTGCACGTATTAACTTGGCGGGCTGTGGTCCGTCTAGCCCAGGCCAGATATCCAGCCCAGATGTTAATTTTTTTCAAGCTGAAAATGGCTAGCCTAGCTATACTTTTTTTTAGGAATACCCAGGAAAGGTCAAGTTGTTATTCTCCGCCCCACTGGGCTGCAAATCTTTCCTAGGAGGGATGCATTAGGCTTAACAAGAAAATGGGCTTTAATAAATAATAAATGGGATGTAATTGTAAAAACTGGGCAGTAACTATAAAAAATGCACCAAACACGTGATTACTTTATAAATTATTATTTTTGGATATTGAAAATTTTAATTTCATTAATTGTTGCGAGCGCAATGTTTCGTTGGATTTTTGCGTAATATAAATTTATATTGAAATTGTATTTAATATGACTAGAAATTTCGGGATAAAAATATTTCAGATCCCATCAAAATGTGGGAAATTTATTGAATTCTGTTTTGAACGGTTGGTTGAAATGGGTTGTACTTTTAACAAACTGTAAATGGGCTGTAGTAAATTCCATTAGAATTCAAAAATGGGCTACACATTCTTACAAATCTCAAATGGGCTATAAGTTCCCTGCCACACACTTTTGGCCTTACTAAGTTGACGCATCCCCTAAAAAAAGAGTTGACGCGTATGCAAGGCTTTGTCAACTTATAGTCAACACACGGTTCTAGCAACAGTGGCCGTTGGATGTCCATCCAACGGATGACGTGCTTCTTCTTCAATCTCGGATATTCTAGCTTCACCTGCCCAAAAAATGATTCCTCCCCCTGACATCTGGGGCGCACCGTTTCGGAAGCTGACCTGTGGGCCTACTAAGTTGACGTACCAAGGGATTTGTCAACTTAGTCAATATAAACGATTCTAGCTGCAGTGACCGTACGATGTCCATCCAACGGCCGTCGTGCTTCTTCAACCTCTGGTCTTCTTGCTCCAGCCGCCCAAAGCAGCGCCGGTCATGCCGCCTGCTTCCCGCCTCCCGTGGGCCAGGCTGCCGTGGAGGCCTTACCGCCCCCTACTACTCCCACCGCTGGCCAGGCCATCCCTCCACTCACCCACACCCCCTGTTATTCTGCGGCGACGGCAGCGCAGCCGAACCAGTGAACCCTCGTACTCCTCTCCGTGTGTGCATCCACTGTCGGGTCTTCCCCGGCTCCGCATCGTCCCCTTCCTAGGCCTCACCGTCGTCCACCGCCGTGGTGCTCTCGGCGCGGCGTGGTCAACGTGGTCAAGGAACGACTTCCATCGGACGTGGACTGTACGTGGAGAGGCTGACAGCTGGGTCCATGGCCGCAGCAAGGAAGTGCCTCCTTATTACGCGCAAAATAATTATTCCTCCACCTGACAGCGGGGACCCACCGGATGGGCCACCGTGATTTCGAAAAAAGGATTCGCCCCGATTGGGACCCACGAAGCTACATCTTCGCACGCAAGGCGGCGTCCGAGAAAAAATGATTCGCCCCACGACTCATCGGGACCCACTGGCTACATCTTCGCACGCAAGGAAGTGCGTCCGAAAAAAACGATTCCCCTCATTGCCGGGACCCACCTGCTACACCTTCGCACGCAAGGAAGTCCGTCCGGCAAAAAAAATAATTCCCCCCCGGACTGCTGGGACCCAGAAGCTACACCTTCGCACGAAAGTATGTGCGTCCGGTAAAAAAAAACGATTCGCCCCCACCGCTGGGACCCACCAGCTACATCTTCACACGCAATGAAGTGCGTCCGGGCAAAAAAAATGATTCGCCCCCCTGACTGTTGGGACCCACCGGCTACATCTTCGCATGCAAGGAAGTGCGACCGGGCAAAAAAAATTGATTCGCCCCCCTGACTGCTGGGACCCACCAGCTACATCTTCGCACGCAAGGAAGTGCCGGACAGTCGGGACCCACCTGGTCGAAGCGTACGTAGCATTGTCATTCTGGCCGTGAACGTGTACGTACATACTGGTCGTTGTAGAGGCGCGCACATGTCGTAGTAGAGGCGTGCACGTAGCATGTACACGTACGTACAGCGGCAAGGGTGCAAGAAAGAAAATACGGCCACGTACGTACATACGGGCAGGGTCTCGAACGCCTACTCGCGCATACATACATGGCTGGGTCGGAACGGAGAAACAGCGTCATCATCGCCGTGTTCATGGGGAGGCAACGAAATGCGCCGTGTTCGTGGGGAGGCAACGGAATCGCCGTCTTCATCGGGAGGCAACGGAACGCTGCGTGGAGCCAACAGGCTTGGACGGAACAGCGATGGAACGAGGCTGGCGTACCGCAGAACGGAGGAAACGGCCTTGTGTTCAACCGGCCACGTTCGGAACGGGGTCCTGTTGATCGGGAGGGGTGTGGCATACTGCAAAACGGAGGAAACGGACCTCCTACGGTCGAAACAGGGGTCATGTTGATCGGGAGGGGTGTGGCGCATCAAAAGCGGAGGAAACGGACCTCCTACGGTCGAAACGGGGTCCCGTTGATCGGGAGGGTGTGGCGTACCGCAAAATAGACAAACGGACTTGTGTTGGAGCGCCACGGTCGAAACGGGGTCCTGTTCATCGGTAGGGTGTGGCGTGCCGCAAAACGGACTCCACGGGATACTGTTCATCTCCACCGTCGACCTCCTCCAGCCTCCACGGGCTCCCTGTTCATCCAGCCTCCACCACGCGGTACTCCATCGGCCATCGTTCAACCACCCCTCCACGGGCACCCCTCCACCGCTCATCGCTCATCCAGCCCTCCACACCACGGGGTCCTGTTCAACCACCCTCCACGGCCACCCCTCCACCGCTTCATCGCTCATCCAGCCCTCCACACCACGGGTCCCTGTTCATCCAGAGGCAACGCCACCGCCATCGCTCATCCAACCCCCCGCAACGCCATCGCTCATCCAATCGATCAGCTTCAGTTAGCAGCAGTAGCGGAGGAATCGCTCCATCGGGTTCAGCCATCGATCGATCGCTCGGGTTCAGTAACGTGTAGCCTGCAATGCAATCGCTCGGGTCCAGTTAGAGCCCAACGCCTCGCTCGGGTTCAGTTAGAGCCAACACCTCGCACACACGCGCATAAGTGTACGAGAGAAACGTGCATCGCTCGGCCCCCGACCTCCCATCGTTACCGGCAACTCCCCCAAATTTTCCTCCCCCTCGCTTCTACCACAGTTTTTCCGTCATGGACGGCCCAAAGAATGTCATGCAGTTGCGTCTCCGGCCCGCCCAGGACGAAAAGCCCATTTTCTGTCATGATTTTTTGTCATAGAAGTAGGAGCCCACCACATCAATGATGATACCGGGTTTTGTCACAATTATCGTCATAGAAGTGTCATATGTATGACAGAAAAAAATTTCATTCGGCCCAAAATGTCACGGATGTGTCTTTTTATTGTAGTGTCCACAGCTCGCCTCCACAACCAGAGGACCCGGCCCTTACCGGGCCCTCGACCCCGGACTCGAAGAGGATCTGGACATATTTGTGGAGCTGATTGACAGGACGTTCTATCAATTGAGCTGCGATGATGCCATCGTGGCCATCACAGCCGATTATCCTGGACTACTCCCTGCATCGCATGTAATTAAAACCGGAGTCCCAACTTCCGAAAAGGATCCCTTTTTCTGTACTTCACCTACCGCACACATATGGTGTCTTACAGGGAAGGCCCTCGGGACGCCATGCCAAACCTGCAGTGACTCACCCACAAGGGGCACCGAAGTCGGGTAGGCTTAACAGGAAGGCGGTCAGATCGAGGACGTCGTCAGAGGTATGAAACAGAACCCCGCTCTGTGGTTGTCGTCTTTTTAAAATATAATGACATCCATGTTTCCTAGTAGGAAAAACGCTCGCCAGACTATATCCGGAGAGGTTGCCGGTCACACCTCCACCAGTCGGGCTCCAGAGCTGGACGTAAAGGCGGACGCTAACATGGGGCCAATGCTAGAGGTTCCTCCTACAGAGGATGTGGATAGGCTATCTGCTACAAATTCCAAAGTGGAGAGCACCATGAATCACAGGCGTCGTCGGGCCGTACTCCATGATGCTTGTTTCTCCCAAGAGGCGTTCGATGCCTTCAAATCAGGAGACGCGTACATTTGAGCTGCTCAAAATGGTCTTGCTAGAGCCACGTGAAGGAAATATGCCCTAGAGGCAATAATAAAGTTACTATTTATTTCCTTATATCATGATAAATGTTTATTATTCATGCTAGAATTGTATTAACCGGAAACATAATACATGTGTGAATACATAGACAAACAGAGTGTCACTAGTATGCCTCTACTTGACTAGCTCGTTAATCAAGATGGTTATGTTTCCTAACCATAGACATGAGTTGTCATTTGATTAACGGGATCACATCATTAGGAGAATGATCTGATTGACATGACCCATTCCGTTAGCCTAGCACTTGATCGTTTAGTATGTTGCTATTGCTTTCTTCATGACTTATACATGTTCCCGTAACTATGAGATTATGCAACTCCCGTTTACCGGAGGAACACTTTGGGTACTACCAAACGTCACAACGTAACTGGGTGATTATAAAGGAGTACTACAGGTGTCTCCAAAGGTACATGTTGGGTTGGCGTATTTCGAGATTAGGTTTTGTCACTCCGATTGTCGGAGAAGGTATCTCTGGGCCTTCTCGGTAATACACATCATATAAGCCTTGCAAGCATTGCAACTAATAAGTTAGTTGCGAGATGATGTATTACGGAACGAGTAAAGAGACTTGCCGGTAACGAGATTGAACTAGGTATTGGATACCGACGATCGAATCTCGGGCAAGTAACATACCGATGACAAAGGGAACAAAGTATGTTGATATGCGGTTTGACCGATAAAGATCTTCGTAGAATATGTAGGAGCCAATATGGGCATCCAGGTTCCGCTATTGGTTATTGACCAAGAATAGTTCTAGGTCATGTCTACATAGTTCTCGAACCCGTAGGGTCCGCACGCTTAAGGTTTCGGCGATGCTTATATTATGAGTTTATGAGTTTTGATGTACCTAAGGAGTTCGGAGTCCCGGATGAGATCGGGGACATGACGAGGAGTCTCGAAATGGTCGAGACGTAAAGATTGATATATTGGACGACTATATTCGAGTTCGGAAAGGTTCCGAATGATTCGGTATTTTTCGAGTACCGGAGAGTTACGGGAATTCGCCGGGAGAAGTATTGGGCCTTATTGGGCCCTGCGGAAAGAGAGAGGGCTGCCTAGGGCAGGCCGCTTCGCGCCCCAAGGCCTAGTCCGAATTGGACTAGGGGGAGGGGCCGCACCCCTTCCTCCCTTCCCCTTCCTTCTCTCCTACTCCTACTAGGAAAGGAGGAGTCCTACTCCCAGTGGGCGCGCCTCCTCCTCCTTGGCCGGCCCTCCCCTTGCTCCTTTATATACGGGGGCAGGGGGGCACCCCATGACACACAAGTTGATCTACGTGATCGTTCCTTAGCCGTGTGCGGTGCCCCCCTCCACCATATTCCACTTCGGTCATATCGTCGCGGAGCTTAGGCGAAGCCCTGCGCCGGTGAAGTCATATCGTCGCGGAGCTTAGGCGAAGCCCTGCGCCGGTGGAGCATCATCATCGTCACCACGCCGTCGTGCTGACGGAACTTATCCCCGACACTTTGCTGGATCGGAGCCCGGGGATCGTCATCGAGCTAAACATGTGCTGAACTCGGAGGTGCCGTACGTTCGGTACTTGGATCGGTCGGATCGTGAAGACGTACGACTACATCAACCGCGTTGTTATAACGCTTCCGCTTACGGTCTACGAGGGTACGTGGATATACACTCTCCCCTCTCGTTGCTAAGCCATCACCATGATCTTGCGTGTACGTAGGAATTTTTTTGAAATTACTGCGTTCCTCAACAAATGGCATCCGAGCCTGGTTTTATGCGTTGATGTCATATGCACGAGTAGAACACAAGTGAGTTGTGGGCGATATAAGTCATACCGCTTACCGGCATGTCATACTTTGGTTCGGCGGTATTGTGAGATGAAGCGGCCCGGACCGACATTACGCCAGACGCTTACGCGAGACTGGTTTCACCGCTTGAGCACTCGTTGCTTAAAGGTGACCGGCGGGTGTCTGTCTCTCTCACTTTAGTTGAACCGGGTGTGGCTACGCCCGGTCCTTGCGAAGGTTAAAACAGCACCAACTTGACAAACTATCGTTGTGGTTTTGATGCGTAGGTAAGAACGGTTCTTGCTCAGCCCGTAGCAGCCACGTAAAACTTGCAACTACAAAGTAGAGGACGTCTAACTTGTTTTTGCAGGGCATGTTGTGATGTGATATGGTCAAGACGTGATGCTATATTTTATTGTATGAGATGATCATGTTTTGTAACCAAGTTATCGGCAATCGCGTGGAGCCATATGGTTGTCGCTTTATTGTATGAAATGCATAAGCCATGTAATTGCTTTACTTTATCACTAAGCGGTAGCGATAGTCGAGAAGCAATAGTTGGCGAGACGACAACGATGCTACGATGGAGATCAAGGTGTCGCTACCGGTGACGATGGTGATCACGACGGTGCTTCGGAGATGGAGATCACAAGCACAAGATGATGATGGCCATATCATATCACTTATATTGATTGCATGTGATGTTTATCCTTTATGCATCTTATCTTGCTTTGATTGACGGTAGCATTATAAGATGATCTCTCACTAAGATTATCAAGAAGTGTTCTCCCTGAGTATGCACCGTTGCGAAAGTTCTTCGTGTTGAGACACCACGTGATGATCGGGTGTGATAGGCTCTACGTTCAAATACAACGGGTGCAAAACAGTTGCGCACGCGAATACTCGAGTTAAACTTGGACGAGCCTAGCATATAACAGATATGGCCTCGAACACGGAGACCGAAGGTCGAGCGTGAATCATATAGTAGATATGATCAACATATTGATGTTCACTGCTGAAACTACTCCATCTCACGTGACGATCGGACATGGTGTAGTTGATATGGATCACGTAATCACTTAGAAGATTAGAGGGATGTCTATCTAAGTGGGAGTTCTTAAGTAATATGATTAATTGAACTTTAATTTATCATGAACTTAGTCCTGGTAGTATTTTGCAAATTATGTTGTAGATCAATAGCTCGCGTTGTTGCTTTCATATGATTATTTTAATGTGTTCCTAGAGAAAATTGTATTGAAAATGTTAGTAGCAATGTTGCGGCTTGGATCCATGATCTGAGGTTTATCCTCCTTGCTGCACACAAGAATTATGTCCTTGATGCACCGCTAGGTGACAGACCAATTGCAAGAGCACGATGCAGACGTTATGAACGTTTGGCTAGCTCAATATGATGACTACTTGGTAGTTTAGTGCACCATGCTTAAACAGCTTAGAATCGGGACTTCAAAGACGTTTTGAACGTCATGGACCATATGAGATGTTCCAGGAGTTGAAGTTAATATTTCAAGCAAATACCCGAGTTGAGAGATATGAAGTCTCCAACAAGTTCTATAGCTAAAAGATGGAGGAGAATCGCTCAACTAGTGAGCATGTGCTCAGATTGTCCGGGTACTTCAATCGCTTGAATCAAGTGGAGTTAATCTCCCAGATAAGATAGTGATTGACAGAATTCTCTAGTCACCATCACTAAGTTACTAGAACTTCGTGATGAACTATAGTATGCAAGGGATGACGAAAACGATTCCCGAGCTCTTCGTGATGTTGAAATCGACGAAGGTAGAAATCGAGAAAGAGCATCAAGTGTTGATGATTGACAAGACCACTACTTTCAAGAAAAGGGCAAAGGGAAAGAAAGGGGAACTTCAAGTAGAATGACAAGCAAGTTGTCACTCCCACGAAGAAACCCAAAGCTGAACCAAAGCCTGAAACCGAGTGCTTACAATCGCATAGGAAATGGTCATCGGAAACGGAAATACCCGAGATATTTGGTGGATAAGAAGGATGGCAAAGTGAACAAGGGTATATTTGATATACAGGTTATTGATGTGTGCTTTACTAGTGTTTATAGTAGCCCTGAGTATTTGATACTTGTTCGGTTGCTAAGATTAATAACTCAAAGCAGGAGTTACGTAATAAACAGAGACTAGTTGAAGGGGAAGTGACGATGAGTGTTGGAAGTAGTTCCAAGATTGATATGATCATCATCGCACACTCCTATACTATCGAGATTAGTGTTTATAGTAGCCCTGAGTATTTGATACTTGTTCGGTTGCTAAGATTAGTAACTCGAAACAGGAGTTACGTAATAAATGTAAACTAGTTGAAGGGGCAGTAGCGATGAGTGTTGGAAGTAGTTCCAAGATTGATATGATCATCATCGCACACTCCCTATACTATCGGGATTAGTGTTGAACCTAAATCAATGTTATTTGGCGTTTGCATTGAGCATGGATATGATTTGATCATGTTTATTGCAATACGGTTATTCATGTAAATTAGAGAATAATTATTGTTCTGTTTACATGAATAAAACCTTCTATGGTCATACACCCAATGAAAATGGTTTGTTGGATCTCGATTGTGTGATACACATATTCATAATATTGAAACCAAAAGATGTAAAGTTAATAATGATAGTGCAATTTATTTGTGGCACTGCCGCTTGGGGGTCATATCGGTGTAAAGCGCATGAAGAAACTCCATAAAGATGGATTTTCAAATCACTTGGTTATGAATCGCTTTGATGCTTGCGAACCGTGCCTTTTGGGCAAGATGAGGAAACTCCGTTGTTGAACAATGGAACGAGCAACAAACTTGTTGGAAATAATACATACTGATGTATGCGATCCAATGAGTGTTGATGCTCGTGGCAAGTATCGTTATTTTCTGACCTTCACAAGATGATTTGAGCAGATATGGGTTATTTACTTGATGAAACATAAGTCTGAAATAATTGAAAGGTTCAAAGAATTTCAGAGTGAAGTGGAAAAATCATCGTAACATGAAAATAAAGTTTCTGCGATCTGATCACGGAGACGAATATTTGAGTTACGAGTTTGGTCTTCAATTAAAATAATGTGGAATAGTTTCACAGCTCACGCCACCGAACACCACAATGTTATGGTGTGTCCGAACGTCAGAATCAAGACTTTATTGGATATGATGCGATCTATGATGTCTCTTATCGGTTTACCACTATCATTTTGGGGTTATGCATTAGAGACAGCTGCATTCACGTTTAAAAGGGCACCATCTAAATACGTTGAGACGACACCGTATGAACTATGGTTTAGCAGTAAACCTAAGCTGTCGTTTCTTAAAGTTTGGAGTTGTGATGCTTATGTGAAAAAGTTTTCACCTGATAAGCTTGAACCCTAATCGGAGAAGTGCGTCTTCATAGAATACCCAAAGGTAACTATTGGGTACACCTTCTAACACAGATCCAAAAGCAAGATATTTGTTGCTAAGATGGATCCTTTCTAGAGAAGAAGTTTCTCTCGAAAGAAGTGAGTGGGAGGAAAGTAGAACTTGATTAGGTAATTGTACCTTCTCCCTTATTGGAGAGTAGTTCATCACAGAAATCAGTTCAAGTGATTCCTACACCAATTAGTGAGGAAGTTAATGATGATGATCATAAAACTTCAGATCAAGTTGCTACCAAACCTCGTAGGTCTTCCAGAGTAAGATCCGCACCAAAGTGGTACAGTAATCCTATTCTAGAAGTCATGTTACTAGACCATGATGAACCTACGAACTATGAGGAAGCGATGATGAGCCCAGATTCCACGAAATGGCTTGAGGCCATAAAATCTGAGATAGGATCCATATATAAGAACAAAGTGTGGACTTTGGTTGACCTGCTCGATGATCCGCAAGTCATGTTAAACGAATGGATCTTCAAGAGGAAGACGGACACTGATAGTAGTGTTACTATCTACAAAGCTCAACTTGTCACAAAAAAGTTTTTTTTGACAAGTTCAAGGTGTTGACTACAATGAGATTTTCTCAACTGTAGCGATGCTTAAGTCTGTCCGAATCATGTTAGCAATTGCCACATTTTATGAATCTGGCAAATGGATGTCAAAACTACATTCTTTAATGGATTTATTAAAGAAGAGTTGTATATGATGCAACCAGAAGGTTTTGTCAATCCTAAAGGAGCTAACAAAATGTGCAAGCTTCAGCGATCCATCTATGGACTGGTGCAAGCATCTCGGAGTTGGAATAAACGCTTTGATAGTGTGATCAAAGCATATGGTTTTATACAGACTTTTTGGAGAAGCCTGTATTTACAAGAAAGTGAGTGGGAGCACTACAGCATTTCTGATAAGTATATGTGAATGACATATTGTTGATCGGAAATAATGTAGAATTATTCTGAAAAGCATAAAGGAGTGTTTGAAAGGAGTTTTTTCAAAGGAAGACCTCGGTGAAGCTGCTTACATATTGAGCATCAAGATCTATATAGATAGATCAAGACGCTTGATAAGTTTTCAATGAATACATACCTTGACAAGATTTTGAAGTAGTTCAAAATGGAACAGTCAAAGAAAGAGTTCTTGCCTGTGTTACAAGGTGTGAGATTGAGTAAGACTCAAAACCCGACCACGGCAGAAGATAGAAAGAGAATGAAAGTCATTCCCTATGCATTAGCCATAGGTTCTATAAAGTATGTCATGCTGTGTACCAGATCTATTGCATACACTACCACTAAGCTTGGCAAGGGAGTGCAATAGTGATCTAGGAGTAGATCAATGGACAGCGGTCAAAATTATCCTTAGTAGAATAAGGATATGTTTCTCGATTATGGAAGTGAAAAAAGGTTCGTCGTAAAGGGTTACGTCGATGCAAGTTTTAACACTAATCTAGATGACTCCGAGTCTCAATCTGGATACATATTGAAAGTGGGAGCAATTAGCTAGAGTAGCTCTGCGCGAGCATTGTAGATATAGAAATTTGCAAAATACTTACGGCTCTGAATGTGATGTAGACCGTTGACTAAAATTATCTCAGAAGCAAAACATGATCACACCTTAGTACTCTTTGGGTGTTAATCACATAGCGATGTGTACTAGATTACTGACTCTAGTAAACCCTTTGGGTGTTGGTCACATGTCGATGTGAACTATGGGTGTTAACCACATATAGATGTGAACTATTGATGTTAAATCATATGGCGATGTGAACTAGATTATTGACTCTAGTGCAAGTGGGAGACTGAAGGAAATATGCCCTAGAGGCAATAATAAATTTATTGTTTATTTCCTTATATCATGACAAATGTTTATTATTCATGCTAGAATTGTATTAACCGGAAACATAATACATGTGTGAATACATAGACAAACAGAGTGTCACTAGTATGCCTCTACTTGACTAGCTCGTTAATCAAGATGGTTATGTTTCCTAACCATAGACATGAGTTGTCATTTGATTAACGGGATCACATCATTAGGAGAATGATCTGATTGACATGACCCATTCCGTTAGCCTAGCACTTGATCGTTTAGTATGTTGCTATTGCTTTCTTCATGACTTATACATGTTCCTGTAACTATGAGATTATGCAACTCCTGCCATCGGAGGAACACTTTGGGTACTACCAAACGTCACAACGTAATCGGGTGATTATAAAGGAGTACTACAGGTGTCTCCAAAGGTACATGTTGGGTTGGCGTATTTCGAGATTAGGTTTTGTCACTCCGATTGTGGAGAGGTATCTTCGGGCCTTCTCGGTAATACACATCATATAAGCCTTGCAAGCATTGCAACTAATAAGTTAGTTGCGTAGATGATGTATTACGGAACGAGTAAAGAGACTTGCCGGTAACGAGATTGAACTAGGTATTGGATACCGACGATCGAATCTCGGGCAAGTAACATACCGATGACAAAGGGAACAAAGTATGTTGTTATGCGGTTTGACCGATAAAGATCTTCGTAGAATATCTAGGAGCCAATATGGGCATCCAGGTTCCGCTATTGGTTATTGACCAAGAATAGTTCTAGGTCATGTCTACATAGTTCTCGAACCCGTAGGGTCCGCACGCTTAAGGTTTCGATAGCGGTTATATTATGAGTTTATGAGTTTTGATGTACCGAAGGAGTTCGAAGTCCCGGATGAGATCGGGGACATGACGAGGAGTCTCGAAATGGTCGAGACGTAAAGATCGATATATTGGACGACTATATTCGGAGTTCGGAAAGGTTCCAATGATTCGGTATTTTTCGAGTACCGAGAGTTACGGGAATTCGCCGGGAGAAGTATTGGGCCTTATTGGGCCCTGCGGGAAAGAGAGAGGGCTGCCTAGGGCAGGCCGCGCTTCAAGGCCTAGTCCGAATTGGACTAGGGAGGGGCCGCACCCTTCCTCCCTTCCCTTCCTTCTCTCCTACTCCTACTAGGAAAGGAGGAGTCCTACTCCCGATCGTAGCGCCTCCTCCTCCTTGGCCGCCCTCCCTTGCTCCTTTATATACGGGGCAGGGGGCACCCCATGACACACAAGTTGATCTACGTGATCGTTCCTTAGCCGTGTCTGGTGCCCCTCCACCATATTCCACTTCGGTCATATCGTCATGGAGCTTAGGCGAAGCCTGCGCCGGTGAAGTCATATCGTCATGAGCTTAAGCGAAGCCCTGCGTCGGTGAAGCATCATCATCGCCACCACGCCGTCGTCGACGGAACTCATCCCCGACGCTTTGCTGGATCTGAGCCCGGGGATCGTCATCGAGCTGAACGTGTGCTGAACTCGGAGGTGCCGTACGTTCGGTACTTGGATCGGTCGGATCGTGAAGACGTACGACTACATCAACCGCGTTTTTATAACGCTTCCGCTTACGGTCTACGAGGGTACGTGGACATACACTCTCCCCTCTCGTTGCTATGCCATCACCATGATCTTGCGTGTGCGTAGGAAATTTTTTGAAATTACTACGTTCCCCAACACCACGGTCCAGTATGTAAAGGATATACGGGTAAGCAAGTCTAATAATTATGTATATCAGTAGCCCCTGAGACTTGAAACAGTTGACACAACTGATTTAAGGATCATTGTTTGTGCAAGTTCTTACAGAGAAGAATACCCAATTGTCACAAGAGCTGGAAGAGTGCAAAGCCCAGCTATGGGCCGCAGTTGCCGCAATGAAGGAGTCTGAGAAGGCCGCCTCTGGTAACACTTGTCGCTATCAAAAAGAATGACATGTACCGGTTAGTATGCGGCATACATGCAAATCTAACAATATCTGTAGATGGTCCGAGGGTTAATCCGGATGTAGCGCAAGGGGATGAGCAACATGCTCAACGACAATTAAAGGCTAGTGAGTGCGTGCTTAAGCAGGTTAGGCAGGAGAGAAACAATCTCCAAGATGCCAATATCCAGCTGAGTGTGGAACTGAAAGATGTTCGGGCCCAACTTGCTGACTCCGTAAAGGAGAATAAGAGGCATCGACGCGGCATTTTTAGTAAGTGCTCGAACGAACTTTTTATTGAGTTCGGCAAAGAAACCAGCTAACAGAGTTATATCTGTAGGTATGCTGACGGGTCGTCCCGCAGAGGAAATGCCCGGGTCTGCAGGTGATCTTCTGCCAGAGCTCTCACAACTGCACGAACAAGTTCAGCAGGTGATGCAGGGCATTTCCCAAGCCTTGTGGCCATCCGTCTCCCTGCCCGGAGGCCTGGGGGCTTACAGAGAAGCTCAAGGAAGCGCGGCGGCGCTTCCGATTATGGAAGATATCAGCCTACCGGCAAGGTGCGAGGGAAGCCTGGGCCATGGTGAAGTCGCGATACACCAAGGCTGACCCGAACCACATGACCGAGGTCGGACCTGTGGGGCCTGATGGGAAAGAGATCCCCGTTAGTTTGGTGTATAGCCAAGTAGAATTAGCCGCAAAGTATTCCCAACAGGATTGTAGGCTAGACAGTCTGTTGGATGGTATAGAAGAAGAATTTAGTCAGTCTAAGTGACTGTGTACTTCAAGTGACATGTATTGTCCCTAGCCGGATTGTAAACCATTTGTCTTGGCGGACCTTTTCGTTTCAACCTCTAGACCCGATGGTCCGGAGTGTATCCGAATACCCGCTCAGTTATGAGAAAACTGGGGTACGCGTGGAAACAAGGCGTAGGGGTCATAAGTGCTTGAACAGACAAGTAACCAATTAGTTATGTTATATTACATGGATAGTAAGAAACATCTTCCAGGGAGAATAGTTCCGTTAAGGGTTTCTTTCCCTGGGTACACATGCCCTAATGTGCATGTCCAAGCTGCAAAAAGAGACGCAGGATAAAACATCTGGGGGCATGTATTACAATAATTAAGGATCATCTTTTGTTCACCGACCGAGTATTCCCTTAAGAACGCTAGCTTTTGGCTTCACCCGGTCTGAGGTACACATCCGGCTGACCCGGTAGTAACAATCGCAGAGGTGCTCCCCTTATGCCCTAGCCGAATTAACGGGAACGTAGGGCACAAATACAAGAGCTAGGCAACCCAGCTTGGCCAAAACTTAAGTCATATCGATGCATATAATGGCGAAAAAAGGTACATGTGCAAGAATAACACATGTGTGGGGCATAGAGCCCGGAAAATAGTTATATTAAGCTTCTATATAAGAAGCCCCCAGGTATAATGAGCGCGGCTAGCGCGTCAAGATTGTGTAATCAAGACACATTTTAGCCTTTTAGGGCCTTGAAGAAAAAGGGAAGAAAGAAAGAGATAAAAGACAGATGACGGATATATAAAAAATTGACGGAGGTAAGGAGACGAACATGGAGTCCGGCACTAGGCGTAGAACCTTCGGAGTCTTGCTGTGTTCCATGGGTTTGGCTCGAGTCGATTGTCCGATGCATCCCGCAGACGGTATGCTCCACCGGTCAAAACTTGGTCGATAAGGAAGGGACCTTCCATTTGGGCTTGATCTTGTTCTTTTTCTTCTCCGGTAGGCGTAGAACGAGTTCGCCAACGTTATAAGTTTTGGCCCATACTTCTCTGCTTTGATACCTTTGAGCCTGTTATTGATAGAATGCGGACCGGGCTTTTTCCACGTCACGCTCCTCCTCCAGGGCGTCCAAAGTGTCCTGTCGATCAAGCTCGGCCTCTTTCTCTTCATACATGCGCACTCGAGGCGAGTCATGAATTATGTCACAGGGCAGTACCGCCTCTGCGCCGTACACCATAAAAAACGGTGTGTATCCGGTAGTGCGATTCGGCGTGGTCCGCAGCCCCCATAGTACGGAGTCAAGCTCCTCTACCCAGTGCGTATCTGATTCCTTTAAGGATCGCACTAATTTGGGTTTAATGCCGCTCATGATAAGGCCATTTGCTCGCTCGACTTGACCGTTAGTTTGCGGGTGATAAACAGAAGCATAATCGAGCTTAATGCCCACGTTGCTACACCAAATTTTTACCTCGTCGGCTGTAAAGTTCGAGCGGTTATCGGTGATGATGCTATGGGGGACGTCATAACGGTGTACGACCCCGGATATGAAGTCTATCACTGGTCCGGATTCGGTCGTTTTAACTGGTTTGGCTTCTATCCATTTGGTGAATTTATCCACCATGACCAATAAGTATTTTTTCTTATGGCTTCCCCCTTTGAGGGGTCTGACCATATCAAGCCCCCAGACCGCAAAGGGCCAAGTAATGGGGATTGTTTGTAGAGCGGTAGGCGGTATATGGCTTTGGTTTGCAAAAATCTGGCAACCGACGCATCATTGAACGAGGTCCTGTGCGTCTGCTCGGGCCGTCGGCCAGTAGAAACCTGTATGGAAGGCCTTGCTTACAAGGGCCCGAGCTGTGGCGTGGTGGCCGCCAAGTCCAGCATGAATTTCTGCCAAAAGTTGTCGCCCTTCCTCTTCGGAGATGCACCTTTGAAGGACTCCGGTAGCGCTTTTCTTATAAATCTCTCCCTCGTGGACCTTGTAGGCTTTAGACCGTCGCACAATGCAGCGCGCCTCGTTTGGGTCCTCGGGTAGTTCCTGCCTAGTTAGGTAGGCCAGGAATGGTTCTGTCCACTGGGCAATGACATCCATAATCACGTGGGTGTAAGGTGTTATTTCGGTGGTAGAGCCTCCGATTATGTCAGGGTGTTCGGTATCTGGCATTGTGTCCGGGTCCGGGCTATTATTTCCGGTCTCTCCTTCCCATACCACAGATGGCTTAAACAGCCTTTCCAGAAAGATATTAGGTGGGACCGGGTCGCGCTTAGCGCCGATGCGGGCAAGGATATCTGCCGCCTGATTGTTTTCCCGGACCACATGGTGGAATTCAAGCCCCTCGAACCGAGCTGACATTTTGAGGACGGCGTTGCGATAAGCAGCCATTTTTGGGTCCTTGGCGTCGAAGTCTCCGTTTATTTGAGATATTGCAAGGTTCGAATCCCCCTGCACCTCTAGGCGTTGAATGCCCATGGAGACTGCCATCCGGAGGCCGTGTAACAGGGCCTCGTATTCTGTTGCATTGTTAGAGTCTGTGTATAATATTTGGAGTACATACTGGACTATATCTCCGGTGGGTGATGTAAGGACGACACCAGCCCCCAGACCCGCCAGCATTTTAGAGCCGTCAAAGTGCATGATCCAATTGGAGTATGCGCCGTACTCTTTAGGAAGTTCGGCTTCTATCCATTCGGCGACGAAATCGGCCAATACTTGTGACTTAATGGCTCGTCGTGGTTTGTATATTATGTCGAACGGGAGGAGCTCAATAGCCCATTTAGCAATCCGGCCCGTGGCTTCGCGGTTGTTTATTATGTCATTGAGTGGCACTTCAGAGGCCACCGTAATTGAACACTCTTGAAAGTAGTGTCGTAGTTTCTGGGATGCCATGAAGACCGCGTATGCTATGTTTTGATAATGTGGGTACCGTGATTTGCATGGAGTGAGGACAGTGGATACATAGTATACCGGCTTTTGGAGCGGGAACTTATGTCCGTCCGTCTCTCGTTCGACGACGAGCACTGCGCTTACAACTTGGTGTGTTGCCGCTATATATAACAACATTGGTTCGCCTACATGTGGCGCGACCAAGATTGGGTTTGTGGCCAAAACGGCTTTTATTTCCTCTAGTCCGGCCGTGGCCGCATCCGTCCACTCGAAGTGTTCGGTGCATCGGAGAAGGCGATAAAGAGGCAGTGCGTTTTCCCCTAATAGGGAGATGAAGCGGCTTATATGCCACACATCCAAAGAAGTTTCTGGATTTGCTTGTGGTCTGTTGGGATGGCCAACTGTGACAGAGCTCTGATTTTAGCCGGATTTGCTTCGATTCCTCTGTTGGAGATGATGAAGCCTAAGAGCTTTCCGGCAGGCACGCCGAAGACGCATTTTTCCGGATTGAGCTTAATGTCGTATGTTCGGAGATTATCGAACGTGAGCCTCAAGTCGTCTATTAAGGATTCGACGTGTCTGATTTTAATGAGCACATCGTCTACGTATGCCTCCACTGTTTTGCCGATCTGTGTCTCCAAGCATGTCTGAGTCATGTGTTGATAGGTTGCACCGGCGTTTTCGAGCCCGAAAAGCATGGTGTTGAAACAGAAGGGGCCGTATGGAGTGATAAATGCCGTTGCGGCTTGATCGGACTCCGCCATCTTAATTTGATGGTATCCGAAGTATGCGTCGAGGAAACACAATGAGTCGTGTCCTGCGGTAGCGTCGATAATTTGATCGATGCGAGGGAGGGGGAAGGGATCCTTGGGGCAAGCCTTATTAAGGTCCTTGAAGTCGACACATAGGCGCCAGGATTTGTCCTTCTTTGGTACCGTCACCAGGTTTGCTAGCCAGTCCGGATGTTTTATTTCTCGGATGAATCCGGCTTCCAGTAACTTGTCTAGTTCTCCTCCCATGGCTTGTCGCTTAGGTTCGGAGAAACGCCAAAGAGTCTGTTTGACCGGCTTGATCCCCTTTAGAATGTTAAGGCTACGCTCGGCCAGCCTGCGTGGGATTCCTGGCATGTCTGAAGGATGCCGGACGAAAATGTCCAAATTTTCCTGCAAGAACTCTCGTAGTGCGGCGTCTACTGTGGGGTTTAACTGTGCCCTAATAGATGCTGTTTTTGTAGGGTCCGTTGGATGGACTTGGAATTTGACTATTTCATCCGTTGGTTTAAAAGAGGAGGACTTGGATCTTTTGTCGAGTATCACGTCGTCCATGTCCATTATGGAGCGCAGCGCAGTTAGTTCCTTGGTTGCAAGGGCTTCGGATAACGCCTCGAGGGCTAGTGCGGCTGTTTTATTTTCGGGTGGAGTGCAATGTCCGGATCACTAGCTAGAGTGATGATTCCATTGGGCCCGGGAATTTTGAGCTTCATGTACCTGTAATGGGGTATAGCTTGGAAGATCGTGAATGCCTCCCGCCCTAGAAGGGCGTGGTATCTGCTATTGAACGGGGCTACCTGGAATGTGATTTCTTCGGACCTATAATTCCCCGGCGTGCCGAATACCACATCCAGTGTGATTTTGCCAGCACATCGTGCCTCCCGACTAGGGATGATTCCTCTCAAGGTCGTGCTGCTTTGCTTAATGCAGCTTCTGTCTATTTCCATTTTTCGAAGAGTCTCCTCATAGATGAGGTTTAATCTGCTGCCACCGTCCATGAGCACTTTAGTAAGCCGGAAACTGTCCACAATTGGACTAAGGACCAAGGCGGCTGGTGCTCGTGCTGTTTGGAATTTAGGTTCGTCACTCGCATTGAAGGTGATAGTCGTGTCGCTCCATGGATTTATTGCTGCTATTTGGCAAACTTCGGCAAGACTGCGGAGTGCTCGCTTACGCCTATTATTTGAGGCGAAGGTCTCGAAGACTGTCAATACTGTATTGTTGTTCTCCACGGGATGGTGCTCTGCGGTATTGTTGATGAGGATATCCTCACCACTCTTGGCCACCTGCCAGAGTACCCAACATGCTCTAAGGCTGTGTGTTGGTATGGTATCCGCTGTACTGTGAATTTTGCATGGCCCGTTGAGCCACCCCTCCAATACGGTTCCATGCCCTGTAGTGGGCTTTTGTTTCTTTGTAATTGTGTCGGGTGACTTATGAAAGTACACCCTTTTAGTTAGGATGGGGGGTTTAGTGAGAGCTGGAGGATCCCAGAATTTTGTTTGGGTTTTCCAGGCGCTTTCCATCGCCAAGATTGCATACTATGGCCGCCAAGTCAGTGAAGTGTGCTATGTCACGGCGACTTATGGCGTTGAGGATTCCCTTGTCCGTGCAATTTTTGCAAAAGAATGAAATTGCGTCTTCCTCGCGGCAGTTCTAAATCTTACTCATTACAAGGAGGAATCTGGCCCAATAGTGGTGTACTGTCTCTTGGGGCTCTTGTCTAATGTGGGAAAGATCGCTTATATCTGGGTGGGTGGGCGGATTTAAGTCCGAACCTTGACCCGATCTGAGACCCAGGGGCGGAGGAGTTTCCGATCTTAGAAGTTTGGGCTCCAGGAGGTTGCCGAATAGGTTTGGCCCGTTGCCTGATTCTAGATTCAGGGTCTAGGCCATGTCCTCCCGTAGACGGGTATCCGGCTCGGAGAGCTCGGGAATCCGGACATAGTTTGTCCTCAAGATAGAGGAAGAATCGCCGCATTGCTCCTCCACCACCGCTATCTGATGGGCCGGCGGAGAGTTAATCCCCCTTGGTCGGGTTTAAGCCCGATCTGATCATAGTCTGTAGCGACTCCCAAGGTGGCGATGCGATCCAAGAGCTCGTTCAAGGACGAGAGCTCCATTGGATCCAACTGCTCGGCGGATTCCGAGCCGACCTGGAGGCTGTTTTCGATGACCCGAGAAGTCATCATCAGCGCAGCAGCCGATCGGGCGGTCATGACGAAACCGCCTAGTCGGAGAATTTGGCCTATAGCAAGGGCTCCCCCGGAGGTGATGTTGTTATTGACAACAAGACGAGCCGTCAAGCCTTATGATGACGACACAGTGGAACTCTCAATGAAAGCACCAATGTCGGTGTCAAAACCGGCAGATCTCGGGTAGGGGGTCCCGAACTGTGCGTCTAAGGCGGATGGTAACAGGAGGCGGGGGACACGATGTTTACCCAGGTTCGGGCCCTCTTGATGGTGTAATACCCAACTTCCTGCTTGATTGATCTTGATGATATGAGTATTACAAGAGTTGATCTACCACGAGATCGTAGAGGCTAAACCCTAGAAGCTAGCCTATGGTATGATTGTTGTTGTCCTACGGACTAAACCCTCCGGTTTATATAGACACCGGAGGGGGCTAGGGTTACACCGAGTCGGTTACAAGGGAGGAGATCTACATATCCGTATTGCCAAGCTTGCCTTCCACGCCAAGGAGAGTCCCATCCGGACACGGGACAAAGTCTTCAATCTTGTATCTTCATAGTCCAACAGTCCAGCCAAAGGATATATAGTACGACTGTCCGAGGACCCCCTAATCCAGGACTCCCTCAGCCGGGTCTTTGAACAGGCCGGCAAGCTCAACACCGAACACAAGGGGAGGAGTCCGCCAGGCGACAGGGATGACGGAGAGGTTCACCAACGAAATACCGGGGGTCAGAAGCAATTTCCACCCGAGGATCAACTACTCCCGGAGCGAAAATAGCAGTTCGGCTTTCGCCGCCCACCTCGTACACCTGCAAAATTTGTGACGGGCATACATCACTACGCACTCAAAATACCATGGGCATTGGCAGAAGCACACTACAGACAAGCCTGCAAACATCCCCGTACCATTTTCTATCCATTTTCTTTTTATTTCTTACTTCACTATCTCTTAGAAACAGGTGACGAACAGGAAAAACATCTGAAACTGGATCTATCGGAGTTCGGATCCATACACTCACCTAAGGGGCTATCTCCGCCAAGGATTCCCCCCGCCGAGGACTGGCAGCGCAGACGTGCGACAGGAGGTCCAAAATAACCTTTTGTAGACCGCACTCTCTATTTCAAGCCTGTACTATGCTTGTTCATCCGCCTCTGACCCCGAGCATGTCAAATATCTGGGAGGATGGCTTCTATATATCATAAACTATCATTGGCATATCGCTCAGCTCCCAGTATCCGAATTAACCATCCATGTTGTTTCACCACTAAACACCGTTCCCATGTTTATTCCACAGACATACCTTGGCATAACCTGCCAGGGGCTCGGTATGGGAATAAATGAGTTGCCAGCAAAAGCCCAAACAGCTCTACAGCGTACTTCGGCGTCGCAAGTTCGGCCTTATATGCATCACTTGAATCATTGTCTTGGGTCAATAGTTGGGTTGCCCGGCTCCTGTGCTTGCTACCCTACGTTCCTCTCTATCGGCTAGGGTAGTAAAGGGAGAACTACTGTGATTGTGCTTCCGGTTCATCTGGTCAAGTACCTCGGTAGAGAAAGCCGAAACCGGCTGTCATGATGCGGCGAGAGCTGGTCAACCACTTGACGACTTATTGGAATCTTTAGCGATTCTCCATGTTACACGAGGGATCTTTTTTAGATCAAATATGTAAGGCACCATACGTCGCATACATACCAGGGGCTATGTCGTAGTCCCACCATAAAACTCCTATGGCTAAGTGAAAGTGTTAACGCCTTATAGTCGGATTGCCTAGTTCGCTGCATTATCACCTCCTTCATGGACCAAGACATTGGATAAAGAGTGATTAAATGCTTTTCCGAACACTCCCGTACTTCCTACGAGGGGGCTGAAGCCAACGACTGGAAAACTTTCAGATTATACTAAAACGGACACACAGGAGGAATTCAAGCTTTCGAGCAAAACATAAAAATAGATTAACTATAAAATTGTCTTTTACAATTCTCATACACCTCACTTGAACATTATGTCTTTCGAGCACTGATCCTCTATCAAGCGGGCGGCCTCTAGGACGTCTTCAAAATAAGGCTCCGGTTCCGGATGGTCCTTGCCTTTGGGTGGACTCTTCGCCGCAACATCGATGGCCTTCATCTTCCCCCAGAATGTCTTGACTCGGGCAAAAGCCATCCGTGCACCCTCAATGCACGTTGACCGCTTCACACCGTCGATACGCGGCACCGCGTCAACAAGCCTTTGCACCAAACCAAAATAGCTATTCGGAACAGGCTCGGTTGGCCACAACCGTATTATGACGTTCTTCATGGCAGCTCCGGATATCCTATGAAGTTCGGCCCATTGGGACATCTGTTCATTGAGCAACAGAGGGTGCTTTGATGCGCCAAACTGCGACCAAAAAAGCTTCTCCGTTGCATACCCATCCCGCGCTTGGTAATACTGTGCCGCATCGGAAGAACTCTTCGGCAGGTCTAAAAACTCGTCCGGAGAATTCCACACTTGGTTAAGCTAAGCATAGTTCGGATCACCGAACTTAGTTTGCAGCAGAAACGGCTTACCAGCCGCAATCTCCCTAGCTTGCCGGATCTCCTCACGGGTTGCTCTGGATTCCGACCGCGCTTCTCTCACCTCTTGTAAAGCCTTGTCCAATTCAGCCGTTAAGGCTTTACTCTCCTTCTCCAGAAATTCACAGCGGCTGGTAGCATTCTCCAGTTCGAGCGTCGTCGTGGATATCTTCTCCTCGTCTTGGCACCGTGCAGCTTGTTCGGCCTTTAATTCAGCCGATGCCTTTTCGGCAGCCGCATTGCTCGGGCCTGCTCCTTGGCCCGGGCCAGCTCCGCTCGAAGAACTTCAACGGCGGCAACACCATCTGCAGCCACACATATTCCAGTACACAGATTTAAGCATCATGCTTATACCACCAAAAAATCTATGGGGATCGCCCCAAATACATACCTTGCGATTCGTCAAGACGCATATTGATTAACGCAAGGTCATCCCCTGCTACATCAAGCTTCTGCTGCAGCTCGGCAATATCCATAGTCTGGGAAGTAGCTAAGGGGGAAACAGCCTGCGTTCAAATTCATCAGCTCAGTCCTTGGGTAATCCTTTTTGATCCTCTGATTCGCTTCCCAGTGGA
Organism: Aegilops bicornis; assembly: GCA_021605145.1. Classification (NCBI taxonomy): domain Eukaryota; kingdom Viridiplantae; phylum Streptophyta; class Magnoliopsida; order Poales; family Poaceae; genus Aegilops; species Aegilops bicornis. Next base: position 64,299,927 of record CM038669.1, on the reverse strand, counting down.
AGCCAACCCGAGTCTCAAGGGCTACTACCTATACACAGGTGCATCTTTGCAAATAAAACATAGCTAAAAATATTACATCACAAACCTCGAAGCCTTTTAGCAGGCTCATGAATGCTTCATTTAATCCGCTCTTCGCGGACAAAATCTTCTCAACCACTGTACCCATCAAGGTACGCTGTTCCCCCGAGATAGATGCTTTTCGCAACATGTCGCGCAGTATATCCGGAGCCTCCGGGTCTCCGGAAGCCGCTCTACGAGCACTGCCATCTTTTGAAGGAATTTGTTCACCCGTCCCCAAAATCACTGTCGGCTGTGAACCAGACAATCCGGGGCCTTTGTTATCATCAGCCCCAGAATCCCGGATGGTCGGAGGTCCACCTTCGGGTACTGCCTCTTTTGTCCCCTGGTCCAAAGGGACCCTCACTGATGACACTTCAGAATCATCTGCCTTATTGGGCGAGGAGGTCGAAGAAGGCGTCTCGCTCTCCATCATCTCTGGGAGGAGACTCCCCGAAGAAGAGGACCGTCCAAAAAAATTCGGTGCCGACCTGTTCAAATGCATAAATACGTTACGTATATCTTCGGTAACACTAATGGAGTGGGACGCTATCAAAGTACTCCAGATTCTCTTACGGTTTGGCCGAGGGCTTGTCCTCCTGTTGGAGCTGCTCAACGGCGTCGCTTTCCAAACCCAGGCCGATCGACGGTGGCATCTTTCCCTTCTTGGAAGACCGCCCCTCCCAATCTTCGGAGGCGGTCCTTTTCCTCCTACTTGGAGAAGGGATACTGGGTCTTTTTTCGCCTCTGTCTTCGGGTGAGGAAGGGTTGATTTCTCTAGACTCAGTGTCCGACTTACCTCCGGAACCAAGGTCGTCTTGGGTCTTCTCGCCCTCCCCTGCTGGTGCCTGGTATGGCGCCGAGGCCAGCATCCTTGTTAACACAAGAGTAGCTGAGTCTTCGGGAAGGGGAGCCGAACACCTAATCCGTTCCACCTTCTTTATCCAGCCCTGAAAAAGGATGATATTGTTGGTATCTTGCCACTAGGTATCTGACTACAAGGCATTCAGTAAACGGGTACTTACCGGGGTATCCGGATGGTTACAGTCTAGGCCAACATCTTCGGTGGTGTCCGGCCATTGCCTTTGTTTCCCGAAGAATAATTTCCACATTCCTTCGTGCGTAGTGCCGAAGAAGTGCTGAAGAGTCTGTGGCCCCTCTGGATTGAACTCCCATATGCGGAGAGGCCGCCGCTGGCACGGCAGGGTCCGACGAACTAGCATTACTTGAACGACATTGCCTATGTCGATGTCCCTCTCAATGAGGCTTCGGGTGCGACTCTGCAGAGTTCGCACATCATTCGTTGAGCCCCAATCCAGCCCCTTATTAATCCATGATGCAAGCTGAGTTGGGGGGCTTGGCGATATAAAACCACCCCTTCTGCCACAGATTGAAAGATTTGGCGAAGGAACCTTTCAGCCAAACGGCGCTAGCAAGCTTGCTCATCAGAAGGTCGCCAAGATTTCGCCTGCTCCTCTACCACTTGCGGCTTCACATCAAAGGTCTTGAGCCACAAGCCGAAGTGCGGAGGAGTTCGGAGGAAGGCTTCACACGTAACGATAAACGCCGAGATAATAAGAATAGAGTCCGGGGCCAAATCGTGAAAGTCCAGCCCGTAATAGAACATGAGCCCTCGGACGAAGGGGTTAAGCGCAAACCCTAACCCGTGGAGGAAGTGGGACACGAACACAACCCTCTCGCCGGATCTGGGGGTGGGAATAACCTGCCCCTCGGCGAGAAGCCGATGATGGATTTCTGAGGTCAGGTACCTCGCCACCCGAAGCTTTGCAATATCTTCCTCCATGACAGAAGAAGCTACCCACCGGCCTTGACGGCTGGATCCGGACATGATTGGGGCTTGTGGCGACCGAAACCCGGGTGTTGGAACTCGGGGTAGCAGGGGTTGAGGAAGAGGCAAGCGTGGAAGAAAAAGACGGGTCTGTACCCCTATATGAAGGCTGCAAATATCAAACGTCTCCTCCTAGGCCTCAAAAACTTGCTTGTTTCCAAGGAGTTGTACCCAAGCCATGGTTGGGTTGCCCACGTCCGGGTAGATAGGAATCCCTTAAAAAAGGGAGGCACGATCTCCGTTTGGATAAGACATGCCAATAAAACCACATCTTGAGACGTGGGGCGACTGGCCGGCTAAAACGGTTCGCAAATAATGGCCGAGCAGGTGTGATGTCATATTACCAAAAAGTTGTCGGTGGATTGAATTCGTGAAATATTATATCCTCTGCAGTTGTGTATACAAGTCCGGATACAATCATTACATCTAAAGACTATCTTGGAGTTCGGAAAGAGGGGGAACCCGCCTTGCAATGCCGAAGACAATCTGCGCACCGGACTCCTCGTCATTGAAGCCAGGTTCAGGGGCTACTGAGGGAGTCCAGGATTAAGGGGTCCTCGAGCGCTGGCCCGTTATCCATTGGGCCGGACCGATGGGCTGAGAAGACATGAAGGTCAAGACCGCACCGTGTCCGGATTGGAATCTACTTGGCGTGGATGGCAAGCTTGGCGACCGACTATGAAGATTCCTTCTTATGTAACCGACTCTATGTAACCCTAGATCCCCCCGGTGTCTGTATAAACCGGAGGGGTTAGTCCGAAAAGGATACACTAATTACCATAGTCATACAGGCTAGACTTTTAGGGTTTAGCCACTACGATCTCGTGGTAGATCAACTCTTGTAATACTCATATTCATCAAGATCAATCAAGCAGGAAGTAGGGTATTACCTCCATAGAGAGGGCCCAAACCTGGGTAAACATCATGTCCCCCGTCTCATGTTACCATCGATCCTAGACGCACAGTTTGGGACCCCCTACCCGAGATCCGCCGGTTTTGACACCGACAATGGGCACCTTACTATACATTAGTACGACCAAAAATTGAACTAACATTATATATAGTACGATAAATGATGATGCATGTCACCTAAAATTATATCATTGCAACTATGTTAAAATACGAATCCAACAATATTGTTTTTGTTGACATGCACTAACATTTTGCCAGTTAAATCTTCAGTCAAATTCAATGGGGGATAAACCACGACCGATGTAGTAAACCACAACCGAGTACTGGTGTAGAGGGCGGCGCTGCAGGGAGTCTCACCCCGCTCGTGGCGCGACAGTAAAGCAGTCATATCACAAAACCCAACCACTCCTAGTAATAAGTGGCCTGGTAAAATAAACGGACAAGCAGCCATCACATCCCTCCATCTTTTTTGCATTTCATCTCTCTGCATTTACTTTCTCCGGTTCATCTCGAACACTCGAGCCCTAGCTACTACTCCTAGTATCCCTAGCTACTACTCCTAGGGCCAGTTCTTTTGGCGGCTTCCCCAGCTTTTCTCATAATACTAGTCACAGTGGAGAGTAACATTAAGGCGCATCACTCATTTATTTGGGCTTCTAAACTACTACTACTTGTAGTACCTCCGTTCTGGTTTATTCTTCACCATTGTAATTTGTGCTTAATTTTGACCAAAGATAACATTTCATTAGTTAAATTTATGATCAAAATTTGACACAGATTACAAAGGGGGCCAATAAACCAGGACGAAGGTAGTAGTTATGGGATTACTAATCCAGAATCCTAAAAGAACTGGCCCCTGGTACTCCTACTACTAGTAGTACTCAAGTTGTAATTCCAATTGCACGGCACAACTTGTTAGGCAAAAAAACCGATACAGGGTGTAGGAAGCGGTTTGGGAATTTGCATGCCTTTCCGACCAGTGAGATACTCCGTACAAAGTATGACAGAGAAATAACCACAGAGAAGGAAGATAAAAGTAAACAATCAAACGAGCATTTTTGCATTTGTTTTGCATTGAATCGTTTCACAAGCTTGACTAGTGTTGTTTTTCTACTTTTACAAAAACCGCATCGTAATGTTAAAACGTGCATTTGCACGCATATAAGTAATAGTAGTACTCCCTCCGTCTAGGTGTATAAGTCTTCCTCCTTCTTGGTCACAAAGTGCACAACCAAAGATGACTTATTGACTGGACGGAGGGAGTAGCACATCTGCAAGCATATATAGAGAGAGACGTGTAGTGCGATAGTATATAGTAAAGTTTGTGCTATATGCACGCATTACTTGCAAAATGCGTCTGAATACACAAGGTTTCCAAACTTTCCTTTTACATACTTAATTAAGGATGCTAAAATTCCTGAACGCTCGATTTATCATTTGCGTCCCAAAACTAATGAGATCGCCTTACGAAACAAAAATTATACTCCTACTAAAGCCACGGCTCGCAGAGCGCTTGCGGCGCGCCACGAGTGCCCCAGTGCGCGGCCGTTTCCCAGCAAACGCCGACAACGCCTCTTCCTCAGCCTCGCAGCTCGCGAGGTGTTGATTGGCGGTTTCTTGCGGCGAGCGCGATCTCACCGGTGTGGTGATCCGGCCAACAGATACTCCTCCTCCACAGGCGTGCACCCGTCCACGTACCGCCAAGCGTAGATGAGGCGCTTGGGCCCGATCGCACTCGTGGCTTCGGCACGGGCGTCCTCCGCCACCCTCACGGCCCTCGCACGAGCCTTCTGCCAAAGAGCCAATTGCGTGACTCTCTCAGACGCGACATAGGCCTGCCAGGCAGCTTGTTCCGTGGTGCGCTTCTCTTCCTCGGCCTTCTTCTCCGCCTCTATTGTGGCGCGCACTGCTGGAGGCAAAGCCTCCCACAAGGCGACATCCATTTATTTCCAAAGCTCCTCAAGGCCGGGGGGCTCGGCGGGCGGCGCAGCGTTCTCCTTGTAGTGGTGAGCCGACGCATCCTCCGACACGCGTGCTGGCGAGATTGGGAACGCCGACGCGTCCACCTCGATGCGTCGCGGCGAGGAGCGGAACACCGACGCGTCCTCCTCGACTAGTGGCAGCGAGGAACGGAACGGTGACGCGTCCACCTCGACGCGTCGTGGCGAGGAGCGGAAAACCGACGCGTCATCCTCGACTAGTGGCGGCGAGGAACGAAACGGCGACGCGTGACCGTCCGCGCGGTGCAGCGAGGGGTGACTAGGGCTTGGGAGGGGCGATACCATGGTGGTCGACGTGAGAGGGAGGGGAGGAGATTGCGATGTCGTGGGAGGCACAGTATTTATAGCGAGAAATGGCACATCTACGTAAGATATGGACTGAGCTGCAGATCGATTTAACTACAGGTCCGGGGCCATCGACATGTGGGCTGCACCCCTGTTGGGCCCATATGTCAGTGACCCAATGCACCTGCAGTTAAGTAACAACTACGTGGGCAAATTTGTTGGAGTAAATTACAGGGGAGGGAAGGGGTGGAAATATTGCTGGTCACAACGGATTGGACGAGCGCAGGGGGAGGAGAGTCATGCATGCAGATTTTTCCCACACGGGGTGGAGTGGTATGACCGCCGGAGGGAGAAGGAGAGTCTGGCAGGCATATTGTTTCCACACATGGAGAGGAAAAGATTTGGAGATGAACGGGCTTCCTGCAGGTATGGGGAACGGTGCATAATAAGTCTCATCTTGCATGCCGGGCTAGGTATAATCTCAAGTCATTAAAAACATACACGCCCCACACATGTGCATATTTAAAATTGTACTAAATTATTGCATGCGATGATTAAGGCTGGCCATAATGGTGGTATCTTAGCTGGTATCATGCACACGGGAATAGCAAACATGCTTATGTGGCAAAGAATTAAAGAAGAGAGGGGGTTAGAGTAACTAGTGTTCATGCATGCATTGGTAAACACATTTTTGTGAAGAACTACAAAACTATTCCACCACCTCTATCTTGCTAAGAGTAGGTGAAATTTTTGAATCGAGCCCTTTAAACTAGAAGGGAGGTAGTAGTACTCTAATAGCTAACCTTGGCCCTATTTGGATCCATGTGTTAGAGTTAGTTTGGGTTAGTTTGAACTCAACTAACCCAAAAAAATCTAACCCACCCAAGAGGTGCTTATTTGGGTAACTCCCTCCGTCTAGGTGTGTAAGTCATCTTACGTTGTGCACCGCGACCAAGGCGGAGAGGAAAACGAGAAAACTTAATGTCTTTTTGCTAATTAATAGAATTGCATGCAATGACCTAACCATTGCATGTCATGTTTGGCAGTCTCAAGTCCTTGAAAGCATGCACGGCCCACATCTCTTATTGGTTGATATGTCACAAAACAAGAAACGAGGAGGGAGTTATGAAGGAAATATGCCCTAAAGGCAATAATAAAGTTATTATTTATTTCCTCATATCATGATAAATGTTTATTATTCATGCTAGAATCGTATTAACCGGAAACATGATACATGTGTGAATACATAGACAAACTTAATGTCACTAGTATGCCTCTACTTGACTACCTCATTAATCAAAGATGGTTATGTTTCCTAACCATAGACATGAGTTGTCATTTGATTAACGGGATCACATCATTAGGAGAATGATGTGATTGACTTGACCCATTCCGTTAACTTAGCACTTGACCGTTTAGTATATTGCTATTGCTTTCTTCATGACTTATACATGTTCCTATGACTATGAGATTATGCAACTCCCGTTTACCGGAGGAACAGTTGGTGTGCTACCAAACGTCACAACGTAACTGGGTGATTATAAAGGAGCTCTACAGGTGTCTCCGAAGGTACATGTTGGGTTGGCGTATTTCGAGATTAGGATTTGTCACTCCGATTGTCGGAGAGCTATCTCTGGGCCCTCTCGGTAATGCACATCACTTAAGCCTTGCAAGCATTGCAACTAATGAGTTCGTTGCGTGATGATGTATTACGGAACGAGTAAAGAGACTTGCCGGTAACGAGATTGAACTAGGTATTGAGATACCTACGATCGAATCTCGGGCAAGTAACATACCGATGACAAAGGGAACAACGTATGTTATGCGGTTTGACCGATAAAGATCTTCGTAGAATATGTGGGAGCCAATATGAGCATGCAGGTTCCGCTATTGGCTATTGACCAGAGACGTGCCTCAGTCATGTCTACATTGTTTTCGAACCCGTAGGGTCCGCACGCTTATGGTTTCGACGACAGTTTTATTATGAGTTTATTAGTTTTGATGTACCGAAGGAGTTCGGAATCCCGGATGAGATCGGGGACATGACGAGTAGTCTCGAAATGGTCGAGACGTAAAGATCGATATATTGGACAACTATATTCGGACATCGGAAAGGTTCCGAGTGATTCGGGTATTTTTCGGAGTACCGGAGAGTTACCGAATACGTATTGGGCCTTATTGGGCCATACGGGAAAGAAGGAAAAGGGCCTCAAGGGTGGCCGCACCCCTCCCCTTGGTCTGGTCCGAATTGGACTAGGGATGGGGGGCGCCCCCTTCCTTCTCCTTTTCCCTTCCTCTTTTCCTATTCCATATGGGAGGTGGAATCCTACTAGGACTAGGGAGTCCTAGTAGGACTCCACACTTGGCGCGCCCCCTCCTAGGGCCGGCCTCCTCCTCCCTTGCTCCTTTATATACGGGGGCAGGGGGGCACCCCAGAGACACAACAATTGATCCTTGAGATCTCTTAGCCGTGTGCGGTGCTCCCCTCTACCATAGTCCTCGATAATATTGTAGTGGTGCTTAGGCGAAGCCCTGCGACGGTAGAACATCAAGATCGTCACCACGCCGTCGTGCTTACGGAACTCATCCCCGACACTTTGCTGGATCGGAGTCCGGGGATCGTCATTGAGCTGAACGTGTGCTAAAACTCGGAGGTGTCGTAGTTTCAGTACTTGATCGGTCGGGCCGTGAAGACGTACGACTACATCAACTGTGTTGTTATAACGCTTCCGCTTACGGTCTACGAAGGTACGTGGACAACACTCTCCCCTCTCGTTGCTATGCATCACCATGATCTTGCGTGTGCGTAGGAAATTTTTTGAAATTACTACGTTCCCCAACAGTGGCATTCGAGCCTAGGTTTTATGTGTAGATGTAATATGCACGAGTAGAACACAAGTGAGTTGTGGGCGATATAAGTCATACTGCTTACCAGCATGTCATACTTTGGTTCGGCGGTATTGTTGGATGAAGCGGCCCGGACCGACATTTCGCGTACGCTTACGCGAGACTGGTTCTACCGACGTGCTTTGCACACAGGTGGCTGGCTGGTGTCAGTTTCTCCAACTTTAGTTGAACCGAGTGTGGCTATGCCCGGTCCTTGCAAAGGTTAAAACAGCACCAACTTGACAAACTATCGTTGTGGTTTTGATGCGTAGGTAAGAACGGTTCTTGCTCAGCCCGTAGCAGCCACGTAAAACTTGCAACAACAAAGTAGAGGACGTCTAACTTGTTTTTGCAGGCATGTTGTGATGTGATATGGTCAAGACGTGATGCTATATTTTATTGTATGAGATGATCATGTTTTGTAACCGAGTTATGGCAATCGGCAGGAGCCATATGGTTGTCGCTTTATTGTATGCAATGCAATGCTACTGTAATGCTTTACTTTATCACTAAGCGGTAGCGATAGTCGTAGAAGCATAAGATTGGCGAGACGACAACGATGCTATGATGGAGATCAAGGTGTCGCGCCGTTGACAATGGTGATCACGACGGTGCTTCGGAGATGGAGATCACAAGCACAAGATGATGATGGCCATATCATATCACTTATATTGATTGCATGTGATGTTTATCCTTTATGCATCTTATTTTGCTTTGATTGACGGTAGCATTTTAAGATGATCTCTCACTAATTATCAAGAAGTGTTCTCCCCGAGTATGCACTGCTATGCGAAAGTTCTTCGTCTTTGAGACACCACGTGATGATCGGGTGTGATAGGCTCTACGTTCAAATACAACGGGTGCAAAACAGCTTGCACACGCGGAATACTCGAGTTAAACTTGACGAGCCTAGCATATATACAGATCTGGCCTCGAACACGTAGAGACCGAAAGGTCGAGCGTGAATCATATAGTAGATATGATCAACATAGTTATGTTCACCATTGAAAACTACTCCATCTCACGTAATGATCGGACATGGTTTAGTTGATTTGGATCACGTGATCACTTAGACTACTAGAGAGATGTCTGTCTAAGTGGGAGTTCTTAAGTAATATGATTAACTGAACTTAAATTTATCATGAACTTAGTCCCGGTAGTATTTTACAGATTATGTTGTAGATCAATAGCTCGCGTTGTTGCTTTCATATGTTTATTTTGATATGTTCCTAGAGAAAACTGTGTTGAAAGATGTTAGTAGCAATGATGCGGATTGGATCCGTGATCTGAGGTTTATCCTCATTGCTGCACAGAAGAATTATGTTCTTAATGCACCGCTAGGTGACGGACCTATTGCAGGAGCAGATGCAGACGTTATGAACGTTTGGCTAGCTCAATATGATGACTACTTGATAGTTTAGTGCACCATGCTTAACGACTTAGAATCGGGACTTCAAAGACGTTTTGAACGTCATGGACCATATGAGATGTAACAGGAATTGAAGTTAATATTTCAAGAAAATACCCGAGTTAAGAGATAGGAAATCTCCAACAAGTTCTATAGCTAAAAGATGGAGGAGAATCGCTCAACTAGTGAGCATGTGCTCAGATTGTCTGGGTACTGCAATCGCTTGAATCAAGTGGGAGTTAATCTTCCAGATAAGATAGTGATTGACAGAGTTCTCTAGTCACCATCACCAAGTTACTAGAACTTCGTGATGAACTATAGTATGCAAGGGATGACGAAAACAATTCCCGAGGTCTTCGTGATGTTAAAATTGACGAAGGTAGAAATCAAGAAAGAGCATCAAGTGTTCATGATTGACAAGACCACTAGTTTCAAGAAAAGGGCAAAGGGAAAGAAAGGGAACTTCAAGTAGAATGACAAACAAGTTGTCGCTCCCGCGAAGAAGCCCAAAGCTGGACCAAAGCCTGAAACTGAGTGCTTACATCGCAAAGGAAATGGTCCTTTGGAAGGGGAAATGCCCTGAATATTTGGTCGATAAGAAGGATTGCAAAGTGAACAAGGGTATATTTGATATACAGGTTATTGATGTGTGCCTTACTAGTGTTTATAGTAGCCCCTGAGTATTTGATACTTGTTCGGTTGCTAAGATTAGTAACTCGAAACAGGAGTTACAGAATAAATAGAAACTAGTTGAGGGGAAAGTGACGATGAGTGTTGGAAGTAGTTCCAAGATTGATATGATCATCATCACACACTCCCTATATTTTCGAGATTCGTGTTAAACCTAAATAAATGTTATTTGGTGTTTGCGTTGAGCATAAATATGATAAGATCATGTTTATTGCGATATGATTGTTCATCTAAGATAGAGAATAAATTGTTATTCTGTTTACATGAATAAAACCTTCTTTGGTCATACACCCAATGGTGATGGTTTATTGAATCTTGATCATAGTGATACACATATTCGTAATGTTGATGCCAAAAGATGCAAAGTTAATAATGATAGTTGTCGGTGTCAAAACCGGCGGATCTCGGGTAGGGGGTCCCGAACTGTGCGTCTAGGCGGATGATAACAGGAGACAAGGGACACGATGTTTACCCAGGTTCGGGCCCTCTTGATGGAGGTAAAACCCTACGTCCTTCTTGATTGATATTGATATTGTGGATGTTTACAAGAGTGGATCTACCACGAGATCAAGGAGGCTAAACCCTAGAAGCTAGCATATGGTATGATTGTAAGGGTTGTTGTGATTGTTGTCCTACGGACTAAAGCCATCCGGTTTATATAGACACCGGAGAGGGCTAGGGTTACATAGAGTCGGTTACAATGGTAGGAGATCTACATATCCAGACGCCAAGCTTGCCTTCCACGCCAAGGAAAGTCCCATCCGGACACGGGGGGAAGTCTTCAATCTTCTATCTTCATAGTCTTGGAGTCCGGTCGATGATGATAGTCCGGCAAATGATAGTCCGACCGACGACGGTAGTCCGGCTATCCGGACAACCCCTAATCGGGGACTCCCTCAGTAGCCCCCGAACCAGGCTTCAATGACGATAAGTCCAGCATGCGTGTAGTCTTCGGCGTTGCAAGGCGGGTTCTCCTTTAAGTTCCATGTACCTGCCGAACAGTGTCCAGCTTCCTCATCAATGTTGCGCTGCCTTGGCTTCCCCGCCCAATAAGGGCCTTCTTCCACGCTGTCGTGCGAATGTGAAAAGCCAGGTGTCTTTTATGTTTTACCCCTAGTTGTGCGAATAATCTGCCTATAAGGGAGGCAAGAATCCAGATCCAAATCACCATCTTCCTCTCGAAAATACTCATCGGAGCGCTTTCGACCAAGAATCCATTCCATCATGGACCGTCAACGCGGCTCCTCTTCTCGCGCTCCCAGCCCTTCGCCAGGAGATTGGAGGAGATGCTCTATTTCGCACAACGAGCTGGTGAAGCTCCAAATGTGGGGATATCTCCCTCCGGCCTTCATGGTTCCTGTTCGAGCCGGACTTGCCACCTACAAAGGTGGGAAGCTAGCAGAGGTTACCCCTAATCCCAACAAAGGGGAGCGGGTATGCTTCGTCCCCTATCTAATAAGGGGGCTCGGATTTCCTGTACATCCATTCCTCCGCGGGCTCCTGGAGTTCTACGGACTCCAGCTCCATCACCTCACGCCCGCCTCAATCCTGCATATCACGGGTTACGTAGCTCTTTGCGAGATTTTCCTGGGCACCGAGCCCCACTTCGCGCTGTGGAAGAGGTTGTTTTGCCTTGTCCCCCGCTCTCACGAGGGGTCCATATATCAAGTGGGCGGCGCCGAAATATGGCGCATCGCCGGGACCGGATATCCATCCGGAACCCCTAAGAAGGCGCCCGAAGACTGGCCTTCGGAATGGTTTTATATAGAAGACGCTCCGCTGCCGGACCCTGTTCGGATCGGCCTCCCGGAGTTCAGCAATGCTCCTCTGAAGAAACGCCTTAGTTGGCGTCCACGGAGCCCCCGACAGGAGGAAGAAAAGAGCGTCCATTATCTGATGGGCCGAATAAGGTTACTGGCCCATGCCAGGTTGACCATGAGCGGAGTCATGGCAACATGCATTACGCGGGGGGTGCAACCACTACAATACAGGGGCCACCCCATGTGGGGTTTCAACGGGGAGGATGATGCCACCCGTCATGGCCGCAAAGGGCCGGAATCGGCCAAGATCCGTGACGATCTTGTCCGGCCTGTATAAGGGGGAGAAGGAGGATTTCCTTCAGACGAACCCGTTAAATGGGTTTTCCATGAACAATCCCCGGCCTTGGGTAAGTGAACACTCAACGTGTCCGACCCGTGCCTTTCGAAACTTAAGTTTCTTACATTGTGTTCTTCTTTCGACGCAGGAACTGCGCCGGACTGTGGAGGGAATGCTAAGTCCGGCTCCACAGCCTGAGGATCCAGAGAGATCCCGAGATCCGGCCTCCGAAGAGGATCTGGACATAAAGGTGGAGCTAATCGACGGGGTGTTCCACCAGCTCAGCATGGACAATGCTTTAGTCGCCATCACGGCCGACTACCCCGGACTAAATCCGGCTCCCCAGGTGATTGCAGCCGAAGCCTTGAAACCGTTTCCTTCCTTGCTTATTTCTGACCACCGTACATGATGGCATTGTGCAGGAGGCGCCCCTAGGGCGAGAAGCCGAGCCCGCGGTGGCTGGCCAACAAGGGCCAGTTCGGACCGGTAGGCGGAAGAGGAGCGCGGCGCGGACTGAAGCGTCGCCGCAAAGGTGTAGCTCACAATTCATTATCTTCATAGCAACGTTCCTAGGAAACGTTTTGAGTGCTCATGACTTTTATAGGGAAAAAAGCGTCCGCCGGACTGCGGGCGTGGAAGTTGTCCATCCGACCTCTACCAGCCGGGCTCCCGCACCGGGCCAGGAGGGGGAGGCGAGCGCAAGGCGCGAGCCGGACATTCCTTCGACAGAGGATGCCGAAAGGCTGTCCGCCACCAAGTCTGAGGTGGAGAGTGCTCTGAATCACAGGCGCCGCTTGGACAAGATTTCGTGACGCATGCTTCTCCCCGAGGCGTTGAATGCCTTTAACACGGGGACGCACCTTCGTGCCGCTCAATATAGTTTTACCAGAGCCACGGAGCGGTATGTAAAAGACATACGGGTAAGAGATTTTAACGGTTGTATATGCCAAGGTAGCCCCGAGACTTAAAGTAGTTATATTAACTGATTTAAGGATCATATGAAATGCAGGATCTTACCGAGAAGAATACCCAACTGTCTCAGGAGCTGCAAGAGTGCAAGGCCCAACTTGGGGCCGCATTGTCTGGCGTAGGAGGAAACGCAAGGACCTCTCCTGGTAACGCATTATTTTAGAAGGATAAGTATTGGCCTTTTGCAAGTCTAAAAAGCGACGTTCTTGGTGCTGCCGGACAAGATCCGGACAGGCAGAACTTCTGCGCCAACTAAAGGTCGGCGAGAGGGTGCTGCATAAGGTGCAGCATGAAAGGAACAAGCTCCGGGATGCCCATGCCCAGCTTGGAGAAGAGCTGAAAGGCGTTCGGGCCGAGCTGTCGGGCTCAGATTAAGGAGAATCGGCTTCGTCGCGACATATATAGTAAGTGCTTGAGCGAACTCCTTTGAAAAGAAGAGTTCGGCGAGGAAGTCAATTTGATGTAATATGTCCGTAGGTATGCTCAAAGGTCGCCTCATGAGGAGATGCCCGTAACAACGAAAGTGATCAACTTCCCAATTGTTGCAACTGATCGAGCGAGTTGACGGGCTATGAGCGGCATCATCCAGGCGTTATGGCCAGCCTTCTCCATACCCGAGGGTCTTGGGGAGCTTGCGGAGAAGCTACAGGGAGTGCGGCAGCGTTTCCATTTATGGAAGATTTCGGCCTGCCGCCAAGGTGCCATGGTAAAGACGCGGTACAAGAAGGCGGATCCCAATCACATGGCCGAAGTCGGACCTGTGGGGCCCGATGGGAAGGAGATCCCTGTGAGTTTAGTATACGGCCAAGTGGAGTTGGTCAGAAAATTTTCCCAACAGGATCAGTAAATTAGACAACTTTGTTAGATGGGATTGAGGAGGAATACAATCACCGATTTGACAATGTATTATAAAATGACATACAAAATGCCTTCTAGCCGGATTGTAGATCGTTTGTCTTTGCCGACCTTTTAAGCTTCGACCTCGGGACCCTAGAGTCCGGAGTGTGTCCGAATACCTTCTCTCGTTATGAAACAACCGGGTATGCATGGAGACCAGGCGTAGGGGTCATCGGTGCTTTATCATACAAGTGCCCAACTAGTTATGTTATATTACATGGTTAGTAAGAAACATCTTCCAGGAGAATAGTTCCGTTAAGGGTTCCTTTCATTGGGGTGGCATGCCCTAAAGTGCATGTCCCTGCGAAAAAGAAAACATCTGGGGCAGATAAAAGTGGATAAAAATCATCTTTTAAGTCACCGACCGAATATTCCCTTAAGAACACTAGCTTTCGGCTTCACCCGGTCTGAGGTACACATCCGGTGACCCGACAAGAACAATAGCAGAGGTGCTCCCTTTACCTCCTAGCCGAACAATCGGGAACGTAGGGGTAAGCACAGGAGCCAGGCAACCCAGCTTGGCCAAAACTTTAGTCATATCGATGCATATAATGGTGAATAAAAGGTACATGTGGAGGCTTGACACATGTGCTGGGCATAAAGCCCGTATAATTAAGCTTCTGGTAAAGAAGCCCCCAGGTATAATGAGTGCGGGTAGCACATCAATTGTCTTGTGAACGTTATGCGGGTAAAGCCCTTTAAGGCTTGGATGAATAGGTTTGAGAAGAAAAAGATGAACAAAAGGCAGCTGAAATAAATAAAAGAAAAATTTTGGACGGGGAAGGGGACGAACTCTTAGTCCGGGCGCTTAGGCATAGAATCGCCGGAGGCGGGCTCGTTCCATGGGTTCGGCTCGAGTCGGTTATCCGATGCATTTCAGAGACGGTACGCTCCGCCGATCAAGACTTGATCAATGATGAAGGGCCTTCCCATTTGGGCTTGAGCTTGTCCTTTTTCTTGTCCGGCAGCGTAGAACCAGTTCGCCAACGTTGTAAGTCTTGGCCCGTGCTTCTCTGCTTTGGTATCTTCGAGCCTGCTGTTGATAGAATGCGGAACGAGCCTTGGCGACGTCGCGCTCTTCCTCCAATGTGTCCAAGCTGTCCTGCCGATCCAACTCGGCTTCTCTTTCTTCGTACATGCGCACTCGAGGTGAGTCATGAATGATGTCGCAGGCAAAACTGCTTCATGCCGTACACCATAAAAAATGGTGTGAATCCGGTGGTACGGTTAGGCGTTGTCCGCAGCCCCAGTCTGAGTCGAGCTCCTCTACCCGGTCGTGTCAGATTTCTTAAGGGACCGCACTAGTCTGGGTTTCATGCCGCTCATTATGAGACCATTTGCTCGTTCCACTTGACCGTTGGTTTGAGGATGATAGACTGAAGCGTAATCGAGCTTGATGCCCATATTTTTGCACCATGATTTAACCTCGTCGGCGGTGAAGTTCGTACGTTATCGGTGCCGATGCTGTGGGGGACACCATAACGGTGTACTACCCCGGATATAAAGTCTATCACTGGTCCGGACTCTGCCGTTTTAACTGGCTTGACCTCTATCCATTTGGTGAATTTATCCACCATGACCAATAGGTACGTTTGCTTGTGGGTTCCCCCTTTAAGTGTCCAACCATGTCAAGCCCCCAGACCGCGAACGGCCAGGTAATTGGTATAGTTTTGAGGGCAGTGGGTGGCATATGGCTCTGATTAGCAAAGGGTTGACAACCGGCGCATCTTTGGACTAAGTCCTGGGCATTTGCTCGAGCCGTCGGCCAGTAAAATCCTGTACGGAATGCCTTTCCTACAAGGGCCCGAGCTGCGGCGTGGTGTCCGCCTAGTCCGGCATGGATTTCAGCTAGGAGGTTTCGCCCTTCCACTTCGGAGATACACCTTTGAAGGACTCCGGTTGTGCTTTTCTTATAAAGTTCTCCCTCATAGACCTTGTAGGCTTTTGATCGCCGGATAATGCGGCAGGCCTCATTTTGGTCTTCGGGAAGCTCCTGCCTAAGCAAGTAGGCGAGGAATGGTTCTGTCCACGGGGCAATTACTGCCATTATGTCGTGGGCGGAAGGTGTTATGTCATCGGCTGGATCGCCGGTTGGTGCGGCTTTTTCTGGATTGTTAGTTCCGGACTCCTCTTCCCATAGTACGGATGGCTTGAAGAGCCGTTCCAGGAAGATGTTAGGTGGGACAGCGTCGCGTTTTGCGCCAATGCGTGCCAGTACGTCGGCCGCTTGGTTATTATCCCGGGTGACGTGATGGAATTCAAGTCCTTCGAACCGGGATGACATTTTGAGGACAGCGTTGCGATATGCTGCCATTTTCGGATCTTTGGCGTCAAAGTCTCCGTTTATTTGGGATATTGCGAGGTTTGAGTCGCCGCGCACTTGTAGGCGTTGAACGCCCATGGAGATTGCCATCCGGAGACCGTGTAAAAGGGCCTCGTATTCGGCTGCGTTGTTAGAGTCCGTGTACATTATCTGAAGTACGTATTGGACTGTGTCTCCGGTTGGGGACGTCAATACGACGCCTTGACCCGATCCGGCTAACATTTTGGAGCCGTCGAAGTGCATAATCCAATTGGAGTATGCGCCGTATTCTTTAGGGAGTTCGGCTTCGGTCCATTCAGCGATGAAGTCAGCCAAAACTTGAGACTTGATAGCTCGCCGAGGTTTGTAAGATATATCAAATGGTAAGAGCTCAATGGCCCATTTCGCAATCCTGCCCGTCGCGTCGCGGTTGTTTATAATGTCGTTAAGTGGTACTTCAGAGGCCACTGTTATCGAACACTCTTGAAAGTAGTGTCGGAGCTTCCGGGAAGCCATGAACACCGCATACGCTATCTTCTGATAGTGCGGGTAACGGGACTTGCAAGGGGTTAACACGATGGATACGTAGTATCTTTGGTTTTGAAGAGGAATTTATGCCCTTCTGTTTCTCGTTCGACGACGAGTACCGCGCTTACTACTTGATGTGTAGCTGCGATGTATAACAACATTGGTTCGCCCAGGTTGGGCGCAGCCAGGACCGGATTTGTTGCCAATATGGCCTTTATTTCTTCGAGTCCGGCGGTGGCAGCATCTGTCCACTCGAAGTGTTCGTGCTTTGAGGAGGCGATAGAGGGGTAATGCCTTTTCTCCTAGACGGGAGATAAAGCGGCTTAGAGCCGCCATGCATCCGGTCAATTTTGTATTTGCTTGAGGTCTTTTGGGATATCTAGCTGTGACAGAGCTCGGATCTTGGCTGGGTTTGCTTCAATTCCTCTACCGGATCTGATGAAGCCCAGCAGACTTTCCGGTAATGCGCCCGAAAACACATTTTTCCGGATTCAGCTTGATGTCATATGCTCTGAGGCTGTCGAATGTGAGCCTCAAGTCGTCTACTAGAGTTTCGACGTGTTTGGTTTTGACGACTATATCGTCTACATATGCCTCTACTGTTTTGCCGATCTGGGTAGCCAGACATGTCTGAATCATGCGCTGATATGTTGCGTCGGCGTTTTAAGTCCAAAGGGCATCGTGTTGAAGCAGAATGGTCCATATGGAGTAATGAATGATGTTGCGGCTTGATCCGCTTCTGCCATCTTGATTTGATGATAACCGGAGTATGCGTCCAGGAAGCACAATGAATCGTGCCCTGCGGTGGCATCGATGATTTGGTCGATGCGGGGGAGGGGGAAGGGATCCTTTGGGCAGGCCTTATTTAGGTCTTTGAAATCGACACATAGGCGCCAGGATTTGTCCTTCTTTGGTACCATCACCAAGTTTGCTAGCCAATCCGGTGCTTGATGTCTCGATGAATCCGGCTTCCGGTAGCTTGGCTAGCTCTTCTCCCATTGCACATCTTTTGGGTTCGTAAAATCGTCGAAGAGCCTGTTTGATCGGCTTGAATCCTTTTAGGATGTTTAGGCTGTGTTCGCCAATCTGCGTGGGATTCGGGCATATCCGATGGGTGCCGTGCAAAATGTCCCAATTTTCCCGAAGGAATTCTCGCGGTCTTGGCGTCTACATCAGGGTTCAATTATGCCCCGATGGAGGCCGTCTTGGTGGGGTCCGTTGGGTGGACCTGGAATTTGACTATTTCATCCGCTGGTTTAAAAGAGGTGGACTTGGATCTTTTATCAAGTATCACATCGTCCCTGTTCACCATGGAGCGCATCGCGGTGAGTTCCTCGGCCGCTAGGGCTTCTGATAGTGCCTCGAGGGCTAGTGCGGCTGTCTTGTTTTCGGCGCGGAGTGCTATGTCCGGATCACTAGCGAGAGTGATAATTCCGTTGGGACCGGGCATTTTAAGCTTCATGTACCCATAATGGGGTATAGCTTGAAAAATTGTGAATGCCTCTCGTCCTAATAGAGCATGATATCCGCTGCTGAATGGGGCCACTTGAAACGTGACCTCCTCGGACCTATAATTGTCCGGCGAGCCGAACACTACGTCCAGCGTGATTTTTCCTGTGCAGCATGCTTCCCGGCTGGGGATTATTCCTCTAAAGGTTGTGCTGCTTCGCTCAATGCGGTTCCAGTCTATTTCCATTTTTCGGAGGGTTTCCTCATAGATGAGGTTTAGTCCGCTGCTGCCATCCATGAGTACCTTAGTAAGGAGAAAGCCGTCTACTATTGGGCTGAGGACCAATGCGGCTGGTGCCCGGGCAGTTCGGAATTTAGGTTCGCCACCGCATTGAAGGTAATAGCCGTGTTGCTCCATGGATTTATTGTTGCTACTTGGTAGACTTGGCGAGGTTATGGAGTTGTAGTTTTCGCATGTTATTGGATGCGAAAGTCTCAAGACTATTAACACTGTCTTGGTGTTGCTTTGTCTTTGGGATTCTCGAGCTAGAAGCTCCTCGCCACTTTTGGCCACTGCCGTAGTATCCAACATGCTCGAAGGCTATGAGTTGGAGTGGCGCCCTCTGTGCTATGAATTTTGCAGGGTCCGTTTAGCCAACCCTCCAGTACGGTTCCGTACCCTTTAGGGGGTTTTGGTTTTTTGGTATTCAGCCCAGGTGCTTGATGATGATGCACCCTTTGGTTCCGGACTAGGGATGTATTCGGGGCCGGATTATCCCAAAATTTACTTTCGGTTTTCCAGGCGCTCTCCATCGCACAATACTTTTGTACGATGGTCTCCAAGTCAGCGAAGCGTGCGATGTCGCGGCGACTTATGGCGTTTAGGATTCCCTTGTCCGTGCAATTATTGCGTAAGACCGAGATTATGCGTTTTCCTCTCGGCGGTCCTTTATCCTGTCCATAACCAGGAGGAATCGCCCAAGAGTGATGTCTTGTCTCGGCGGGCTCTTGCCGAATTAGAGTTAGATCGCATATGTCCGGGCGGGTGGGTGGAACTAAGTCCGAACCCTACCCATCTCGTGGCTCGAAGGCCGAGAAGTTTCCAATTTTGGAAGCTTGGATTTACGGACGTTGTCCAACGAGTCGAGTCCGATGCCCGACTTTAAGTTCAGTGTTTGATCGAAGCCCGTCCCTCCGCTGGAATCCGGCATGAGGGGTTCGGGATCCGGACATGACTAGTTTTCAATACAGGAGAAGCGTCGCCGCATTGTTCCTCTACCACTGCAACGTGGTGGGTGACCTGGGGAGAGTTAATTTCTCTCAGATCGGGTTTAAGCCCAATCTGATCGTAGTCTGTAGCGACTCCCAGGGCGGCGATGCGATACAAGAGCTCGTTTACGGACGAGAGCTCTATTGATCCAACCGCTCGGCGAATTCGAATGACGTGAAGATTGCTTTTGACGACTTGAGAGGTCGTTGTCGGCGATGGCGGACGGCAGTCATAAGAAAACCACCTAGCCGGATAGTTTGGCGGCGGCCAAGGCTCCTTTGGCGAAGATACCGTCCTTGAAGGCGGGAGGAGGCATCCTTCCCATCGGTGACGGCAGAGGAACTCTCAATGAAAGCACCAATGTCGGTGTCAAAACCGGCGGATCTCGGGTAGGGGGTCCCGAATCAGGCGTCTAGGCGGATGGATAACGGAGACAAAGGGACACGATGTTTACCCAGGTTCGGGCCCTCTTGATGGAGGTAAAACCTCACGTCCCGCTTGATTGATATTGATATTGTGGATGTTTACAAGAGTGGATCTACCACGAGATCAAGGAGGCTAAACCCTAGAAGCTAGCCTATGGTATGATTGTAAGGGTTGTTGTGATTGTTGTCCTACGGACTAAAGCCATCCGGTTTATAAAGACACCGGAGAGGGCTAGGGTTACATAGAGTCGGTTACAATGGTAGGAGATCTACATATCCGTATCGCCAAGCTTGCCTTCCACGCCAAGGAAAGTCCCATCCGGACACGGGGGGAAGTCTTGAATCTTCTATCTTCATAGTCTTGGAGTCCGGTCGATGATGATAGTCCGGCCGATGACGGTAGTCCGGCTATCCGGACACCCCCTAATCCGGGACTCCCTCAATAGTGCAATTTATTTGTGGCACTGCCGTTTGGATCATATCGGTGTAAAGCGCATGAAGAAACTCCATAAAGATGGATTTTCGGAATCACTTGGTTATGAATCATTTGATGCTTGCGAACCGTGCCTTTTGGGCAAGATGACTAAAACTCCATTCTCCGGAACAATGGAATGAGCTACTGACTTGTTGGAAATAATACATACTGATGTATGCAGACCAATGAGTATTAAGGCTCATGGCGGGTATCGTTATTTTCTCACCTTCACAGATGATTTGAGCAGATATGGGTATATCTACTTAATGAAGCACAACTCTGAAACATTTGAAAAGTTCAAAGAATTTCATAGTGAAGTGGAGAATCATCGTAACAAGAAAATACAGTTTCTACAATCTGATCGTAGAAAATAATATTTGAGTTACGAGTTTGGCCTTCATTTTTAAAACAATGTGGAATAGTTTCACAGCTCACGCCACATGGAACACCATAGCATAATGGTGTGTCCGAACATCGTAACCGCACTTTATTGGATATGGTGCAATCCATGATGTATCTTACCGTTTTACCATTATCATTTTGGGGTTATGCATTAGAGATAGCTGCATTCACTTTAATAGGGCACCATCTAAATCCGTGAGACGACATCGTATGTGTCACAACCCTAGTTCAGGCCTTGCTTGCCTTTGCATTAGCATCCATGCATCATGTTTAATTTTATGAAACTTGAAATGGGGATGTCAGAAACCCCCAGCACCCCCCTGAAAATACCAGGTTCAACTGAAAAACATTTCAATGAACCTGAATGCCCCTGCACAAAAGTTCATCATTTTGAATTGGTCTAGAACCTCTCCCAAAAATGGTGCACATTTTCCTAGGCCATTCTGGATTTTTGAATTAAATCATTATTTATTTGCATTTGGGCATTTAAATACTATAAATTATTCTAAATGCTCAAATAATCCTAAACTGAAATGTTCCAAGTTGGATATATTCTATACAGTGGCCATGTACAGTTTGGTGATTTTTAAAGGGTCTAGGTATTTTTGGAAAAGCCACAAAGATTACAGAATAATAGAAAAGAGAAATATTAGAGAGAGAGAGAGAGAACTGACCTGCCTTACCTGGCGCTCACCTGGCAGCCCATCTGGCCGGCCCAGCCCACCAGGGGCAGGGAGGTCTTCTTCCTCCCGCCAGTCGGATGCACAGCGTGCCCTCTACAAGACGGCCACCGCAGACGGCCACCTCCTCGCTTGCCGACGAGCCCCGGACGCGTGGATGGTTTTCCTCGTGTCGCCCCGATCCTCTCGACTCTCTCTCCCCCGAACGCTCTCCCCGCCCCCTCTGTTCTTTCCGCCCGAACGCCTCCGTCACCGCCGCTCGCCACCACCGCGGACACCGCCATCTCGGCGATGCCCTGACGTGCCCAAGAGCTCCGCCTAGTACCCCTCGTCCTCCTCGTCGAGCTGTGCAACACCGGACTTCCCCGAGCGTCTCCACGCCGTCGTCTTCAACCTCCCAACGCCGGAGATCTCCATCGCCGCCCCGACTGCTCCGGCCTCTCCCCGAGCCATTGAAGTCTCTCTCGCATCCGCCGTGAGCTCCTACCCCTAACCCCCCTCTCCTTTGCTTCGTTTGCATGCCATAGCCGCCATCTCGCGTGTGACTGAACGCGCCGCCGCCTGCGCTCGTCGCCGGTGACGCTCCGGTGACCATTTGGTCCCGGGCGTGCGTCCAACATGCTCACCGCCGCGCATAGAGACTCCCTAGTGCCTCGCTGCATTCGTTCGCGCACCGCAGCACCGATCCCGCGTTCATCCGAACGCCGGCGCCGCCCGGAGCTCATTTCCGGCGAGCTCCGGCCGTCCCCGCTGCCGCCACATGCCGCGCTGGATGCGGGTGAGCTCAAGCTCCCCGTAGATGGCCTCGGCCGCCCGTATGGTCGCCGGAGACGCAAATCCGAGGCTCGCCGCCGCGACTGGCCTCGCCGGCGTCAAGTCGCCGGCGGGTTTGACCTGCTGACCAAGTTGACCCCGGGTGGGCCCAGTTTGACCCTCTGGGTCCATGACAAATGGGACCCGCCTGCTAATTAAGTTAGGATTAGGACTAACTAAAAATTAGTTAGACTAATAACACTGACATGCGGGACCCACTGGTCAGTTTGACCTGGACTGCCCCGTTGACCAGCTGACGTCACAGTGACGTTAACGCCGACACGCTTAGTCATTTTCTGGATTTAATTTAATTCAGGAAATTCCAAAAATGCTCTAAACTTCTAAAAATCATAGAAAATCAACCGTACCTCAAAATCAAATAATTTATATATGAAAATTATCGAAAAATGCAATCTATCCATCTGTATCATTTTCATGCATGTAAAACTAAGTTATACCTGCTGTATAGGTGAAAACATGATAATGGCATTTTAAATGCTAAATATGGAGTTTGCATATGAACCCTTAGTCCATATGGGTTTCATTTATTCTGGTTGCTAGTTGCATTAGCTCAAAACACATTCATATTGCCATGTCATAGCATGCATCATATTGTTGCATTGCATTGATTGTGTTCCCTCTTGTTTGCCGGTGTTTGTCCCCTCTCAGTAGACGTGGTTTCGGCGATGTGATCGATGACACCGATGAAGAACTATACTATCTTCAGAAGTGCCAGGCAAGCAAAACCCCCTTGTTCATTCCGATAAAATCCCACTCTCTCGCTCCTGCTCTCTTTTACTGCGTTAGGACAACAACGATTCATCCTCTGCATGACCTGTCATTCCACAGTAAATAGATGAAACCCACTAGCATGAGTAGGAGTTGTTTGAGCCCTGTAGTGCCTACTCATTCATGCTTGTTTGTCATGCCTGCTACTGCTTAGAGTTGAGTCAGGTCTGATTCATCGGGAATGAATCGGAGGTACGTAAACATGTCCTACTGTGTGTGAGCTAAGTGTGTGAACATGATTTGGTAAAGGTAGCGGTGAGAGGCCATGTAGGAGTACATGGTGGGTTGTCTCATTGAAACCGTCCTCAGGAACTGAGTTCCGTGTTTGTGATCCATGAAACAGTTACTACCACGCATTGGGCCCGAAACCAATGGACCCTCTCGGCTTCTTAACCACCCTTGTTCTCTGTCCAGGAGTTGCAACTAGTTTCTGGTGTTTGTAGGATATGTGTTGGAGGCCGTGCGTAGCGCTGACCCTAGGGGTGGGCTATGATGCGGTAGATACACCGTGGCCCGGTGTACCGAATGCCCGTTTGGTATCTCAGGAACCCTGCACACATCGTTCGGGGCCGTATGTGGAAACCTCGGCCGGACTCCCTGCGGATGGAACCTGAATAGGCGATAAACCTGGACTAGAGACTTGAGTGTTTAGGTAGGCCATGGCCGACACCCACGTTGGGCTTCCGCTTGAAGGTTGCCGAGTACATGTCGTGTAAACGGCGGTAAGTGGTGAGAGCGTGTGTGAAGAATTACACCCCTGCAGGGTTATAAATGATCTATTCGAATAGCCGTGTCCACAGTAAAGGACTTCTGGGTTGCCTATAACAGTTCATAGACAAGTGAAAGTGGATACTCTAAAATGCGCAAGATAAGCGTGAGTGCTATGGATTGCGTTCTCGTAGGGAGACGGGAGCGGGTCCATAGTGGTGTATTGATATGGTGAATATGTGGACTCGTGCGCCACCTCAAAAGAGTTACTTGCGATTAATGAGTTCAGGATAGCCACCGAGTCAAAGCTGGCTTGCTGCAGTCAAACTTCACCACCCCCTTTGTTGATAATGATGCATATGTAGTTAGTTCTGATGTAAGTCTTGCTGAGTACGCTTGTACTCACGTTTGCTTATTTTATGTTTTGAAGAGAGACGTCAGTCTCGCTAGTAGTTCCGCTTGGACTTCGACGTTTAGCTTGTTACCTCAGCTACGATCTTGAGCCCTCGGCAGGATTTGGTAGATAGTCAGGCTTCTCAGCCTTTTTCATTTATAGTTGTCTGAACTCAGACATTTTTAGCTTCCGCTTGTGCTTTGACTTGTTTGCTCTGAATGTTGGGTCATGAGACCCATGTTTGTAATATCTCGCTCCTCGGAGCTTAATGAATAAATATTTGAGTCGTAGAGTTATGTTGTGATGCCATGTTGTATTTACACATATTGAGCATACTATGTGTATGTTTGAAATGCTTGGTATGTGTGGGATCCGACAATCTAGTTGTTTATCCTTGGCAGCCTCTCATATGGGGAAATGTAGTCTAGTGTCTCCTGAGCAATAGTAGTCCGCTACAGCCCGGTTCACCGGAGTCCTGCTAGCCCAAAGACTACCGCTTTGGACACTTGACTGGCCGGCATGTGTTTCACTTCGTTCCTATGTTCCGTCCCCTCGGGAAATGTCACACGGTGATATCCTGAGTCCTGCCTAGCCTCACATGTACCGGGTTACCGGAGTCCTGTTAGCCAGTGCTACAGCCGGATTCATACGTTGATGACCGACATGCTCGATGTGATTCATGTATGCCTGTCCCCATGGGTTAAGCGCCGCTTTGGGTTCACGACTAGCCATGTCGGCCCGGGTTCTCTGTCATGTGGATGCTAGCGACACTATCATATACGTGAGCCAAAAGGCGCAAACGGTCCCGGGCCATGGTAAGGCGACACCCGTGGGAATACCGTGCGTGAGGCCGCAAAGTGATATGAGGTGTTACCGGCTAGATCAATGTGACTTGGAATCGAGGTCCTGACAGCGTTGATATGAGAGCCTGACTGCCTGTAGGATTACCAAGCCAAACTGGTCGAAGTTGTGTCTAGAACTGCTTTAGTTATGTAAGGGAATTGATTGGGGAAGGGAACGTAAGGCTCTTTTTACTCCTTATACCTCATGGCCCTCTGATCTGAGTCAACCTCTTCTCTTCTACGGGGTTTAAGAACTAGGCTTCTCATCTATCTATCAGGATGACATGTTACTAATCCATAGACTTTTAAGATTGTTGGTTTTAAGTCTCAGTTTAGTTTTTACTACTTCCGTATGTTCATAGCTGGTCTCAGAATCTTGATATTGTGATGTTGAGTGGTTATGCCACCATTTTGCATGATGTCTCAAATCTTTTGAGCATTTACAGCCGTTATGCCGTCAAAGTCATCCTGTGTTTCTAAACTATCGATGCATTTGCAAATCCCTTCCTCCGTTCACGATGTCTTTCTGGGCCGATTAAGCACACTAATCGGTGAGTTGAGGTACCCAATTGCCTCGACATATATGTTGGAGTTATTATTATGACCCTAGGTGTCTAGAGTATCACTTAGTAATCCAGCCATGCTTTGTGTTCCCAGTGTGATGATTCTGGCCATTATTCTCGAAAGCATCCCGTGATGCAATTTAGTTAGTAGGTATTCTATTCCTGGGTTCTTGAACCCAGGGTTCACCCTACTTACCTCCTGTTGATAGTGTTTGCTAGTTCCTTTAGGATATTAGTAACTTTGCGATGGTCCTCGAGGTCTGTGGTATTTCCTTCTTCCAAATACTATGAACTACTTATGGCAGAAGTTCCACGTTGAACCAACGATCACAATAAGAGTGCTCTTGAGGAGTTCTCCATTCATAATTGTGAATCTGCCAGTTCTATCTTTCCGCATGGGTTATCCGGAAGAAACATGTTGAACTTGGTTCGACATACTAATCTATGCATCCACAACTCAAAAAGTTATATGTTCCTTTGAGTTGTCCCTCTTCACTTGTATTCCGACCTTCGTCTATCAATTGATAGTCAGGAGTAATTGTGCATTCGTGTTCATCGATGCCTATTATTCTTGTGGTCCGTCGAGCCATTCTATTCTGGAATGACTAGGAGAAACAAACTCCAGTACCTCATCCATTTCTAGGATTGGGTCAAAGTAGTTGTATCCCGCAGATCAAAATGCCAATTCAGCTTTGTTACATTTCTACCTTGGAGTATTACCCCTTTATGTCGAATTGTCATGAGAACTGCACCAACTCTCATGAATTCTTGGCGTAGTGATACTTCTCACCATCATCATTCATTCCTCGGTCCTCGTGTTGTTGTAACCGGAATGCCGACAAGTGAATTGTGATGTGTGAAATCAATACTCCGAGCAACTTCGTTGCTTGGTAGCTAATGGACAATATTCTCATTCTTAGCGTGTTGGTTATTAAAACATCATCCTAAGATTGATCATGCTACATAGTCCTTATTTCTGGTGCACACTTAGATTGATGAGTTCGGATCTTGTCAAGTCCTCACTCGTTTGATCATATCGTCTTGCCCTCAAAAGCAAGATTGTTCTCGAGCTTAGTAACATACCCTGGTTCGTGACTTTCCAAATATCTTCTTGGAAGTGTTACCGGTTGTTTCTCGACTGTTATGTTGAGCTCGTGATCAAGTTGGTTTCTTGTGAACCACCCTTTCTCCAAGAATCTGTGTTGGATATCCCTAAGCTAGTTGGTTAAGCTAGAGAACAACTTGGAGAGTTGGAAGATAAAAGCTTGCCTAACTTAGTTCGTTCCAAAGGGATATTCTTGTGTAGTGTGTGTTGAAGAAATATGATATCTTCATCGATTGGTCCTCGTGATCGATTCTTTGGACCTATTGTCTTATCCATCCTTTGATTTGAGTGTGGGCTATCGTCAAATCAAATCAGTACCAACGATGCTCGTAATGTTGTCTTACTCGTGGTTGATCCCTCGAGCATATACCATTACATCTTTTGGTCTGACCAATGCTATCACCGTGTTCACATGATGGTGGAAGTCTAGTGATATGGAAATTCCGATGAGTTGTTGTTGAGCCCATCAGCAGCATTTTGTCTCCCCCATGAGTCATGTTGAACATCAACCTAGTGTTGGGAACTTTATAAGAAATGCCTTCGTGTTCCGTTCATGAAGCTTATGCTTGGATGAAAGAAGTGACTTTCTCCAAGTTCACGTGCATTAGGTATAAGTTGCCGCTCTGAATTTGAAAAAGGTTTGTTTTGTTTCCCTTGGAATCATCCCAAGTCCGTCATGCATACGTGCGAAGTATTCTATGGTTTGGTAGATTAATTACCTCCACTCCATATGTGTTCCTAGCACACCAAGCCACTGACTGATTTGTTCAAGGAAGAGAAGTCTATGCTTGGGATCTAATCCATGGACTTGCGTAAAGACTTTGATATCCTCGATGATGGTTCCCCACCTGAAACTCGATAGTGTTTTATTATAAGACTACTAGGTGGTCATTCTTGTCTTGGACAACATGCTCACATGTTAGTAGCAGAACCAGCTCATGTTTTGGAGCTTGCTATCGTAGTTCATTCCCGAGAATCTCGCAACATCTTCTCGTCGATTTGTGTTGCAAACTTTCATTTTTCTTTCTAGACTCGATGAGTCTGGAATATCCTAACACCAACCAGATCTGAATCTCAGGCAGATATGATGGTTGGAATATTCCAACATTTGCATTTTGTTCGCATCTTGCACCCCATCGTGCCAATTCTCCATAGGCTGTCCTTCCCAGCAGTTGCTGTCCAGGATCATCTTCAAAAGTGGTTGTCGGTGTCAAAACCGGCGGATCTTGGGTAGGGGGTCCCAAGCAGTGCGTCTTAGGATCAATGGTAACAGGAGGCAAGGGACACGATGTTTTACCCGGGTTCGGGCCCTCTTGATGGAGGTAAAACCCTACGTCCTGCTTGATTGATATTGATGATGTGGATGTTACAAGAGTTGATCTACCACGAGATCGTAGAGGCTAAACCCTAGAAGCTAGCCTATGGTATGATTGTTGTTGTACACAATGACAAGCCTGGCCCTGGTATATATAATGCACCGAGGCCTAGGATAACAAGAGTCCTAGCCGAATCGCCGGTGGGGGAGGAGTCCTTGTCTTGATCGCCAAGTCTTGTGGATTCTTCCTTGTATGCGGCAATGTCCGGACTGGCCCATGAGTATACGGCCCCGGGGGTCCTCGGCCCAATCTAACCGATTGGGGGACGACGTGGTGAGTACCCCCTAGTCCAGGACACCGTCAGTAGCCCCCTGAACCGGTCTTCAAGTTAGGGACGCTCCTCGATTCTTCCGAACTGTTCTTCATCTTCGGTCGTCGGTCTTGAAAACTGGTTCAACAAATCTTCTCATCTTCTATCTTGAGGATCACCGAAATGCATTCGACGAGTTTACACATCGGGTATCCGAGGAGCCCCTTTAAGTTTATGGCCTTTATCAATGCCTTATTTTTATGCCACGCCTCGGGTTTGAAGCTATTCCTGGGAGGCAGTGTCCTCTTGCGTCCGAGCTCTAACGCCGGACTGCATTCGAGGTATATTTTGCAGCCGAGCACCAATGTCGGTCTGCTTCCCAGCTCTATCGCCGGACTATGTATCCGAGCTCCAACGCCGGACTGTATCCGAGCTCCAACGCCGGACTGTATCCGGGGTGTCGTAAATCACCTTGGTTCAAATAAGTTTGAAGGAGTTTAGCCGGGCTTAATGCCGGAAATGCCCTCTATGGAGCCAGCCACTAGCGTCCGAGCTTTATGCGGATCGCTTCCGAGGTGGTGCACCACCCGAATGTGGGCGATTTTTGTCAATATTATTTATTGATGCAATTTATTCTCCGGCGAGATATATAGCCAGTAGCCCTCAAGGAGTGTATTGGTCTAAAACCGAGATGCACTGAAGGATGACATAAGACCGCTGATCCCGATGAATCACGAGACTCAGGTTGATTTGCAAAATCGGTCTGAGGATCAAGTCCTAGCTCGGCAGAATACTTTGGGACACAAAAAGCGGCGTGCTTAGTCCTCAAGACTCAGGTTGGGTGCAGCCGACCAACCTGAGGATCAAAATCTCCTCGGAAACTGTATTGCACTTAAGATTTTCTGCATAGAACAAGCAATGCAGCAGCCCCCGAGACACTGGTCGGGTGGCAACACCGGATCGAGGATTGATGTGCCCCTTTAATATTTGTAAATAATAATCCCGAAGCCCAGTAGCCCCGAGCCTTAATGCGGGCACGGGAGGCCGAATTAAGGATCGATATCCATAGTAAAATCACAAATTATGTGTAATGACTCTATGTATCCAAGTACTTTACGTCATTAATGCTCGGATCCGCATTGTACAAAACTTTGTTGACCGACCGTCGGCTTCCACCTCCTCGGCCAATAGCCGAGGAGTGTTTGTCTTACTTTATAAAGCCTTTATGAGGGCAAATATTTACAACAAACAAGGCAATCTGGCCATATGGTTTTATAAACAAAGGTACGCGGAGAGGCATGTTATATTACTGTTTAACAGAAGAAATGTCTTCCAAAAATAGTCCCGCTTATCGGTTCCTTTCTTTGGGTTGTCATGCTAAGCATGATCATGAAACCTCAGCTCTAATGGAAGAGCCAAATATTGAGGATTTAGTTTGGGGGCAGTTACTAGCCCCGGTAGTGTTCGGCTGACGATCGAGGTCAAGCCATAAACACTTTGGCCAATGTTATGAATGGCCCGTCATTTAATATAGTCATCGGATCGCTGACCGGTTTACACCTATTGTGACAGTCGGTTCGGCTTTCTCCATCGAGGTGCTTAACCATGCGAGCTGGAAGCACAATCGCGAGTGGTTCTCCTTTGCACACCTAGCCGAACAAAGCGGAACGTAGGAGGCAAAAGCGCGGAGCCGGGCAACCCAACTATTGACCGAAGACACAATTCGAAGCTGATGCATATATAGCAATATCCGAGAATGTTTTTGCCGAATCTCTACGGGTGTCCGGCGTTGCACTGCGAGGCTTGTGCTGAAAACACACAAATAGTTAAAAGTGCCATAAGCTTTGGAAACCAAAAAATGTCAGTAAAAACATGACGTCCGAACAAGATCAAGTGTTCGGTGCCAATCCGAAAATTGGACTTTAGAAAAAAAAAGTGCTTCTGCCGTGCTTTAACTTTGCAACGACTAAGAAGAAAAACACTTAGTATGAAACGGCTCAAATAAACATAAGAGCCCCCAAGCGACTTGGGTAAAATTTGACTATAAAATGTAAGGTGACATGTAGAATGCCTTCTAGCCGGATTGTAGATCGTTTGTCGTAGCGGACCTTTTCGCTTCAACCTCTAGACCCAATAGTCCGGAGTGTGTCCGAACACCCTCGCGGTTATAAAAACCGGGGCATGCGTGGAGACCAGGCGTAGGGGTCATTAGTGCTTTATCAGACAAGTGCCCAACTAGTTATGTTATATTACATGGTTAGTAAGAAACATCTTCCGAGGATAATAGTTCCGTTAGGGGTTCCTTTCCACAGGAGGCATGCCCTAAAGTGCATGTCCGGACTGCAAAAAGAGCAGAAAAACATCTGGGGGGAGGTAAATAAATAGGTAAGAAATCGTCTTTTAGTTCACCGACCGAGTATTCCCTTAAGAACGCTAGCTTTCGGCTTCACCCAGTCTGAGGTACACATCCGGCTGACCCGGCAGTAACAATTGCAGAGGTGCTCCCTTTACCACCTAGCCGAACAATCGGGACCGTAGGGGTAAGCACAGAGCCAGCAACCCAGCTTGGCCAAAACTTAAGTCATATCGATGCATATAATGGTGAATAAAAGGTACATGCGGAAGTGTGACACATGTGTTGGGCATAAGGCCGAATTAATAAGCTTCATTAAAGAAGCCCCGTGTATAATGAGCGGGTAGCGCGTCAAGTGTGTGCGAACAAAGTTTCGACAAGGAAGATTTTTACAAGCAACTTTTTTCCGAGAAAGTATAATGCTTGGTCGAACCGAACACAAGTTAGAAATTTTAAAACTTTGAGCATGAAGGCAACTTAGCTGGTTAATATGTTCGGTATTGACGATGCGGTCCAGAGCTTGATGCGGACAAGGTTCCATCCCCAAGCCGGTCCCGAGGTGGCGGAGCAAAGAGCTCGGCATGTGAAGTGGTGACATAGCATGGTCAATGCAGGACGGCAGAGTGATGCCAAGTCCCTAGCATGGGGTAATGAAGTGTTGTGAAGCCCCGTCAGCCGAGGTGACGTCGAGGATATAGTCCATTTGGATCATTTTCCTGCACAAAAATAGTGCAAACCAGAGATAATAGTAAAAAATTGTTGCATAATAAATAATTTATGCAAAGTGAGTAATAAAAGAAATATGGCCTGGCGCCGAAGTCGATGTCGATGCAGGTCGTCGGCGTAATGCAATGAAGGCGTGGCAAAGCCTGGATTCCCAGGTCGGTCCGAGTTCGGATCTGGCGTTAAGCGGACTATGTCTGTAAACCGACCGAACCATCATGCGATCGTCGATAATGCGGCCACTATTTGATAGACCTGTGTACATATGATGGACTAACCACAGTAATAATTCCTTGGGAAAAATTAACCCAAACAAGCAAAAAGAAACACTAGGATTAATAGCACCTAGTTTATTTGTTGTAGCAATCCGAAGGAAGGTGATTCCCAAAATTGGGACTCGATCCGCGCACCCATTGCCTGGTCGGCTAGTGACGCTGAAGTGTCCGGAGTAGGTTGATGAAGAGATGGCGAAGCCCCCGGTCCAGCCGAGATGTCGAAGTAGGTCGGCGTGATGGACACCAGCTTGAAGAAGCAATAGTGCGGCCCTGCCGATGCAGGTCATGACGTGGTCGATGCCAGCTTGATGAAGCGACCGTGCGGCGATGCCGGTATGCCCGCTTCGTATAATCCGTGGGGCGGCAATGTTGGTGATGATTTATCCTTCGCGGTGCCGGACTCTTGTTCGGCTTGCCAAGATGATGATCCGAAGAAGTTGAGCTTGGCTCAACAAAGTGACGACGTGTCTAGCGGGTCGGCGGTAGTGGAGCAATATTGCCGGACTGGTTTGACACCAGCATGATGTTGAAGATCATGTTCAAAAGATTTTAAAGTTAGTGGGATGTGTTTGGGAACAAAACACAATACCCCATACAAAACTTCCTTCAAAAAGGATGTCCGAAATCCCGTTCATAAAAAAGACGAACTCGGGTCGGATTCGTTTTCGCGCAGAAAACAGATCCGAAAGGTGATGCACTAATCGGAAGTTTCCTGGAGTTTGGACGGTCGGATCGAGCTGAATTTTTGGCAGGTGGTAGATAAGGGAATTCTGCAGCAAATCAACGGTTGGATCCTCCAAAGGACATACGAGCTAGACGCTGGATACCACGCCCTAAACTCGTCCGGATTCTCGTCCAGATTCAACAGGGCTCCGGTATATCGGAGATTGCCGGAGATTCCTCCATCGGAACTCGACGAAATTTTTGCAGGGTTGTTGTAGACTTAATTCCACATAATTCCACCGAAGTAGTCGTTTAGGCGACACTCGAGGAGGCGGTGGCGGAGGATATAAGTTTGTTGTCGAGAAGACAAGGCGGCCGCGGTCGCTTTGAGGGCAATGTTGACGTTGAGCCCCGAGCTCCATGGATGACTCCTCCATGATCTTGATAGAGATCGGAGTTGGTGTTGATGAAGGCCTTCATCTGAACATGACGATTGGAGGTAGAGGCGCAGTCCTCGGTCAAGCCAAGGTGACGGTCGATTTGGTGACGAAGAAGCCGACGTCGCAGTTGACATGCAGTCGAGCTATTGATCCTTTCGCCGATCACACAAAGGAACTCTCAATGAAAGCACCAATGTCGGTGTCAAAACCGGCGGATCTCGGGTAGGGGGTCCCAAGCAGTGCGTCTTAGGATCAATGGTAACAGGAGGCAAGGGACACGATGTTTTACCCGGGTTCGGGCCCTCTTGATGGAGGTAAAACCCTACGTCCTGCTTGATTGATATTGATGATGTGGATGTTACAAGAGTTGATCTACCACGAGATCAGAGAGGCTAAACCCTAGAAGCTAGCCTATGGTATGATTGTTGTTGTACTGTGTTGACTAGCTTTGGCCTGGTTTATATAATGCACCGAGGCCTAGGATAACAAGAGTCCTAACCCGAATCGCCGGTGGGGAGGAGTCCTTGTCTTGATCGCCAAGTCTTGTGGATTCTTCCTTGTATGCGGCAGCTGTCCGGACTGGCCCATGAGTATACGGCCCCGGGGGTCCTCGGCCCAATCTAACCGATTGGGGGATGACGTGGTGAGTACCCCCTAGTCTAGGACACCGTCAGTGGTCTTGTCATGGGTCCCATCCATTTCCGGTGATAAGCAAAATCATCCATTATGTTGTCTTCAACAAGGTAGTCCACATCATCTGTTATGGTATGAGCATGCCATTCCTTCGAATTCGTTCACACGATCATTTGTGTTTGCCTTAGGCTGGTATGAAGAATTTCAATGATCTTTGTATCAAAAGTAATTCTTTTGCCACTTAAGGGAACAGTCCAACGAGTCACCTTTCTCGAGGTGCCCCGTTACGGGATCATGGTAAATATTTCCTCGCCACCTTGACACCACCCACCATCCCTCTGAGCGTGGAATTGTTGCGCACCAAATCAAACCTGTATGTTTGTTCTTCCATCCCTCTCAATGTGTTTTGTGACTC
Source organism: Aegilops bicornis (assembly GCA_021605145.1). Classification (NCBI taxonomy): domain Eukaryota; kingdom Viridiplantae; phylum Streptophyta; class Magnoliopsida; order Poales; family Poaceae; genus Aegilops; species Aegilops bicornis. The sequence continues at coordinate 64,266,004 of CM038669.1, read as the reverse complement.
AACTCGAGATGTTTCAACATCTCATTCCACGAGTTGATCTTGATTGCTCGACCTTCGAGGAGATCGTTTCTAAGAGTTTCTTTCTGTCGCCATCATGTTGGATGAGGATCTCGAAAACAGGACGTCAAGTTCAATTGGAGCAATGAACCAATATCTTCGGGAAGGGCAATTGGATCGACAAGTTTGTGTTAGCTAGTGTCCCCTCTGTCTTCTTACCTCACGTCTTGAATCTCGGGACGAGATTCTTGTTTAGTGGGGGTGAGTTGTCACAGCCCTAGTTCAGGCCTTGCTTGCCTTTGCATTAGCATCCATGCATCATGTTTAATTTTATGAAACTTGAAATGGGGATGTCAGAAACCCTGACACCCTGAAAATACCAGTTCAACTGAAAAACATTTCAATGAACCCAGAATGCCCTGCACAAAAGTTCATCATTTTTGAATTGGTCTAGAACCTCTCCCAAAAATGGTGCACATTTTCCTAGGCCATTCTGGATTTTTGAATTAAATCATTATTTATTTGCATTTGGGCATTTAAATACTATAAATTATTCTAAATGATCAAATAATCCTAAACTGAAATGTTCCAAGTTGGATATATTCTATACAGTGGCCATGTACAGTTTGGTGATTTTTGAAAGGGTCTAGGTATTTTTAGAAAAGCCACAAAGATTACAGAATAATAGAAAAGAGAAATATTAGAGAGAGAGAGAGAACTGACCTGGCCTTACCTGGCGCTCACCTGGCAGCCCATCTGGCCGGCCCAGCCCACCAGGGGCAGGGAGGTCTTCTTCCTCCCGCCAGTCGGATGCACAGCGCGTGCCCGACGCGCGCACGGCCACCGCACGGCCACCTCCTGCTTGCCGACGAGCCCCCGGACGCGTGGATGGTTTTCCTCGTGTCGTCCCGATCCCTCTGACTCCCTCTCTCTCCCCCCGAACGCTCTCCCCCCCTCTGTTCTTTCCGCCCGAACGCCTCCGTCGCCGCCGCTCGCCACCACCGCGGACACCGCCATCTCGGCGACGCCCTGAGGTGCCCAAGATCTCTGCCTAGTACCCTGTCGGGGAACGTAGCAGAAATTCAAAATTTTCCTACGTGTCACCAAGATCTATTTATGGAGAAACTAGCAACGAGGGAAGGAGAGTGCATCTACATGCCCTTGTAGATCGCTAAGCGGAAGGCGTTCATGAGAACGGGGTTGAAGGAGTCGTGCTGCGTCGTGATTCAAATCACCGGAGATCCTAGTGCCGAGCAGACGGCACCTCCGCGTTCAACACACGTACAGCCGGTGGCGTCTCCCACGCCTTGATCCAGCAAGGAGAGAGGGAGAGGTTGAGGAAGACTCCATCCAACAGCAGCACAACGGCGTGGTGGTGATGGAGGAGCATGGCAATCCCAGCAGGCTTCGCCAAGCACCAAGGGAGAGGAGGAGGAGGAGGCGGGGCTGCACCAAGAGGGAGAGAACTCATGTGTGTTGGGCAGCCCAAAACCTCAAGTATATATAGGGGAAAGAGGGGCTGCGCCCCTTTAGGGTTTCCACCCCAAGGGGTGCGGCCAGCCCTAGATGGGACTTGGGGCGGCCAAGAGGGAGGAGTGCCTCCCAAGTCAAGTGGAGGCCCTCACCTTAGGGTTTCCCCTTCCCATGCGCATGGGCCTTGGGCGGCTGGTGCCCCTAGCCCATTAAGGCTAGGGCGCCCCCCTACAGCCCATGCTACTGTATTGGACGTGGTGGAACAATTTCCTACCTCCGGACCCCTCCGAATCCTCCGGAACCTTCCGAAGCTTCCGGTACAATACCGAAAAAAACCCGAACTTTTCCTAACCCGAACAACAACTTTCCATATATAAATCTTTACCTCCGGACCATTCTGGAACTCCTCGTGGCGTCCGGGATCTCATCCGGACTCGAACAACATTCGGTAACCACATACAAACTTCCTTTATAACCCTAAGCGTCATCGAACCTTATGTGTAGACCCTACGGGTTAGGGAGACATGTAGACATGATCGAGGCGTTCTCCGGTCAATAACCAACAGCGGGATCTGGATACCCATGTTGGCTCCCACATGTTCCACGATGATCTCATCGAATGAACCCACGATGTCAAGGACTCAATCAATCCCGTATTCAATTCCCTTTGTCTAGCGGTATTGTACTTGCCCGAGATTCGATCGTCGGTATCCCGATACCTTGTTCAATCTCGTTACCCGCAAGTCTCTTTACTCGTTCCGTAACACATCATCCCGTGATCAACCCCTTGGTCACATTGTGCACAATATGATGAGGTCCTACCGAGTGGGCCCAGAGATACCTCTCCGTCAACCGGAGTGACAAATCCCAGTCTCGATTCGTGCCAACCCAATGACACTTTCGGAGATACCTTAGTGCACCTTTATAGCCACCCGATTCGTTGTGGCGTTTGGTACACCCAAAGCATTCCCTACGGTATCCGGGAGTTGCACAATCTCATGGTCTAAGGAAATGATACTTGACATTAGAAAAGCTTTAGCATACGAACTACGATCTTTGTGCTAGGCTTAGGATTGGGTCTTGTCCATCACTTCTCCTAATGATGTGATCCCGTTATCAACGACATCCAATGTCCATGGTTAGGAAATCGTAACCATCTATTGATCAACGAGCTAGCCAATAGAGGCTTGCCAGGGACATGGTGTTGTCTATGTATCCACACATGTATCTGAGTTTCCTATCAATACAATTATAGCATGGATAATAAACGATTATCATGAACAAGGAAATATAATAATAACTAATTTATTATTGCCTCTAGGGCATATTTCCATCAGTCTCCCACTTGCACTAGAGTCAATAATCTAGTTCACATCGCCATGTGATCAACATTGATAGGTCACATCGCCATGCGACCAACATCCAAAGAGTTTACTAGTGTCTGTAAACTAGTTCACATCATCATGTGATTAAGACTCAATGAGTTCTGAGGTTTGATCATGTTTTGCTTGTGAGAGAGGTTTTAGTCAATGGGTCTGAACCTTTCAGATCCGTGTGTACTTCGCAATTCTCTATGTCATATTGTAAATGCTGCTTCCACGCTCCACTTGAACCTTATTCCAAATGGTTGCTCCACTATACGTATCCGGTATCTCTACTCAGAGCTATCCGGATAGGTGTTAAATCTTGCATCGACGTAACCCTTTACGTCGAACTCTTTATCACCTCCATAATCGAGAAACATGTCCTTTATTTACTCCAAGGACAATTTTGACCGCTGTCCAATGATCCATTCCTTGATCATTCTTGTACCCTTATAGTGACTCATGGCATGGCACACTTGGTGCGGTACCAAAGCATAGCATACTATAGGGCCTACGTCTGAAGCATAGGGGCGACATTCGTCCTTTCTCTCTTTTCTGCCGTGGTCGAGCTTTAAGTCTTAACTTCATACCTTACATCTCGTGCAAGAACTCCTTCTTTGGTGATCCATCTTGAACACCTTCAAGATCATGAGAAGGTATATGCTCATTTGAAAGTACCATTAGCGTTTTTGATCTATCCTCATAGATCTTGATGCTCAATGTTCAAGTAAGCTTAATCCAGGTTTTCCATTGAAAACACTTTTCAAATAATCCTATATGCTTTCCAGAAATTCTACATCATTTCTGATCAACAATATGTCAACAACACATACCCATCAAAAATTCAATAGTGCTCCCACTCACTTCTTTGGAAATACAAGTTTCTCATAAACTTTGTATAAACCCAAAATCTTTGATCATCTCATCAAAGCGCACATTCCAACTCCGAGATGCTTACTCCAGTCCTTAGAAAGGATCATTTGGAGCCGGCATACCTTTTAGCATCCTTAGGATCGACAAAACTTTCTCGATTGTATCACATACAACCTTTCCTTACGAAAACTGGTAAGGAAACTCATTTTGACATCCAACTGCCAGATTTCATAAATCCAGCTTATGCTAACATGATTCCGACGGACTTAAGCATCGCTACGGATGAGAAAATCTCATTGTAGTCAACTCCTTGAACTTGTGAAAAACTCTTCGCCACAAGTCGAGCTTCATAGACGGTGATATTACCGTCCACGTCCGTCTTCTTCTTAAAGATCCATTTATCTCAATGGCTTGCCGATCATTGGGCAAGTCCACCAAAGTCCATGCTTTGTTCTGATATATGGATACTATCTCGGATTTCATGGCTTCTAACCATTTGTCGGAATTTGGGCCTACCATCGCTTCTCCATAGCTCGTAGGTTCATTGTTGTCTAGCAACATGACCTTCAAGACAGGATCACCGTACCACTCTGAAGCAGTGCGCGTCCTTGTCGTCCTACGAGGTTCGGTAGTGACTTGATCCGAAACTTCATGATTACTATCATAAGCTTCTACTTCAATTGGTGTAGGTGCCACGGGAACAACTTCATGTGCCCTGCTACACACTAGTTGAAGTGATGGTTCAATAACCTCATCAAGTCTCCACCATCCTCCCACTCAACTTTTCGAGACAAACATTTCCTCGAGAAAGGACCCGATTCAAGAAACAATCCCTATTGCTTTCGGATCTGAATTAGGAGGTATACCCAACTGTTTTGGGTGTCCTATGAAGATGTATTTTATCCGCTTTGGGTTCGAGCTTATCAACTGAAACTTTTTCACACAAGCGTCGTAGCCCCAAACTTTTAAGAAATGACAGCTTAGGTTTCTCTAAACCATAGTTCATACGGTGTCATCTCAACGGAATTACGTGGTGCCCCATTAAAGTGAGTGCGGTTGTCTCTAATGCCTAACCCATGAACGATAGTGGTAATTCGATAAGAGATATCATGGTATGCACCATATCTAATAGGGTGCAACTATGATGTTCGGACACACCATCAAACCATGGTGTTCCAGGCGGTATTAATTGTGAAACAATTTCCACGGTGTCTTAATTGCGTGCCAAAGCTCGTAACTCAGATATTCATCTCTATGATCATATCATAGATATTCTATCCTCTTGTCACGAAGATCTTAAACTTCACTCTGAAATTACTTGAACCATTCAATAATTCAGACTTGAGTTTCATCAAGTAAATATACTCAACATCTACTCGAATCATCTGTGAAGTAAGAACATAACGATATTCACTGCATGCCTCAGCACTCATTGGACTGCACACATCAAAATGTGTTACTTCCAACAAGTTGCTTTCTTGTTCCATTTCACTGAAAAACGAGGCTTTCAGTCATCTTGCCCATGTGGTATGATTTGCATGTCTCAAGTGATTCAAAATCAAGTGAGTCCAAGCGATCCATCTGCATGGAGTTTCTTCATGCGTATACACCAATAGACATGGTTTGCATGTCTCAAACTTTTCAAAAGCGAGTGAGTCCAAAGATCCATCAACATGGAGCTTCTTCATGCGTTTACACCAATATGACTTACATGGCGATTGCCACAAGTAAGTGGTACTATCATTACTATCTTATATCTTTTGGCATGAAAATGTGTATCACTAAGATCGAGATTCAATAAACCATTCCTATTAGGTGCAATACCATTGAAGGTATTATTCAAATAAACAGAGTAACCATTATTCTCCTTAAATGAATAACCGTATTGCGATAGACATAATCCAATCATGTCTATGCTCAACGCAAACACCAAATAACAATTATTCAGGTTTAATACTAATCTTGATGGTAGAGGGAGCGTGAGATGTTTGATCACATCAAACTTGGAAACACTTCCAACACATATCGTCAGCTCACCTTTAGCTAGTCTCCGTTTATTCCGTAGCTCTTTTATTTCGAGTTACTAACACTTAGCAACAGAACGGTATCTTAATACCCTGGTGCTACTAGGAGTACTAGTAAAGTACACATTAACATAATGTATATCCAATATACTTCTATCGACCTTGCCAGCCTTCTCATCTACCAAGTATCTAGGGTAATGCTGCTCGATGGCGGTTCCTTATACCAGAAGCACTTAGTCTCGGGTTTGGGTTCAACCTTGGGTTTCTTCACTTGTGCAGCAGCTGATTTGCCGTTTCATGAAGTATCCCTTCTTGCCCTTGCCCTTCTTGAAACTAGTGGTTTCACCAACCATCAACAATTGATGCTCCTTCTTGATTTCTACTTTCGCGGTGTCAAACATCGCGAATATCTCAAGGATCATCATATCCATCCCTGATTTGTTATAGTTCATCACAAAGCTCTAGCAGCTTGGTGGCAATGACTTTGGAGAAACATCACTATCTCTGGAAGATCAACTCCCACTCGATTCAAGTGATTGTTGCACTCAGACAATCTGAGCACAAGCTCAACGATTGAGCTTTTCTCCCTTAGTTTGCAAGCTAAGAAAATCGCCCCGAGGTCTTATACCTCTTGACGTGGGCACGAGCTTGAAATCCCAATTTCAGCCCTCGAAACATCTCATATGTTCCGCGACATTTCGAAAAACGTCTTTCGTGCCTCAACTCTAAACCGTTTAACTGAACTATCACGTAGTTATCAAAACGTGTATGTCCGATGTTTGCAACATCCACAAACGACGTTTGGGGTTCAGCACACTGAGCGATGCATTAAGGACATAAGCTTTCTATTGTCCGCATAATCGCTACTTTCAACTTTCAACTATATTTTCTCTAGGAACATATCTAAAAAGTGGAACTAAAGCGCGAGCTTACGACATAATTTGCAAAAGGTCTTTTGACTATGTTCAGGATAATTAAGTTCATCTTATGAACTCCCACTCAGATAGACATCCCTCTGGTCATCTAAGTGATTACATGATCCGAGTCAACTAGGCCGTGTCCGACCATCACGTGAGACGGACTAGTCATCATCGGTGAACATCTTCATGTTGATCGTATCTACTATACGACTCATGCTCGACCTTTCGGTCTCCGTGTTCCGACGCCATATGCGCACATGCTAGGCTCGTCAAGTTAACCCCAAGTGTTTTTGCTGTGTAAATCTGTCTTACACCCGTTGTATGTGAACGTAAGAATCCATCACACCCGATCATCACGTGGTGCTTAGAAGCGATTTAACCTGTAGCAACGGTGCACAGTCGGGGAGAACACTTCTTGAAATTTGTGTAAGGGATCATCTTATTTACTACCGTCGTTCTAAGTAAACAAGATGCATAAACATAATAAACATCACATGCAATTATATAGTAGTGACATGATATGGCCAATATCATATAGCTCCATTGATCTCCATCTTGAGGCTCCATGATCATCATCGTCACCGGCATGACACCATGATCTCCATCATCATGATCTCCATCATCGTGTCTTCATGAAGTTGTCTCGCCAACTATTACTTCTACTACTATGGCTACCGTTAGCAATAAAGTAAAGTAATTACATGGCGTTGTTTAATGACACGCAGGTCATACAATAAATAAAGACAACTCCTATGGCTCTGCCGGTTGTCATACTCATCGACATGCAAGTCGTGAATCCTATTACAAGAACATGATCAATCTCATACATCACATATCATTCATCACATTCTTCTTGGCCATATCACATCACATAGCATACCACAAAAACAAGTTAGACGTCCTCTAATTGTTGTTTGCATGTTTTACGTGGCTGCTATGGGTTTCTAGCAAGAACGCTTTCTTACCTACGCAAAACCACAACGTGATATGCCAATTGCTATTTACCCTTCATAAGGACCCTTTTCATCGAATCCGTTCCGACTAAAGTGGGAGAGGCGGCACCCGCTAGCCACCTTATGCACCAAGTGCATGTCGGTCGGTGGAACACATCTCACGTGAAATGCGTACGTAAGGTCGGTCCGGGCCGCTTCATCCCACAATACCGTCGAAACAAGATTGGACTAGTAACGGTAAGCATATTGATCAACATCAACGCCCACAACTACTTTGTGTTCTACTCGTGCAAAGAATCTACGCAATAGACCTAGCTCATGATGCCACTGTCGGGGAACGTAGCAGAAATTCAAAATTTTCCTCGTGTCACCAAGATCTATCTATGGAGAAACTAGCAACGAGGGAAGGAGAGTGCATCTACATACCCTTGTAGATCGCTAAGCGGAAGCGTTCATGAGAACGGGGTTGAAGGAGTCGTACTGCCGTGATTCAAATCACCGGAGATCCTAGTGCCGAACGGACGGCACCTCCGCGTTCAACACACGTACAGCCCGGTGACGTCTCCCACGCCTTGATCCAGCAAGGAGAGAGGGAGAGGTTGAGGAAGACTCCATCCAACAGCAGCACAAGGCGTGGTGGTGATGGAGGAGCATGGCAATCCCGCAGGGCTTCGCCAAGCACCAAGGGAGAGGAGGAGGAGGAGAGGCAGGGCTGCACCAAGAGGGAGAGAACTCATGTGTGTTGGGCATCCCAAAACCTCAAGTATATATAGGGGGAAAGAGGGGCTGCGCCCCCTTTAGGGTTTCCACCCCAAGGGTGCGGCCAGCCCTAGATGGGACTTGGGGCGGCCAAGAGGGGAGGAGTGCCTCCCAAGTCAAGTGGAGGCCCTCCCCTTAGGGTTTCCCCTTCCCATGCGCATGGGCCTTGGGGCGGCTGGTGCCCTGGCCCCATTAAGGCTAGGGCGCCCCCTACAGCCCATGCTACTGTATTGGACGTGGTGGAACAATTTCCGGACCTCCGGACCCCTCCGAATCCTCCTAACCTTCGAAGCTTCCGGTACAATACCGAAAAAACCGAACTTTTCCTAACCCGAACAACAACTTTCCATATATAAATCTTTACCTCCGGACCATTCTGAACTCCTCGTGACGTCCGGGATCTCATCCGGACTCGAACAACATTCGGTAACCACATACAAACTTCCTTTATAACCCTAAGCGTCGCCAGACCTTAAGTGTAGACCCTACGGGTTCGGGAGACATGTAGACATGATCGAGACGTTCTCCGGTCAATAACCAACAGCGGGATCTGGATACCCATGTTGGCTCCCACATGTTCCACGATGATCTCATCGAATGAACCACGATGTCAAGTACTCAATCAATCCCGTATTCAATTCCCTTTGTCTAGCTGTATTGTACTTGCCCGAGATTCGATCGTCGGTATCCCGATACCTTGTTCAATCTCGTTACCGGCAAGTCTCTTTACTCGTTCCGTAACACATCATCCCGTGATCAACCCCTTGGTCACATTGTGCACAATATGATGATGTCCTACCGAAAGTGGGCCCAGAGATACCTCTCCGTCAACCGGAGTGACAAATCCAGCCTCGATTCGTACAACCCAATGTACACTTTCGGAGATACCTTAGTGCACCTTTATAGCCACCCGATTCACGTTGTGGCGTTTGGTACACCCAAAGCATTCCTACGGTATCCGGGAGTTTCACAATCTCATGGTCTAAGGAAATGATACTTGACATTAGAAAAGCTTTAGCATACGAACTACGATCTTTGTGCTAGGCTTAGGATTGGGTCTTGTCCATCACATCATTCTCCTAATGATGTGATCCCGTTATCAACGACATCCAATGTCCATGGTTAGGAAACCGTAACCATCTATTGATCAACGAGCTAGCCAATAGAGGCTTGCCAGGGACATGGTGTTGTCTATGTATCCACACATGTATCTGAGTTTCCTATCAATACAATTATAGCATGGATAATAAACGATTATCATGAACAAGGAAATACAATAATAACTAATTTATTATTGCCTCTAGGGCATATTTCCAACATACCCCTCTTCCTCCTTGTCGAGCTGTGCAACACTGGACTTCCCCAAGCGTCTCCACGCCGTCGTCTTCAACCTCCCGACGCCGGAGATCTCCATCGCCGCCCCGACTGCTCCGGCCTCTCCCCGAGCCCGCTGAGTCTCTCCTTGCATCCGCCGTGAGCTCCTACCCCTAACCCCCCTCTCCTTTGCTTCGTTTGCATGCCATAGCCTCCATCTACTTTGTGACCGAGCAGCGCCGCCTGCGCTAAATGGCCGCGGTGACGCTCCGGTGACCATTTGGTCCCGGGCGTGCGTCCAACATGCTCACCGCCGTGCATAGAGACTCCCTAGGGCCTTGCTGCGTTCGTTCGCGCACCGCAGCACCAATCCCGCGTTCATCCGAACGCCGGCGCCGCCCCGAGCTCATTTCCGGCGAGCTCCGGCGAGCTCATGTCCAGAAAATGCTCTAAACTTCTAAAAATCATAGAAAATCAGCCGTAGCTCCAAATCAAATAATTTATATATGAAAAATTATCAGATAAATGCAATCTATCCGCCTGCTAATTAAGTTAGGATTAGGACTAACTAAAAATTAGTTAGACTAATAACACTGACATGCGGGACCCACTGGTCAGTTTGACCTGGACTGCCCCGTTGACCAGCTGACGTCACAGTGACGCAACGCTGACGCAGTTAGTCATTTTCTGGATTTAATTTAATTCAGGAAATTCCAAAAAATGCTCTAAACTTCTAAAAATCATAGAAAATCAACCGTACCTCAAAATCAAATAATTTATATATGAAAAATTATCAGAAAAATGCAATCTATCCATCTGTATCATTTTCATGCATGTAAAACTAAGTTATACCTGCTGTATAGGTGAAAACATGATAATGGCATTTTAAATGCTAAATATGGAGTTTGCATATGAACCCTTAGTCCATATGGGTTTCATTTATTCTGGTTGCTAGTTGCATTAGCTCAAAACACATTCATATTGCCATGTCATAGCACGCATCATATTGTTGCATTGCATTGATTGTGTTCCCTCTTGTTTGCCGGTGTTTGTCCCTCTCGATGAAGCGTTGTTTCGCGATGTGATCGATGACACCGATGAAGAGTTATACTATCTTCAGAAGTGCCAGGCAAGCAAAACCCCCTTGTTCATTTCGATACAATCCCACTCTCTCGCTCCTGCTCTTTTTTTACTGCATTAGGACAACAACGATTCATCTGTTACTTGCTGCGGTAGCTGAACCCCTTTATCCTCTGCATGACCTGTCATTCCACAGTAAATAGATGAAACCCACTAGCATGAGTCGGAGTTGTTTGAGCCCTGTTGTTCCTACTCATTCATGCTTGTTTGTCATGCCTGCTACTGCTTAGAGTTGAGTCAGGTCTGATTCATCGGGAATGAATCGGAGGTACGTAAACATGTCCTACTGTGTGTGAGCTAAGTGTGTGAACACGATTTGGTAAAGGTAGCGGTGAGAGGCCATGTAGGAGTACATGGTGGGTTGTCTCATTGAAACCATCCTCAGGAACTGAGTTCTGTGTTTGTGATCCATGAAACAGTTACTACCACGCATTGGGCCCAAAACCAATGGACCCTCTAAACTTAACCACCCTTGTTCTCTGTCCGGGAGTTGCAACTAGTTTGGTGTTTGTAGGATATGTGTTGGAGGCCGTGCGTGGCGCTGACCCTAGGGGTGGGCTATGATGCGGTAGATACACCGTGGCCCGGTGTCCAAAATTTAATGCCCGTTTGGTATCTCGGGAACCCTGCACACATCGTTCGGGGCCGTATGTGGAAACCTCGGCCGGACTCCCTGCGGATGGAACCTGAATAGGCGATAAACCTGGACTAGAGACTTGAGTGTTTAGGTAGGTTGTGGCTGACACCCACGTTGTGCTTCCGCTTGAAGGTTGCCGAGTACATGTCGTGTAAACGGCGGTAAGTGGTGAGAGCGTGTGTGAAGAAGTACACCCCTGCAGGGTTATAAATGATCTATTCGAATAGCCTCGTCCACGGTAAAGGACTTCTGGGTTGCCTATAACAGTTCATAGACAAGTGAAAGTGGATACTCTAAAATGCGCAAGATAAGCGTGAGTGCTATGGATGGCGTTCTCGTGAGGGAGACGGAGCGGGTCCATAGTGGTGTATTGATATGGTGAATATGTGGACTCGTGTGCGCCACCTCAAAAGAGTTACTTGCGCAAATGTAGTTCGTGATAGCCACCGAGTCAAAGCTGGCTTGTCGCGGTCAAACTCCACCACCCCTTTGTTGATAATGATGCATATGTAGTTAATTCTGATGTAAGTCTTCTTGAAAGTACGCTTGTACTCACGTTTGCTTATTTTATGTTTTGCAGAGAGACGTCAGTCTCGCTAGTAGTTCCGCTTGGACTTCGACGTTTAGCTTGTTACCTTAGCTACGATCTTGAGCCCTCGGCAGGATCTGGTAGATAGTCTGGCTTCTCAGCCTTTTTCATTTATAGTTGTCTAAACTCAGTCATGTTTAGCTTCCGCTTGTGCTTTGACTTGTATGCTCTGAATGTTGGGTCATGAGACCCATGTTTGTAATATCTCGCTCCTCGGAGCTTAATGAATAAATATTTGAGTCGTAGAGTTATGTTGTGATGCCATGTTGTATTTACACATATTGAGCATATTGTGTGTATGTTTGAAATGCTTGGTATGTGTGGGATCCGAAAATCTAGTTGTTTATCCTTGGCAGCCTCTCATATGGGGAAATGTAGTCTAGTGCTTCCTGAGCGATAGTAGTCCGCTACAGCCCGGTTCACCGGAGTCCTGCTAGCCCAAAGACTACCGCTTTGGACACTTGATCGCGGCATGTGTTTCACTTCGTTCCTATGTCCGTCCCCACTGGTAATGTCACGCGGTGATATCCGAGTCCTGCCTAGCCTGCTACATGCCCGGGTTACCGGAGTCCTCTTAGCCCAAAGTGCTACAGCCCGGATTCATACGTTGATGACCGACATGCTCGATGTGATTCATGTATGTCTGTCCCCATGGGTTAAGCGCCGCTTTGGGTTCACGACTAGCCATGTCGGCCCGGGTTCTCTGTCATGTGGATGCTAGCGACACTATCATATACGTGAGCCAAAAGGCGCAAATGGTCCCGGGCCATGGTAAGGCGACACCCGTGGGAATACCGTGCGTGAGGCCGCAAAGTTTTATGAGGTGTTACCGGCTAGATCAATGTGACTTGGAATCAGGGTCCTAACAGTATGAACTATGGTTTAGCAGTAAACCTAAGCTGTCGTTTCAAAGTTTGGAGTTGTGATGCTTATGTGAAAAAGGTTTTCAACCTGATAAGCTCGAACCCAAATCGGAGAAGTGCGTCTTCATAGAATACCCAAAGGAAACTGTTGGGTACACCTTCTATCACAGATCCAAAGGCAAGATATTCATTGCTAAAATGGATCCTTTCTAGAGAAGGAGTTTCTCTCGAAAGAAGTGAGTGGGAGGAAAGTAGAGCTTGATAATTTGTACCTTCTCCCGAATTGGAAAGTAGTTCATCACAGAAATCGGTTCCAGTGATTCCTACACCAATTAGTGAGGAAGCTAATGATGATGATCATGAAACTTCAGATTAAGTTACTACAGAACCTTGTAGGTCTTCCAGAGTACGGTCCGCACCAGATTTGTACGGTAATCCTGTTCTGAAAGTCATGTTACTAGACCATGATTAACCTACGAACTATGAGGAAGCGATGATGGGCCCAGATTCCACGAAATGGCTTGAAGGCCATGAAATCTGAGATGGGATCCATATATGAGCACAAAGTGTGGACTTTGATTGACTTACTCGATGATCGGCAAGCCATAGAAAATAAATGGATCTTCAAGAGGAAGACGGACATTGATAGTAGTGTTACTATCTACAAAGCTAGACTTGTCGAAAAAGGTTTTTGACAAAGTTCAAGATGTTGAAAACGATGAGTTTTTTTCTCACTCGTATCGATGCTTAAAGTCTGTCCGAATCAAGTTAGCAATTACCACATTTTATGAAATCTAGCAAATGGATGTCAAAACTGCATTCCTTAATGGTTTTCTTAAAGAAGAGTTGTATATGATGCAACCAGAAGGTTTTGTCAATCCTAAAGGTGCTAACAAAATGTGCAAGCTCCAAATGATCCATCTATGGACTGGTGCAAGCATCTCGGAGTTGGAATATACGCTTTGATAAGTTGATCAAAGCATATAGTTTTATACAGACTTACAGTGAAGCCTGTATTTACAATAAAGTGAGTGGGAGCACTACAGCCTTTTTGATAAGTATATGTGAGTGACATATTGTTGATCCGAAATGATGTAGAATTTCTCTGGAAAGCATAAAGGAGTATTTGAAAGGAGTTCTTTAAAAAGAAAGACCTCAGTAAAGCTACTTACATATTGAGCATCAAGATCTATTGAGATAGATCAAGACGCTTGATAAGTTTTTCAATAAGTACATACCTTGTCAAGATTTTGAAGTAGTTCAAAATGGAACAGTCAAAGAAAGAGTTCTTGCCTGTGTTGCAAAGGTGTGAAATTGAGTAAGACTCAAATCCCGACCACGTCAAAAATTAGAAAAGAGAATGAAAGTCATTCCATATGCCTCAGTTATAGGTTCTATAAAGTATGCTATGCTATGTACCGGTCCTATTGTATACCTTGCTCTGAATTTGGCAAGGAAGTACAATAGTGATCTAAGAGTAGATCACTGGACATTGGTCAAGAATATCTTTAGTGAGGACTAAGGAAATATTTCTCGATTATGGAGGTGATAAAAGAGCCCGTCAGAAGAGTTACATAGGTGCAAGCTTTTACACCGATCCAGCTTGACTCTAAGTCTCAATCTGGATACATATTGAAAGTGGGAGCAATTAGCTAGAGTAGCTCCGTGCAGAGCATTGTAGACATAGAATATTTGCAAAATACATACGGCTCTGAATGTGATAGACCCGTTGACTAAGCTTCTCTCACGAGCAAAACATGATCACACCTTAGTACTCTTTGGGTGTTAATCACATTGCAATGTGAACTAGATTATTGACTCTAGTAAACCCTTTGGGTGTTGGTCACATGACGATGTGAACTATGGGTGTTAATCATATACAGATATGAATATTGGTGTTAAATCACATGGCGATGTTAACTAGATTATTGACTAGTGCAAGTGGGAGACTGAAGGAAATATGCCCTAGAGGCAATAATAAAGTTATTATTTATTTCCTCATATCATGTTTATTATTCATGCTAGAATTGTATTAACCGGAAACATGATACATGTGTGAATACATAGACAAACTTAATGTCACTACTATGCCTCTACTTGACTACCTCATTAATCAAAGATGGTTATGTTTCCTAACCATAGACATGAGTTGTCATTTGATTAATGGGATCACATCATTAGGAGAATGATGTGATTGACTTGACCCATTCCGTTAGCTTAGCACTTGATCGTTTAGTATATTGCTATTGCTTTCTTCATGACTTATACATGTTCCTATGACTATGAGATTATGCAACTCCCGTTTACCGGAGGAACACTTTGTGTGCTACCAAACATCACAACGTAACTGGGTGATTATAAAGGAGCTCTACAGGTGTCTCCAAATGTACATGTTGGGTTGGCGTATTTCAAGATTAGGATTTGTCACTCCGATTGTCGGAGAGGTATCTCTGGGCCCTCTCGATAATGCACATCACTTAAGTCTTGCAAGCATTGCAACTAATGAGTTAGTTGCGGGATGATGTATTACGGAACAAGTAAAGAGACTTGCCGGTAACAAGATTGAACTAGGTATTGAGATACCGACGATCGAATCTCGGGCAAGTAACATACCGATGACAAAGGGAACAACATATGTTATGCGGTTTGACCGGTAAAGATCTTCGTAGAATATGTGGGAGCCAATATGAGCATCCAGGTTCCGTTATTGGCTATTGACCAGAGACGTGCCTCAGTCATGTCTACATTGTTTTCGAACCCGTAGGGTCCGCACGCTTAAGGTTTCGATGACAGTTTTATTATGAGTTTATGAGTTTTTATGTACCAAAGGAGTTCGGAGTCCCGGATGAGATCGGGGACATGACGAGGAGTCTCGAAATGGTCGATACGTAAAGATCGATATATTGGACGACTATATTCGGACATCGGAAAGGTTCCGAGTGATTCGGGTATTTTTCGGAGTACCGGAGAGTTACTGGAATACGTATTGGGCCTTATTGGGCCATAAGGAAAAGGGCCTCAAGGGTGGCCGCACCCCTCCCCTTGGTCTGGTCCGAATTGGACTAGGGAAGGGGGGTGCCCCCTTCCTTCCTTCTCCTTTTCCCTTCCTCTTTTCCTATTCAATATGGGAGGTGGAATCCTACTAGGACTAGGGAGTCCTAGTAGGACTCCACACTTGGCGCGCCCCCTCCTAGGGCCGGCCTCCTCCTCCCTTGCTCCTTTATATACGGGGGCAGGGGGGCACCCTAGAGACACAACAATTGATCCTTGAGATCTCTTAGCCGTGTGCGGTGCCCCCCTCCACCATAGTCCTCGATAATATTGTAGTGGTGCTTAGGCGAAGCCCTGCGGCGGTAGAACATCAAGATCGTCACCACGCCGTCGTGCTTACGGAACTCATCCCCGACACTTTGCTGGATCGGATTCCGGGGATCGTCATCGAGCTGAACGTGTGCTAAAACTCGGAGGTGTCGTAGTTTCGGTGCTTGATCGGTCGGGCCATGAAGACGTACAACTACATCAACCGCGTTGTTATAACGCTTCCGCTTACGGTCTACGAGGGTACGTGGACAACACTCTCCCCTCTTGTTGCTATGCATCACCATGATCTTGCGTGTGCGTAGGAAAATTTTTGAAATTACTACGTTCCCCAACAAGTTAATGTACGGTGCCTAAGTGTTTTGAGATTATTTGGTTTTTGTAAGGTGACTTACACACCTAGACGAAGGGAGTAGTTCTTCTCGGGACACTAAAAAACACATTTTTCTCTCGCTCTCCCCGCAGCCGATCCCTCCCCACTTCCTCGAAGCTACTCGTCCTCTCCCTCCCTCCCTCCCTCTCACACCGCCCATGAAGGCACCTCGCCGTATCCGCGCTCAAACTAACCCTGTCATCCAAACACCTCTTTCGCGAGAGTTACTTCAGGGTTAGTTCAGGATTAGAATCTTTAACTCATCTAACTCATCTAATAGTAGTTCTTATACTCATTATAATCAGTATTGCAGATATTGATATTTTTAGTATAAATTTGGTCAAACACTTTGCAAGCGGTTGATGTAAGTAAAAGGACCAGAGGAGTATCATGCATGTGGAGTAGGCAAAAAATTGCTCATTTATAGCGGTCGAAGTCTCAAAGTGCGACCCATGAGGAGGCGAAAGGTCGTGGGAGGCGGCGGTTGATGGAATTAAGTGAAGTTACCCCAGCGCCACGGCATGGCGTCTTGACAGCAAAGCTATATCGTCAGGCCTACGATATGGGTCTAGTAGACATGACATCTAGTGGGTCCCGCATAGTTCTCGAGAACTCTTTGGGGGCTTGCAGTCGTTTATCCACCGGGCAAGCCAGCAACCCCACGCCGTTCGCACGCCCTACTCGTCCCGTCTTCTACTAGTACAGTACCTTACAACAGTTTGATCCCAGTCGTCCCGTCCTTTCACATTACACTAGTTCAACTTCTCCTAACCCTCCTCCAAAATCCATTGCCTCCCAAATCTCCATGGTCGCAGCTAAGTACCAGGTTAGAGCCATCACCGGCGATGAGTTCTTCGTCATCTACACACGTGGATCCGCGACGGTGAAAGCATGCCTTGCTTGCTTCCTACACATGTTCAACAGTTTCAACATCTCCAAGTCATTCACCTGTGGTCCTTCCGATTTTCATTACTGAAAACCAACATCTAAATCTAAACCATAGTATTTTCCCTAGAACTACCAGGTTCAACATCTCGCAACATAAACCCATACAACCATACGCCAAGGAGGTACATAGTACTATGAATTCCATTTTCGCTCCATACCAATCGTTCTAAAAACTACTTAGTACTTATAACGCGCCATTGAAAATCGAACTCTTAACCCTGCTAAAAAATGATATTTTAAACGTGGCTACTCGATCTGTGGCAACTGGCGAGCCACCGCCTCCAAGTCGTTCACCTGTGGTCCCGACCATCCACTCCTACGGATCAAATTATCATGCGAGCTGACTATTCCTACAAAGGTGCGCTCCACCACGTGCAGTACCCTTGAATGCAGCAATCGTGCACCTAGGGTTTTAGGGTTTATTTGTTAATGTTGCCTTTACGTAACACTCGTGTGTGCGAGACAGCGAGAGATCGACTGCGTGCGTGCGCCTCTTCTCTTTGTATATGTACTCCACCATTTGTCTGGTGTCCAAAAATTATAATAATTACTAGCAATGTGCCAATGCGTTGCCACACGATCTGAGTAGATTAATACATATTCACCGATTTGATAAAAAAAAGTCTAGTTTTGAAATACGTATAACACTAAAAAATTGTTATGTTTCACACAAAATATATTCCTTTGGCGGTTTTGATGAGATAAGGGAGGAATGTTGTTGGTTTCAAGATTCGAGAAGTGGTATATGTCTAATTTGTACTCTTACTAGCAAGATGCCCGTGCGTTGCATGGAACATCAAGATCTTGTGGGACAAAAGGATGAACGAGGGAAGGCCTTATCTGCAAATGTGGAGAGGAGTGCGGGTAAATTGCCATAGTTTTGTTCCTATCAAATCGAGATATAAATCGGACGGCCTATATTCTTGAGGATGGCAGGCCCACCATCATCACCAACTCTGTTTTTTATCCCTACTCTTATAAAAAGCATAGTCGGTGATGATCGTGTGCCTGCCATCCTGCAATATAGGTCGTCCGATCTATATCTGACAGATAGGAAGGAAACTATGGCAATTTTGCAAAAAGATACCCACATGCCTCTCCATACTTGCAAATAAGGCCTTCCCTTGTTCATCCTTTTCTCCCACAAGATAAACTACTCATACAAATGCATCTTGATGTTCCGTGCAACGCATGGGCATCTTGCTAGTTGTTGCAAAAAGCCCATGTGTGTGTGAGAGAGAGAGAGGGAGAGAAGAGGAGGATGGAGTGCATGTGTGACAAAGACACAAAGAGTGTGTGTGCGAGAGGTATCAGCTTAAAATGAGGCGATACTGTGTGTGTGTGTGTGTGTGTGTGTGTGTGTGCACGATCGAGAGGGCGTGTCTCAAGAAGGGAAGAAAAATCTACATAGATACAAGGAGCGGGAGAGAGACATGTATGCGATAGTGGAAGCACGAGTGTGCGGGTGTATAAACCTATCTAGAGGCTAGTCGATAAATGTTTGTGAGGGAAATACGAGTCGGGGGTGCGAAAGCGAGAGTTTTGTGTGTGTGAGAGAGAGATGGTAGTCGGGAAGGGGAGTGGAGGTAGGAGTTGTGTGTGTGTGTGTGTGTGTGTGAGAGAGAGAGAGAGGGGGGGTTTGTCTGATCGGTAAAAAATGAATAATGTCAGTCTGGGATGGAGACAAAAAGGAGGCCGCAACAAATGTTGTGTCTACGGGAGAGAGAGAGAGAGTAATTTTAGTGGTATGATTCATATCTAGAGACATATAGGGTATGCGAGAGAATCCCATAGAGAGAAAGACAACGTGAAAGATGAGTGGAGACTGTGTGTGTGGCGGTGAAAAAGAAAGCTTAGGTACTTAGTGATACGAGAGAACGGTAGAGACGTGAGAGATAATGAAAACCGTGTAATGTATAATGATAGGGAGAGTGTGACACTTCTCAAGGGAGACGTCGAGAGACCATGTTTGCGAGGATAGGAGAAACATGAAGTGAGCGTGCGGGTGCTGGAGAAAAGAGAGTGATAGCTACAAGAAGGAGCATGCATGCGAGAGAGATGGGCGTGAAGGGAGTGAACATAAAAGGGATTCAAATATTTCAATTCGAGATGATGATACATGTAATCCATACTCGAACCAAAATTGATTTATCAAACATGCTTACTCATATGAATTCACGCGCATCTATGTTATTTAATATGTAGATATTACTGATCCATACATTTTAGTAGAACATAATTTGGTTTAATTTTTTGAATTCAACCTTATGATTTTGAGATCATTGTATTTGTAAATCATATTATACATATAAAGGAGCAGAATTCTTTGTTGTGCTTTTGAAAGTATATATATATATAATGATGTATATAGAATTTTATTCCAATCGAAAATGGATCCCGCCCGAAAAAAATAGAATACTAACGGGATTCGAATTGAGTTGGCATGGTAAACGTGCACTCTGCAAAATTTGAACGAAGCGGGGAAAGTCGCAGTAACCGCCCAAAACAAAAATCTGCGAGATGGAAATTACTACTGCCTATCCACCACGCATAAAGCCTATCTGCCGATTTCTATAGGTTTCGATAGGGGTAGGTTTGTAATTTCACTCAAACGTGACATAACCGCCTCTCACCCGGATTCATACAGGTGGGCGCCAAAACACAGTATGTCCTCGGCCGAAATCGACTCCCTCCCCGATTCATACACAATGGGCGCCAAAAACAAACTCTCGTCGGCAAATATTCGGTGTATGCGAGATTACCGTCTGAGGGAGTCCAGGACTAGGGGGTGTCCGGATAGCCGAACTATCATCTTTGGCCGGACTCCTGGATTATGAAGATACAAGATTGAAGACTTCGTCCCGTGTCCGGATGGGACTTTCCTTGGTGTGGAAGGCAAGCTTGGCGATACGGATATGTAGATCTCCTACCATTGTAACCGACTCTATGTAACCCTAACCCTATCCGGTGCCTATATAGACCGGAGGGTTTTAGTCCATAGGACGAACAACAATCATACCATAGGCTAGCTTCTAGGGTTTAGCCTCTCTGATCTCGTGGTAGATCTACTCTTGTACTACCCATATCATCAATATTAATCAAGCGGAGTAGGGTTTTACCTCCATCAAGAGGGCCCGAACACAGGTAAAAACGTCGTGTCCCTTGTCTCCTGTTACCATCCGCCTAGGCGCACAGTTCGGGACCCCCTACCGAGATCCGCGGTTTTGACACCGACATTGGTGCTTTCATTGAGAGTTCCTGCGTATCGTCACCTTTAGGCTCGATGGCTCCTTCGATCATCAACAACGACGCGGTCCAGGGTGAGACTTTTCTCCCCAGACAGATCTTCGTATTCGGCGGCTTTGCACTGCGGGCCAATTCGCTAGGCCATCTAGAGCAGATCGAAGCTTCGCCCCCGCCATCAGGTCAGATTTGGGAGTTTGAACTACGGCCGATATCCGCGGAGACTTGATCTTTGACGGATTCGAGCCACAGCCAAGCGCGCCGCACTGTCTCGATGGGCACGATCTAGATCTGCCGCCGAACAGTGCCCTGGAGGCCGCACCAGAGTCCGCTCCGACCTTTAGTTCGGAGCCGATTGAGGATGAGTGGCTAGACACCGCCTCGGGGGCTACGATCTCTACGGCAATCGAGCCGAACACCATCCCTGTCCTTTGCGAAGCTTGTAACTCCAAGGCGCCGGACTCCACTCCGGACTCCGAACCTTCCGCGCCCCTGCCAATCGAATCTGATTGGGCGCCGGTTATGGAGTTTACTGCCGCGGACATCTTTCAGCACTCGCCCTTTGGCGACATCCTGAACTCACTAAAGTCTCTCTCTTTATCAGGAGATCCCTGGCTGGACTATGGTTAGGAAGGTTGGGATACGGACGACGAAGAAATTCAACGCCCACCCACCACCCACTTTGTAGCCACTGTCGATGATTTAACCGACATGCTCGACTATGACTCCGAAGACATCGACGGTATGGGACGGCGATGTGGGAGACGACCAAGAGCCAGCGCCCGCGAGAATGGAAGGCCACCTCGTCATATGACATATACATGGTGGACATCCCAAAAGATGGGAGTGGCGATGGAACAGCGGAGGATGACCCCTCCAAGAAACAGCCTAAGCGCCCGGCGTCGTGGCGCCGCTCTAAATCCCGCCACAAAGCAAAAGCGGTGATTCGGCATGGGAGATAATAACACCCGGACGGTCAAGACAACCTCCTCCGGCAGGATTCAGCACAAGAGGGCGGAGAAGCCAGCCCGCATGATAAAGCGGCGGAACAAAGAGGTAGAGGGCGATAATTATATGCCTCCCTCCGAAAGCGAGGCAAGCCTCGGCGACGATGAATTTGTCGTGCTGAGGATCCCGTCGAACAAGAGCGTTTTAACGCGGGCTTATAGCCACGGCAAGCAGCCTCAAGAAAAAGCAGCAACAGCTTAGAGCTGACCAAGACCTGCTAGCTGACAGATGGACTGAAGTCCTTGCAGCCGAAGAGTATGAACTCGAACGACCCTCCAAGAGCTACCCAAAACGCAGGCCGCTACCCCGATCAGAGGAGGAAGCACCCAACCCTACATCACCAGCGTATGACGCGGCCGACCGGCCACCTTGTGGCCGCGATAGAGAGGCCTCTCGGCCCTCCACTCAAGCCGCACCCCGGCGCCGCTCAAAAAATACCAAGGCACGGGGAAATGCGCCCGACCTGCGAGATATATTGGAGGACAAGGCAAGGCAAACAAGATCGATCTACGGATCGCGTGAGCGCCCCACGACACGTGATGACAACCGTCACGCCGGATATAGCAACTCCGGCGGGCGAACACGATGACAAAGCTCATTTGAGCTACGCCGTGACATAGCCCTAACATGTAGGCGCCGCACACCCACTATGCTTCACAGATGAAGTGATGGACCATCAAATCCCTGAGGGTTTTAAACCCGTAAGCATCGAATCATATGATGGCACTACAGATCCTGCGGTTTGGATCGAGGAGTATCTGCTTCATATCCACATGGCCCGCGGTGATGGTCTACACGCCATCAAATACCTCCCACTCAAGCTTAAAGGACCAGCTCGGCATTGGCTTAACAGCTTGCCAGCAGAGTCAATTGGTTGTTGGGAAGACCTGGAAGCCGCATTCCTTGATAACTTCCGGAGCACATATGTGCGACCACCAGACGCCGACGACCTCAGCCACATAATTCAGCAGCCAGAAGAATCGGCCACACAATTCTGGACACAGTTCCTAACCAAGAAAAATCATACCGTTGAGTGTCCAGATGCAGAGGCCCTTGCAGCCTTCAAACATAACATCCGCAAGGAGTGGCTTGCCCGGCACCTAGGACAGGAAAAGCCGAAATCCATGGCAGCCCTCCCCACACTCATGACCCGCTTTTGCGCGGGAGAGGACAGCTGGCTAGCTCGTAGTAACAACTTGACCAAAAACCCTGGTAGTTCGGATACCAAGGACAGCAATGGCAGGTCACGTCGCAACAAGCACAAGCGCCGCATTAACGGCGATAATGCTGAGGATACGGCAGTCAATGCCGGATTCAGAGGCTCTAAACCCGGTCAGCGAAAAAGGCCATTCAAAAGAAATACCCAGGGCCCGTCCAATTTGGACCGAATACTACGATCGCTCGTGCGGATACACGGCACCCCGAAAAACCAGCCAATCACACCAACAGGGATTGTTGAGTGTTCAAGCAGGCAGGCAAGTTAAACACCGAAAACAATGACAAGGGGCTGCATAGCGATGACGAGGAGGAGCCCCGGCTGCCGAACAACAGAGGACGGAAGGGTTTCCCCCCAAAAGTGCGGACGGTGAACATGATATACGCAACCCACATACCCAAAAGGGAGCGGAAGTGTGCACTAAGGGACGTATATGCGATGGAGCCAGTCGCCCCAAAGTTCAACCCGTGGTCCTCCTGCCCGATCACTTTTGATCGAAGGGACCACCCCACTAGCATCTGTCATGGCGGATTCGCCGCACTGATTCTAGACCCAATCATTGACGGATTTCACCTCACTTGAGTCCTGATGGACGGCGGCAGCAGCCTGAACCTGCTTTACCAGGATACAGTGCGCAAAATGGGCATAGACCCCTCAAGGATTAAGCCAACAAAGACGACCTTTAAAGGCATCATACCGGGTGTAGAGGCCAACTGTATAGGCTCGGTTACACTCGAAGTGGTCTTCGGATCCCCGGATAACTTCCGAAGCGAGGAATTAATCTTCAACATAGTCCCGTTTCGCAGCGGCTATCACGCACTGCTAGGACGAACCGCATTTGCAAAGTTCAATGCGGTGCCGCACTACGCGTACCTCAAGCTCAAGATGCCAGGCCCTCAAGGAGTAATTATGGTCAATGGAAACACCGAACGCTCTCTCGAAACGGAGGAGCATACGGCGGCCCTCGCGGCGGAAGTACAAAGCAGCCTCTCAAGGCAATTCGCGAGTCCGGCTATTAAACGTCCGGACACCGTCAAGCACGCCCGGAGTAACCTACAACAAGACCGCCTGGCCCGTTCCGAGCACGCGTAGCAGTGCGGCCCCAACCCCAGCCCTCGCGAAATTGCGAAACCAGTACTACGCGTACATAACTATGCTTTGGAAATACCATGGGCATAGGGGGAGGGGCACGACCACGAAATGCCCATCATGCGGCTTAACCGCACTAGGGGCTCCCGATTGTGTCATTCTTTTTTCTTTTTCTCCTACTTTCAGGACTCCGTTCTCAAGAAGCCCTGTCCGGCATTAGAATCGCCGAACTCACGATGCAATAGCCAGGGAAGTGGAAAGCTACGCCGAGTGTCCAGGTGGTCTCTATTACGAGCAGTATACCTGTTTTACATAAAATCCCGCAAGCTTACCCCTGGAGGGGGGACATGTCAAAAGTCCCGTCCCTTGCTTATCGCACTATTTATATCGTTCTGCTTTCATTGCAGTCCTTTTTTAATAAACAATATATAGCTTTTGCCTATTATTGCATTCCTTTTCTTTATCTATACATGTTCAGTTATGACATTGTGCAACCGTACACTTTGGTACGTCCAATACACCAGGGGCTTATGTACCCCAAAGTATGGTGTGATAAGTCCGAACACTTTCACAAGTGCGGCACCCCGAACTTATAGCATTATATGAATCGGCTCCGAATCGTGTCTTGGGTCAATAGTTGGGTTTGACCGGCTCCCATGTTTTGGTACCTTACGTTCCGTTATATCGGCTAAGGTAGCGCTGGGAGAACCACTGCGATTGTGCCCCGGTTGAGCTGGGTTAAGCACCTCAGTGGAGAAAGTAAAACTGACCGTCATGATAGGGCGAGAGCTGGTCGCTGTTCGAGAGGTTTCTTCGAGTCCCTAAAGACTTATGCCGCTTAGAGCGAGGAGCCGGCATTGTCCGGCCAAGGCGTGGATAGCGCCTCGAACTCGGTCTTCCGAATACTAGGGGCTTCGCCGAAATTTAAAATTATAGAATTCTATAGCTAAGTGAGAGTGTTCAAGCATTATAGTCCGGTTGCCTGGTTCATTGCGTTGAGCACCTCCCTCGAAGGACCCAAGAATGGGAACAAGAGCGCTCAAGTTTATCCCGAACACCCCAAAGACACGTGGCATGGGGGCTGAAATAACGACTCGCCATCTCTCAAATTTGATAAACGGCCGCACGGAAGGTAATATTTTAAATTCAAAAGCGTTGCTTAGCGCATATGAACAAGTTTTCAGCATACAGGATAACCAATGCGAGTCTACTCAAATATTACATATTTGGAGCATTCACCCGCTATAAGGTGGGCACCCTTCAGGACACCCTCATAATACTTCTCGGGCTTGCGATGATCTTTGCCCGGCGGTGGCCTGTCCGTCATAAGCTTCTCAGCGTCCAGCTTGCCCCAGTGCACCTTAGCACGGGCAAGGACCCTACGGGCACCTTCAATGCAGACGGAGCGCTTGATGATTTGAATCCATGGACAGGCGTCCACCAGCCGCCGCACTAGCCCGAAGTAGCTCCCAGGCATGGCTTCCTTCGGCCACAACCGAGCTATGAGGCCCTTCATGGCCTGTTCGGTGACCTTGTGGAGCTCGACCAGCTGCTTCAGTTGGTCGCTCAAGGGCACCGGGTGTTCGGCCTCAGCATACTGAGACCAAAACAACTTTTCCGTCGAGCTCCCTTCCTCGGCGCGGTAGAATGCGGCAGCGTCGGACACACTGTGGGGCAGATATGCGAAGGCTCCTGGAGAGCTCCGGATTCGGGTAAGTAACAGATAATTGACTTTCACGTGCTTGCTTTGCATAAAGAATGCCTTACCCGCCGCTATTTTCCTTATCGCCTCAATCTCCTGGAGGGCCTTTTGGGCTTCGGCCTTAGCGGCTTGGCACTCTCAAGAGCCGAGGCAAGCTCGGACTCTCGAGTCTTTGAGTCACGCTCCAAACTCTCGTGTTTTTCCATGAGAGCCTGGAGCTCTTGCCGCACCTCCGCCACCCGCGCCTCCTGTTTCTCTCGCTCGATGCGCTCCGCGGCCGCTTTGTTTTCGGCCGCGGACACCGCTTCCTTCAGGAACGCCACCTCGTTCGTGGCCCCTGCGGTACCCACGTTATTCCTGTTATTTTTTGCAACCATATTTCTTATATATATAACCCCAGAAGGTATTACTTACCTTCCTTGTCCTTGAGCTGCTTCTTGGCAAGGCCGAGCTCGTTCTCGGACCTCTCGAGGCCCTCCTTCAATGCATGGACCTCCGCAGTCAGTGCGGCAGAGGTCAGCAGCGCAGCCTGCATACCCATATTGACATACTTATGTTAGACTCCTGCGTATATCTTTTTAGATCCTTAGTTCGGCTTTTCTTTCCGAACAATCGAACTAAGCGTCGAGGCTACTGTCTATGCGGTTATCTTCTTACATATCTTAAAAACTTACCTCAAAGCCTGTTAGAAGGCTGTTGGAGGCTTCAGTCAGCCCGCTCTTGGCAGACTGAACTTTCTGGATCACCACACTCATAGCAGTGCGGTGCTCCTCGTTGATGGAGGCGCCATTAAGCGCCTCCAGCAAGTTATCCGGTGCCTCCGGTTGGACGGAGGCCTCCGGTGTCGCAGTCTTGCCCTTCTTACGAAGGGGCCGTCTGCCGGACTTCGGAACCACTGAAGGTTCCGGTACGGAATCCGGACCAGGGTCGGACTTAGAGCCCTTGGGGGTTTCATCCCCCCCCCCCCCCGCGTGCCTGGAGTTCGGGAGGTTGCCTTGCGGCACCTCCTGGGCCACCTCCTCCTGACTGGGCCCCTCTTGGGGCCCCACCCCGGCGTCGTCAGCAGCGCGAGGAGAAGAGGCGGCCAGAAGTGAATCGCTTTCCACATCCGACGGATCCAGGGACCCGCTCGACGAAGCGGCCAGCTCGTCCTTGGGCGGGCTGCATAGTTGTATTCAGCATTAGAAGACATTATGCGACAAATGAAAAACCATGAATTATTCCGGAATTCGGACACTTACGATCTCACCAGGGGCTTGGCCCTTGATGGCCACTCCTCTTCGTCGTCGCCCGCTTTGGTGGGGGAGTTTGGAGGAAGGGTCCTTCCCTTCTTGGACCCTCCGGCCTCCCCAGTTGGGGTGGCCTTCCTTTTCTTCTCTCCCCCCGCTGGGGGAGAGGCTTCTTTTCCCTCCTCCTCATTTTCACGGGAGGAGTCCGCCTCCGAGTCGCCGGACGATGAGTCCGACAACACCTGGCGCCGGGCACTCCTTCGAGTCCCCGTGGCCTTCTTCTTGGCCTTCTTCTCCGGCACCACGTGGGGTGCCGAAACCAGCAGCCCCGTAAAGCGGGCGTCCGCTGGGTCTTCTGGCAAGGGAGCCGGACAGTTAACCTGCCTGGACGTGTTCTGCCAGTCCTGTCAAAGGTAAGGGAGTTTAGATCCCGCATGGAATCAAACTATGAAAAACAAGAGTCTCGTAAAGGGCAAAATAGCTTACCTCGGTATCTTGACGCTGCGAGCTAAATCCGCGATCTTCTGTAGCGGATGAGGGAGCCTCAGCGCCCTTGAACAGCACCTTCCGGGCATCTTCGTACGTATTGTCGAAGAGCCTCTTCAGGGTTTGGTGCTGTGCCGGATCGAACTCCCACAATTTGAAGGCTCGTTGTTGGCATGGGAGGATCCGGCGGATGAGCATAACCTGGACTACATTGACAAACCTGAGATTCTTGTTCACCAGGGTTTGCATGCAGGTTTGGAGTCCGGTCAGCTCTTCCGAATTACCCCACGTCAGGCCGGTCTCTTTCCAGGAGGTGAGCCGCGTAGGGAAACCAGATCTGAATTCGGGGGCCGCTGCCCATTTAGGGTCGCGCGGCTCGGTGATGTAGAACCACCCCGATTGCCACCCCTTCACGGTCTCCACAAAAGAGCCCTCGGGCCATTGGACGTTGGCCATCTTGCCAACCATGGTGCCTCCGCACTCCGCTTGGCGGCCTCCCACTACCTTTGGCTTGACATTGAAGGTCTTCAGCCATAAGCCGAAGTGGGGCTGGATGCAGAGAAAGGCCTCGCACACGACGATGAACACCGAGATGTTGAGGATGAAATTCGGGGCCAGATCGTGGAAATCTAGGACGTAGTAGAACATGAGCCCCCGGACAAATGGGTGAAGTGGAAAACCCAGTCCACGGAGGAAGTGGGTGAGGAACACCACCCTCTCATGGGGCCCAGGGGTGGGAATGAGCTGCTCCTTATCGGGGAGCCGATGCGCGATGTCGTCGGACAAGTATCCGGCCTTCCGCAGCTTTTTTACTTGACCCTCCGTGACGGAGGAGACCATCCACTTGCCTCCCACTCCGGACATGGCTGGAGAAGGTCGAGGAGGGATGTGCGGACTTGGGCGGTGGAGCTCGAGTGCGCGGAAATGGATAAGAAAAGGAGGAAGAAGGCGTAGGTAGAAAGGTGGATCCGTATCCCCTTATATGGGCGGACGAAGCTATGCATCCCCACCAGCCTGGTAAAACTCGCTTATCCCCCAAGCGCCATAATCAATGGCGCGGTTGGGTTACCCACGCCCGTATTGATGAGAATCTCGGAATAAGGGGGCACGATCTCCGCTTTGATAAGACGTGCCAGGGAAACCGCCTCGCTAAACGCGCTGAGGTGGGACAGTAAAAACGATTCGAATAAAGGCCTGGCCGTGGTGTGATATCACGCCGCGGAATACGTCAGCAGATCTGTGTAAAGATTATTCTCTCTACGGTGGTACGTGGAACTTGTTTTGTAGAGCCAGACACTATCCTTGTGTTCAAAATCTTCTATGAAGGACTTGGAGGAGGAACCCGCCTTGCAATGTCGAAGACAATATGCATGCCGGACTCGTCGTCATTGAAGCCTGGTTCAGGGGCTACTGAGGGAGTCCTGGACTAGGGGGTGTCCGGATAGCCGAACTGTCATCTTTGGCCGGACTCCTGGATTGTGAAGATACAAGATTGAAGACTTTGTCCCGTGTCCGGATGGGACTTTCCTTGGCGTGGAAGGCAAGCTTGGCGATACGGATATGTAGATCTCCTACCATTGTAACCGACTCAGGTAACCCTAACCCTATCCGGTGCCTATATAAACCGGAGGGTTTTAGTTCGTAGGACGAACAACAATCATACCATAGGCTAGCTTCTAGGGTTTAGCCTCTCTGATCTCGTGGTAGATCTACTCTCGTACTACCCATATCATCAATATAAATCAAGCAGGAGTAGGGTTTTACCTCCATCGAGAGGGCCCGAACCTGGGTAAAAACGTCGTGTCCCTTGTCTCCTGTTACCATCCGCCTAGACGCACAGTTCGGGACCCCCTACCCGAGATCCGCCGGTTTTGACACCAACACTGTCCTATCCCCAACCGACTAATATTGCTGTGATGTAGGAAATTTGAAACGGGGGCTAAGTTTGTAAATTTCCTCGCATTTGAGACAAGCGTGCCCTGAAGACATGGTTCCCCCCTTCCTCTCCACCTCCATTTCCCAATTCGTACTTCGTGGGCACCAAAACACCCTCTCCACCCCAGTCTCCTCCATCCGCCACCCCATCCACCGCCGTCCTCCTCCACCATGCCGGAGCTGATACCCCGACGCCGCTGTCCATTACAAGAGATCGACCTCTCTCCTCCACGGCTTCGGACCGTGATCCTTGCATCTCGTCCTCTCGCTTCATCCCCGCCGTCGTCCACCTTGCCGGCACCGCTCTCTGTTGTCTCGTCCACCGCCCTGCCGCCACCGTCTACCCTCCTAGATCTGCTTCCATGCCGCCGACAGCCATCGCTACCGCAGCACCGTTGTCGGTGCGAACGACACCTATGGGATCACAAGAATCTCTACTACGGTTGCAGGGCGCGGGGTTGTGAGAAGAGCGGATCAAACAGATAGCACGCGGTTCCTTTATCCAGGTTCGGGCCGCGAGTATGCGTAAAACCCTACTCCTGCTTTGGTGGTTTGTTTATCTGTGTCCTTGAACTAGCTATGGGGCGTGAAGAGCTCCAAAAAGCCGAATCCCCCTCCTGGTCGCCTTGGGCCTCCTTTTATAGGGAAAAGGGGTCGCCACAGTGGCACACAGGAGGTGGAAAGGATATAGTGATGCGAGTTTATCCTTCGCATTACATGACAAGGTGCATTTAATGCGTCTTGCTTAGGTGTCCTTGCTTTATCGGGGGCGGGGGAGAGCCCTGCCTCGTCCGTCGCCGCTCCCTTTCATGTTGACACGCGCCCTGGCCAGCGGTGCCGATGGTGCCACGTAGGCAGGCAGGCAGCTGAGGTGGCGCAGTGGTGGGCCTCCACGATGATCCTCTTGCCGCCACGCAGGTGCCTGTCCAACTGGTTGGGTCGGTGGCCGCATGCGAACGGTGGTGGAGATTTGATTGGCGCGGGCCTGGTGGTGGCCCTGCGAGTGTTCATGGCAAGGGCCTTGCCGGGGCCCCGGCAAGGGTCTTGCCGTGGCGCCCGCTATCATCCCCGGCAAGGCTCTTGCCGGGGGCCTTGTGGTCCTCCTTGGCTGGGATCCCGCCAAGGGTCGTCATCTTCTGTAGTGTGTATCTGATCTTGAATGTCTTCACAAAGATCTGCATGCCACCATGGGGATGTCTCCCGAATCCTTACCCCATGGGGGCAGTGGACTCAAGGGTGACTCGCTCCATAGGCGTGGGGTGAGCTGCCACGGCAAGGGTCTTGCCGGGTTTGCTAAAACCGCCTTCCGGCAAGGATCTTGCCGGGGGGGTCCGCTTCGTCTCCCTTGCTCTTTGTGGTCTTGGTCTTGGCGTCGTTGTGCTCCTTTCGAGCTTCGGCCTTACCTTGGCTCACTTCCCTTGCCCTGCCCAGTGCGGTGGTGCCCACGGCTCAGACTGCCCGTGCACAGTTATAGGGGTACAAAAAGCGTACCCCTCTTTTTGTACACCCACAGGAGCCCCCGGGTCTGGGCACATGTAAGCGTGATCCCGTCGTTGGGCTAGGCCCAAAAATGGTGCGCGGGCAGTCAGGGCGATTTTTACCGTGGTAAGTTTCTTCGCGTGCTGCGCTTCCCGCGCGTGGCTCAGCGTGGGGAGGCGTGCATGACGCGGGCGGCATGCGTGGGGCTGAGCTCTGCGTGCATGCGTCACGTCGTAGTAAAGGGGGAGGTTTCGCGCCTAGCCCATAAACGGAGGGAGGCGTGGAGGCGCGGCCCATTTACTGGACGGGGCCGAGGCGTGGTCTTCGAGGCGTCCACTCCCCACGATCACGGGGCGGGGAGAGGTCGCCTCACCCGTCGCCTGGGTCCCGCACGCCCGCCACGTGGCTCTCATGCGCTTGAGGTGGCGAACGGCGGAGGCGGGAAACCGGGCCGTCGCGGGCCGGGGCAGCGGGTTGGTCCTAGTTCCCTGCGCCTTTCGCGTCTTGATTGGCTGAGCAGGGCGGCCGAGCCCCCACCTCGCTCCTTTATAAAGAGCGGGGGGGAGGATGGCGTCCCGCATTCTTTCATCTCCTCCTTTCTTCAGCTTCTGCTCCCCCCCCCCCCTCCGTCTGCCATGGAGGGAAGGAATCCTGGCCCTTCAACGGTGGCGGCAAGGGTCGCCGCCCGACAACGCGTTCCTCCTTCTCCTGCACCTGCGGTGGCGGAGCCAGCCGCGAGGGGAAGGGGAAGGGGGGCGAGGCCGTGGGCGAGGCCGAGGTGCCCGGGGAAGAGGAGGACGGGGCGGCGCATCGGCCTCGCCTCCGCCCGTAGCTCCTCCCCCCATGGAGGGCCATGTTGGGGATGACCCTCGCGAGTTCTTCGTCAGGCTGCGCCGGCCGCCTCGCCGTCGTCTTCGTCTCCCGACTCCATTCGCGCGGGAGATGGAGCTGAATCCGCCGGAGTCACTGCGGCTGCACATGAGGGGTTGTGGGAACAGCGGTACGCGAGTTCGCGTCGACTTCCCAGCCCCTCACGTGATGTATCTCCGTCAGGGATGGAAGACGTTCGCCCGTATCCACAGCTTGACGGAGGGTCTCACTCTCCATTTCAAGCTAATGGAGGGTGGCCTCCTCTTCGTCAAGGTCTTCGGGCCCTTCGGGACTCGGGCAAGGTGCTGCGTGGAGAGCTCTTCTGATAGCGAAGACTCCTCCTCGGACGGGAGTGGCGAGGAGGACAGCGGCAGCGACGACGAGGGTAGCAGGCGGCACGATGACGGGTCCGACTAGGTGTCGGGCGCCGCTCCGTGTGGCACCGGCGACCCCATCATCCGCGTCGCCGGCTTCCTGAACTTCTCGGGGTCGTCGCTTTGGGCGGCTGGCGTTGGGAGGCTGCGGAAGAGGAAGAGGGAGGGTGGCAAGGCCGTCAAATCAGAGTACGCGGGCTCCGACGCCTTCGACACGTCGCGGCGATCTGCCGCCTCGTCTTCGAGCTCTGCTTCCGGCGCCGCCATCACCATCCAGCCTTCGGACGGCCACCGAGATGTTCTCTTGGTGTCTTCTGCCACCCGTAGCTCGCCTAGGCGCCCCTTTTTCCCTTTTCGCCTCCTTGACCTGCCTCCTGAGGAGAGGGACAAGAAAGGGATTACGGGCATCTTATCTCTTTTCAGTTTGTAAGCCTTTGGGCCTTATCTTAATTTAGAACTTGTAATCCCATCATTCATGTTTTTCATTCCCCATGGACTGTACCTGAATGGAATGTTTTTAATGAAAAAGGGATGCTTGCCGGGCCATTTGTTTGCGGGTAGAACCCACAACAAGGAGTAAATCCTTGATATCTCTAAGATAAACATTTCCTTGCCCGGCAACAGGCCCTGCCGTCTTCCCACTTTGCTCGACCTTTCTCACGCTTTCGGTGGAGGCAGGGATGAGGTGGGTTCAGGCCCCTCGTTTCATCCTTTCGCTGTCGCGACTACGACCAAACCTGGCCCCGGGAACGAGCCCTGGGACCTAGAGTTTTAGAGGAGCATGGTAGCTTTAGGAAGAAACGAGGTTTCACATACCTCTGTCCATAAGGGAATGCATGATAAGGGATGAAGAACTTATCTGGAGCTGTAGCCCCCGGCAACTCTGGTTTGCCGTGGGTGAATCTTTGCACTTGCAGCCCCCGGCAGTACTGGCTTGCCGGGGTCTAGATGTCGGTCTGTCCCTTTTCTCCTTTTCGTCTTCAAGTGATCCGGCGAGGATATTTGTCCTGCGAACCAGAGAAGACAAAAGAATGGCAAAGAGACGCACACTCGACCTCTAAGCTAGGGGTTAGTCGCCGCCAAGCACTATCAACACTAACCAAGGACGAGACTCGATCTAGCATGCATGCTATAACTTAGGGCGCCAGCGCTTCATTTATTTATGCTCAGGGTCTGCGCCTGGCTTTGTACAAAGGGTTACATGCATCATCGGCAATGCTTGTACAAAAGGTGCCTTGCCATGGGGCTCGGTAAGCCGCGCCTCACGGGTAAAACTTGCGAAGATGCTCAATGTTCCAGGAGTTACTCACTGGAACAGCATCTTTGGTCTCCAGGAGGACTGCGCCGGGCCTGGTGACTCATGTTACCCGATAAGGGCCTTCCCACTTTGGCGTCAACTTGTTGGAATTCTTGGCCGATTGAACGCGCCAAAGGACAAGGTCGCCTTCCTCAAGGCTTCGGGCATGAACCTTGCGGCTATGGTAGAGGCGCAAGGCTTGCTGGTAGCGTGCTGCTCTCACAGCCGCCCGAAGACGATCTTCCTCAAGGAGCATTGCGTCATCTTGTCGCAGTTGCTCTTGCTCAAGCTCGTCATAAGCGAGCACTCGAGGTGACCCATATATGAGTTCAGTGGGGAGAACTGCTTCTGCTCCGTACACTAGGGCAAAAGGTGTCTGGCCGGTGGCTCGATTTGGCGTTGTTCTGATCGACCAAAGAACCGCCGGCAACTCATCAATCCAGCGCCTTCCACTCTTGTGTAGCCTGTCAAAGGTCTTGGTCCTTAAGCCTCGCAGTACTTCAGCATTTGCCCTCTCAGCTTGACCATTGCTTCGTGGGTGAGTAACGGAAGCGAAACAGACTTCGCTGCCGAGGTCTTGGGTATACTGCATGAAGGTGTGGCTTGTGAACTGTGTGCCGTTGTCGGTGATAACCCTGTTGGGTACGCCAAAATGGCACACTAGTCCCTTGAAGAACTTGACGGCTGACTGGGCTGTGACCTTCCTCACTGCTTCCACCTCTGGCCACTTTGTGAACTTGTCGATTGCAACATACAAGTACTCAAAGCCCCCAACAGCGCGGGGGAAGGGGCCCAGTATATCGAGCCCCCAGACCGAGAAGGGCCAGGAGAGAGGAATGGTTTGAAGGGCTTGAGATGGCTGATGAAGCTTCTTTGAACGGAACTGACACGCTTCACACCTGGTGACTAGTGTCGTCGCATCGTGGAGGGCGGTGGGCTAGAAGAAACCTTGCCGGAACGCCTTGCCGGCAAGGGCCCTCGACCCTACGTGGGATCCACATATGCCTCCGTGTATCTCCGCCAACAGCTCCAATCCTTCCTCTCGAGGGATACACTTCAATTTCACACCGTTCGGCCTCTTTTCTCGCATGTGACGTCATCGACGAACCGGTACATGGCGAGCGACGGGCTACTTTTTTCCGCGTCTTCCTGCTCCTCGTGAAGTTCCCTTGTTGGAGGAATCGGATGGTATGTTGCGCCTGTTGGAGCACAGGGCTCGACGGCGAGGACTAAAGGCATTTCCTCCGCTATAGGAGTGGCTGTCTCGACGGCAGGAGCTTGACGCTCCGCCGAAGCCAGTCGTCCCGTGGCGGGCTCAGTATCCCCGGCAACATCCTTGCCGGCGGCTTCGGGGAGCTCGGCAGGAAAGTACTTGACGGGCCCTGATTTCCTCCTCTATTCTGCTCAGTTGATGGATCAACGTATGGCTGAGTTAGCTGAAGCACAAAGGTACCTGGTGCCACAGGTAGCTTGAGGGCAGCGCAGCGTTTGACAGTAATGTCGGCGATATCGTTCTCCGCTCGAGGAACGTGTTCAGCCTGTATACCGTCGAAACGCTCTTCCAGCTTTCTCACTTCATCGACGTAGGCCTTCATCAACGGGCTCTGGTAATCCTTGTTGACTTGCTTGACGACAAGCTGCGAGTCTCGCCTGACGATGAGTTTCCTGATTCCGAGGTCCACCGCGATCCTAAGACCGGCAAGCAGCCCTTCGTACTCTGTTGTGTTGTTCGTTGACACCTCCCTGGGGAAGTGCATCTGGATCACGTACTTGAGGTGCTCTCCGGTGGGCGCGACAAGCAGTACGCCAGCTCCAGCGCCTTGTAAGGAGAAAGCTCCGTCAAAGTACATGATCCAATCACAACTTGCCTCCTTGCCGGGAGAGCGGTCTCTTGGGCTTCTTAAAAGGCGTCGCGGTCCATTCTCGCAATGAACTCCGCTAGGACTCGGCTCTGAATCGTTGAAGTACTTTCAAACTTGAGGCCAAAGCTGGACAGTTCCAGTGCCCATTCCACAATTCTTCCCGTTGCATCTGGATTGTGCAATATCCATTGCAGAGGGAGGCGCGTGACGACAGTGATCTCGTGTGCCTGGAAGTAGTGACGCAGCTTCCTCGAGGCCATAAGGAGGCCGAAGAGCAATTTCTGCATGCCGGAGTACCTTGATCTAGCCCCCTGCAGGAGGGAGCTAACAAAGTAGACCGGGCACTGCATCATTTTCTTCTTTGGCGGCACTTCAACTGGCTGCATCGTCTCTACGTTGGTGGTGTCGGGCTCTGCCGTTGCCATTACCTCCTCGTCAACCTCCCTCTGCGCCACTAGTGCGGGCGGCCGACCACTGATTCGTTGCCGCTGTGTATAGCGAGAACGGCTCCTGTGGCCTAGGCACAACTAGTATTGGCGCGGAGGAGAGGTACTTCTTCAAATCTTGCAATGCTGCTTCGGCTTCTGGCGTCCACTCCATCGGGCCCGCCTTTTTAGGATCTTGAAAAAGGGAAGGGCGCTCGTGACTTGAAATGAACCTGCCCATGGCGGCAACGCGCAACAAGCCGACGCACATCCTTGATTCGCTTGGGTGCTTCAATCTGCTCTATAGCTTTGATTTTATCCGAATTGGCCTCTATCCCACGCTGTGACACCAAGAACCCGAGAAGCTTGCCGGACGGGACGCCAAAGACGCACTTCTCAGGGTTCAGCTTGAGATTGATCTTGCGCAGGTTTACAAATGTTTCTTGCAAATCTGGTATGAGGGTTGCCCTATCCTTGGTTTTGACCACTATATCATCCATATAAGCTTCCATATTTCTATGGAGCTGGGGTTCAAAACCAATCTGGACCGCCCTTGCGAACGTTGAACCAGCACTCTTCAACCCGAAAGGCATCCACATGAAACAATACGTACCGCATGGGGTGATGAATGATGTTTTCTCTTCGTCTTCTTTTGTCATGAAGATCTGGTGGTAGCCGGAGTAGGCGTCGAGGAATGACAACAGATCACACCCAGCCGTGGAGTCAACAATCTGGTCGATCTTGCCGCAACGGAAGGGGTCTTTAGGGCAAGCCTTATTGATATCTCGTGTAATCAATACACGCCTCCACTTCCCATTTGCCTTGCGCTTTTCTGATCGGATTGGCCAACCACGTTGGATGGAGCACTCCTCTTACCAAACCCGCCGCTTCCAGTTTCCGGATCTCTTCTGTGATGAACTCTTGTCGTTCCAAAGCTTGCTTTATGACCTTCTGCTTGACGGGCCGCGCATGAGGGCAGATAGCAAGGTGGTGCTCAATCACCTCCCTAGGAACACCGGGGATGTCGGAAGCTTGCCATGCAAACACGTCGACATTCGCCCGCAGGAAGGTGACGAGCACGTCTTCCTATTTGTCGTCAAGGGTGGAGCTTATGGTGAAAACTCCTCCTGTGTCGTCCTCACTGACAGAAACTTTCTTGGTTCCCGGCGGTATGGCCCTGGGCTTCTTGTTTCCGCCGGTGGAGCTCTCTGGCACGTCATCGACGGCAGCGCTACACACCGGAGAGGTGCGCTTGCCGGAGTGGGTGTCCGAGGTCTCATCGGTCTTCTTCTTCTTATTCCCTCCCGGGGTCCCAGCGGCAGGAGCAGGTGCCCTAGTGGCGGCAGCCGCAATCGCTTCTTTGGTATAGTTGGTCGTAGCGGTCAAGCGCATCTTTCTTGTCAGAGGGGATGGTGATGGTCATCACAGGTCCTGGCATCTTTAGGGTGTTGTAGGCGTAGTGTGACGCCGCCATGAACTTGGCCAGCGCTGGACGGCCAAGGATCCCGTTGTAGGGCAAGGGGATCTTGGCAACATCAAACACGATCCTCTCCATCTTGTAATTCAGGTCTCTTCCAAAAGTCACGGGCAACGTGATTTTTCCCTTGGGTTGGCTTCTTCCCGGGTTGACCCCCTGAAACGTGCCCGTCTCTTCGAGGTCTCCATCAGGAATCTGCAGCTTCTTGATCACGGCAGGCGAAATCAAGTTCAGACCGGCCCCGCCGTCGACTAGCATCTTCGTCACCTTGAGGTTGCGTATTGTTGGCGAAACCAACAACGGCAAGCACCCGACCGCAGTAGTGCGATCAGGGTGGTCCTCAGTGTCAAAAATGATAGGTGTCTTTGGACCACTTGGTGACCTTTGGGCATCAAACGACGGCTCGCCCTTTGTAATCTCTCGCGCCTTTGTTTAAGTCGGCGGTGAGAAGTATGTCTGTGGCGCCGCCGTCGGCCTTTATGGCCTCTGTAGCTTCTGAAACTCTTGGTCGCCGGATTAAATGCGTCCTCTTCGTGATCGTCGTCTTACGGCTTTGTCACGGCCAGGCGGCCTCCTGTTGTTTATCCTTGCCACGACGGCCCGCCTGGTCGTCACGCTTCTTGCCGGACCCTTCAGCACCATCTGGGCCCTTCTCCTTGTCCCGCCTCTCATATTCAGCCCTCTGCTTTTCAGCGAGGAGCTCAACCTATCGGCAGTCTTGGAGGGCATGGCCTTTGGTGCGATGGATCTTGCAGTATCGCTTGTCGGAGTTTCCTGGCTTCTCGGCGGCCGCCAAGGCCCGGCAGGCGACACATCCGGCCACTTCCTTGCCGGGGTCATCTGCCTTGGTTTTCTTGGTGGAGCCGGTGTCATCGGATCCCTCGACGGCAAGCACGGCTTTACCCTTGCGCTTCCTGTTGCAGCACCGGCCTTTCTTCGCCGGGGCGGCAACATCCTCATCTGAGGAGTCGGTTTCCATGCCGGCATCTTCGCCGGGGTACTTCCTTCCCTCTTTAGCCCGGGCACATCTGTCAGCAAGAACATAGAGCTCCGCTACGTATTTCACCTTGTTCATTGATAGCTCTTCGCGCATCTTGCGGTTACGCACGCGTTCGATGGAACGCTACCGATGATGGCGGCGGGGTGAACATCGGGGATCTTGTCTTGTACCTGGCTGAACCTCTGTATGTACTTGCGGAGACTCTCGCCTCCCTTCTGGGGAATGACATGCAGGTCACTTGCTTGGCCATGGGCTTGGTGGCCTCCAGTAAAGGCGCCCATGAACTCATGGCACAAATCCGACCAGGAGGAAATAGAGTCTACCGGCAGGTGCATCAACCATGACATGGCGTTGGGTTTAAGAGCCAACGGAGAGTAATTCGCAAGCACCTTATCGTCGCGGGCTCCGGCAGCTTGCATCGCGATGGTGTAGATGCTGAGGAACTCGGACGGGTGGGTCTTGCCGCTGTACTTCTCGCCCACGTCAGGTTTGAAAGTGCGGTGAGTGGGCCACTGGAACTGCCGCAGCTCACGGGTAAAGCCGGACAGCCTACCTCGTAAGGTAGGCCTCCGGCCTCTCCGGTGCGGGTGGCTCACAGCGAGCCACTGCTTTCGCTGTCGATTGGCGGCGCGCTCCGCGCCGGCGCTCGATAGTGGTTCGAGCGTCTTCATGTTCTCGTTCCCGCAGAACTTGACGCTGGTCACAGTGGGTCCGTGGGTCGGACGACGCTATGGAGATTTAAATGCGCCCGTAACGTCGCGGACGGATTTGGCGTCCGTGGTACCGGACGAGGAGGAGGCGAAGTGCACCGTGGTCGCGGCGCGCCGACTTTCCACATCGGTGTGTGGGACTCCGTCGGGCGTCGACCTGTGGCTCCACCGGACTCGGTTCGTCTTTGTTGGCCACCGCAACAAGGCTTCGGATGGTGGCTCTCCATTCGTCGAGTTTCCCCGCAATGGGAGGAAAATCGAGGAGCAGCTGCGCGTGTGCCAGGGCCTCTGCTGGCATTGGTAGCGGCGAAACCTGCACGGATCGCGACGCGCTTCGACTTCTGACCATGTCAGAAGGAGCTCTATCGCGACCCCGCGGTCGCATGCCATCTTCACCAGCGCCTCGGCGAGCGGGCAGGTCTTCTACATCCCGAGAGTGGCGCTCGGGGCTCTTTCCATGGCGGCGCCCGGGGTCCTCGGCGTGATTACGCCCGTTAAATGCGCCTGGCGCTAGAGAGGCGCCGCCATCGGCGCCGGCGTGAAGTCTTGGAAACCCTCGCGTCGCCTCCGGGCGGGGTGGCAGCGATCTTGGAAGGCCCCGCGCCACCCACGGAGGGCCTGGCTCCGTCTTTGGATTTGGCAGCGTGCGGCCCGTCGCCAGGCGCACGTACATCGCCGCCTCCCAAACTCCGGCTACTGGGACGGTGTTGGTGTTCGCGAACGGCGCCCCGGGTCCTTTCTGCGACCAGTCCGCTACTCGCCCGCGTCGGGGCGGGATGTCCGGCTTCCGACGGCCCAACTGCCACCGTCATCTTCTTCTTGGGCGCCATGACGATGAAGAAGCGTCGAACTAACTGCTAGAGCCGATTCTCTGGCTGCGCCCCCTACAGCGCGCCAAAGATGTCGGTGCGAACGACACCTATGGGATCACAAGAATCCCTACTACGGTTGCAGGGCACGGGGTTGTGAGAAGAGCGGATCAAACAGATAGCACGCGGTTCCTTTATCCAGGTTCGGGCCGCGAGTATTCCTAAAACCCTACTCCTGCTTTGGTGGTTTGTTTATCTGTGTCCTTGAACTAGCTATCGGGCGTGAAGAGCTCCAAAAAGCCGAATCCCCCTCCTGGTCGCCTTGGGCCTCCTTTTATAGGGAAAAGGGTGCATACAGTGGCACATGGAGGAGGAAAGGCTCTGATGATCTGAGTTTATCCTTCGCATTACATGACAAGGCGCATTTAATGCGTCTTGCTTAGGTGTCCTTGCTTTATCGGGGCGGGAGAGCCACCTCGTCCGTCGCCGCTCCCTTTCGTGTCAACACGCGCCCTGGCCAGCGGTGCCCGTGGTGCCACGTAGGCAGGCAGGCAGCTGAGGTGGCGCAGTGGTGGGTCTCCACGATGATCCGCTTGCCACCACGCAGGTGCCTGTCCAACTGGTTGGGTCGGCGGCCGCATGCGAACGGTGGTGGAGATTTGATTGGCGTGGGCCTGGTGGTGGCCCTGCGAGTGTTCATGGCAAGGGCCTTGCCGGGGCCTCGGCAAGGGTCTTGTCATGGCGCCCGCTATCATCCCCGGCAAGGCTCTTGCCGGGGTCCTTGTGGTCCTCCTTGGCTGGGATCCCGCCAAGGGTCGTCATCTTCTATAGTGTGTATCTGATCTTGAATGTCTTCACAAAGATCTGCATGCCACCATGGGGATGTCTCCCGAATCCTTGCCCCATGGGGCAGTGGACTCAAGGGTGACTCGCTCCGTAGGCGTGGGGCGAGCTGCCACGGCAAGGGTCTTGCCGGGTTTGCTAAAACCGCCTTCCGGCAAGGATCTTGCCGGGGGGGTCCGCTTCGTCCCCCTTGCTCTTTGTGGTCTTGGTCTTG
Organism: Aegilops bicornis; assembly: GCA_021605145.1. Lineage (NCBI taxonomy): Eukaryota > Viridiplantae > Streptophyta > Magnoliopsida > Poales > Poaceae > Aegilops > Aegilops bicornis. The sequence continues at coordinate 64,225,191 of CM038669.1, read as the reverse complement.
GCGTCGTTCTGCTCCTTTCGAGCTTCGGCCTTACCTTGGCTCACTTCCCTTTCCCTGCCCAATGCGGTGGTGCCCGCGGCTCAGACTTCCCGTGCACAGTTATAGGGGTACAAAAAGCGTACCCCTCTTTTTGTACACCGACAACCGTCAAATTCTCAGCAGATGCATACACGGCGCCACACCAGAGGCGGTACTCTTTCATATCAGCTCAACTTATTTATCGGAGCAAGAAAATAGATCGCCACTGCTTTACACTGATTTCTTGTCCATCACTTACTTGCTAGTTGAGAGCAAACATTGGTTGCAAAGTTGCCTTTTTCCGGTTTGCACCTTCAAATCCGCCATCGCACGCTCAACACTATACTCCCAATGCTTATGGTTTTCCCCTTTTATATTCCACACTAGTTAAATCACAGTAGACTAAATTTCAAAATTGGGTCAGTCGATTTTTCAGAGCTCGCCGGAGTTCGCCGGTGCAAACGAAGGGGCTTGGGTGGGGACTTTGGTTGGGGGCGGTGGTGGGGCATCGCCGAACAAAGAAAACTCGACGCAGGTGGGGGCGGGGTGGGTGGCGGAGAAACACAGGCGGTGGCGGCCGGTGATCCGGCCGGCGGCCCGTGTTGTGTTCTGTACGGGAAGAATCAGAGACGGGGAAGAAGAAGGGTTAGGAGACATAGGATCTTCATCCAACTGCCTGAAATGGTCGACTGACCCAAATGACAAAAGTCACGCGACTTGCATGCAGTCATGCCTTTATATTCAGTACCATCATCGTACCTGCTTATCACTGCTCCTGAATCCACCAAGCTAAACAATGTGCCACTCATAATTCCAAACTTGTTGCTCAAGTACGAATCTGATATGATGCTGATATTACAAAAACAGATAACATTTAATTGGTCAGCTAATGTTCCTACTTTACTTTCGAAAAATCACGTGCACCACATATAGAGAGACAGCAGGGAGTTGCTTTCTTAATGCGCTCTGGTTCATCATGTGTGGGCACTGCGCAACGAACATTTTATTATCCAAAATCTGCTTGCTCTTCTTTAGCATGTTCCTCTTCCGTTCTTCTTTAATAAGTACTCTCCCCGTTCTTAAATACAAGTCTTTGTATAGATTCCACCATGGACTACATATGGAGCAAAATGAGTGAATCTACACTCTAAAATGTATCTGGATACATCTGTATGTGATCCATAGTGGAAATCTCTACCAAGACTTATATTTTGGAACGGAGGGAGTATGATAGTAGTATAGTATGTTCCTTGTAGTGAAGATGAGCAGGGCATTTGCAGTGTAGAGGTCTATACGGTCGGCTGGTATGGACACTTTGAACTCTTCGGGCCTCTTTGATTTGTAGGATTTTGTAAACATGGGAATAGGATTTGTAGTGGCCTGCCCACTTGAATCCTATAAGAATAGCAAGGAAACGCGGGGAGCTGTGTCGCCTTTGAGAGTTACACTGATATTATGATCAAGCACCTTCGGTTGAAGAGAGCTGGTGTCAAAGCCTTTCTAGCCGTACCTGCAATACTAGCACATATATTCCAGCAAGTTCCACTTTGCTGATTTTACTCTGATGCTTACGGTTTTCCCGTTATATCTACACTATGATCTGTGTAGCTGCTTTGTGTCGCACTAGCAGCAGTCCACTCTTAAAGCTAAACACTGCAATGACTTACAAAATTGGCACCAAGGCATTGAGTGCCATTCTGGATGCAATGAAACTCATACGCTCCCCACCGGTTGACTCTTGTTCAGAATATGATCCTAATGACTCTTGTTCAAAATTGCCACATATAGAGAGACAGCATGGAATTGCATTTCTTTGGGCACTGTGATGAGTGGGCAACCAACATTGTCTGCAATTAAGCGGAATCTCAAGAATATGCTTCCTCTTCTGTTCTTTAACATGTTCCTCTTTTGTTATTCTGTATTTAGTACGTACAGTATGTTCCTTGTCAGGAAGGGGAGCAGGGACATCTGCAGTCAACAGCTGATAGAGTTGGCATGTACTTGATCGATAGGCTTTCAATTGCTAGCGGCAATACAACACCATATTTTCAAGCCAGTTCCACTTTCCCGATTTATATATCATGGTTATGGTGTACCCCTTTTATGTACACTATGATCTCCTAGTTGTTGTGTGCTCTTGTTATCATGGTTTGGCAATAAACTCTCTATACAAAGATATATTTTAACCTATCATCCGCCAACTATCCTTACTTACGGAGCCTTTTTTGTACTTGTGCGGATTATATAAATGCACGCACCATATTACAGCACACATGAGCTCACTCATCAGAATCCAGTGATAGCACACAAGTGTTTACAGGGGCACCCCTATATTAGAATATCCTCTGCATTACAAAGATAATCTCACAACTATTTATGTTTTCATGGTTCTCAGATATTATACGTAATTATAGTGATATCTGAATCCGCACATAAGAAGAATATTGTGGAACACTGCAATGACTTACAAAATTAGCACCAAGGCATTGAGTGCCATTCTGGATGCAATGAAACTCATACGCTCCCCACTTGTAGATTCTTGTTCAGAATATGATCCTAATGGCTATTCTAACCTCGAGGAGTCAAAGGCAGATGGCCTGTCATGTTCACCCATCAAGGTGCCTACTCTAGGTTGGCAAGGTTTTATTGATTGCGTGTATCTTGCATATGTTGTCTTGCATTTCTTCTACTTTGTTGCACCGCCATCTACTTACTTTACTCATCATATATGTCGAGATGGCATGCCCATCCATTATCAATACATATTCCATCTGTCGTCATACCATGTTTTTCCATTCAAATGTTGTTCTTGTGCATCAGACATCAAAAAGGAAGAGAGTGATTGCCGAACTCAAGGAGCACCCGGCAAAGTCCTTGAAAAGCGTGGTTGTGCCGACAAATCAGACAGCACCCCACTTATATTGGCTGTACAACCAGTGACACAAAACGTAGGACCGACTCCAGCAAACTGTACCCATACTTCACTGGCCACACCACTAGCCCCACCACACAGGACCTGCACTCCAGCAAAAGGTATGCCGATTTCAGTTGCCATAGCACCAGTCGTACCACAGAAAAATCCCACTCCGGCAAAAAGTACAGCAAGTCCACCGGCCGAAGACGTATCCCAACTACAGAGACGGCCAATTCCTGCCGATTGGAACCCCATTCCAGTTATTCCCAGTTTAAAAGACAATGCTTTCAATGTTGTTAGGGACTACGTGAATATATTCCCATCATTGGAAGATTATAGTGAATACAAACACCATTTTCACATCTTCCTGTCCCAGTTACGTGTAAGTGCTATTATTCATGGTGATTATTTTCCTGTTTTCTGCTGATTGAACACATCACTGATTTACACTACATTGTTGTAAGTAGGCGAGGGTCAATCTGGATAGTCATGACGAGCAAAGCTTGCTTGCGCTTTTCAAGGAAGCATTGCAGTAGTATTGGTGTTACCTGAGGAAATCACACTTTGATGGCAAGTCTATAAACGAATTTCTGGTGAAGTCTCCTGTGCTAAATTTAGAAGACATTGAATGGAAAAACCTTGTTATGCACTGGTCTCGTTCCGAGGATGAGGTACTGTCTATGATATCGCATGACAATTTGAACTTCTACTTTTCCGCACCTGCCTTATGGATCTTTTTGCAGGAAATCTGCTTGAAAAAGAATTCCGGTTTGAAAAGAACGACAGGATATCGCAAATATGCTGCCCGCTGCTTTGCTCTTGTTAGTACCTGTTGTCCTGTATCAGACTGCATTTGCATACATACCTGGTTCATTATGTGACAACAGTATGCATGATAGCTTGCTTATCAATTGTTCGCTCCAAATTATCTGATCTATATGAATGGTTACATTAGTGTAGAATATATCCAATGCCAATGAAAAATTTTAGCTCTGCATTGTTCTTGTAAGTACTGTTGTCCTTTATCGATTGTACTTATATTGATGAGTAGTTGTTCATGTACCATCACTCTGCAGCTTATTTTCCTTTGCCCTCCATTTTCCACAAATAAGATCTATATTTACTCTTACCATAAGGTTGGATAACACCGATGGTACTGAAGAAGTTTAGCTCTGCATTGCTCTTGGTTGTACCTTTTGCTTATATCGTTGTACTTACATTTATAGATACTTGGTTATGTGGCATCACTCTTCATCTTATCTTACATATTCTCCAATTTTTATTATATTGTCACATATGTATTTACTCTTAACAAAATGTAGAATAAAGGCAATGCTTATGAAGAAGATTCTGTGGTAAACTTCTTGAATTGCCCCCATCAGCATGGACAAGGGCTTTATAGAGCCTGCCTTCACCAATAATGTAAGTTTGTCCTTCTCAAGCCTTCAAACTTTGTTGTGTATATTTGGTTAGGCATGACTGCAACAGCTGTTTATTTTTCGTGTTTGCATCAAATTGCATGTTTAAAGTTTATTATTTACTCCAGTTCATAAACAAAAGTTTGTCCTTCTCAATTTAAGTTTTTAGTTGTACAACCAAGTTCCTTCTTCATACCATGTAAATTAAACTATACAAAGCAAGTGATCTTATTTTGCCAATCTGAAATGGGATAAATTGACAAAGACACTAACCATTGATACTTATGAGTTCTTGATCTGTAATCCGATTGGTGTCGTGAAGTCGCTAACTCCTTCACAATGTCATTTCCTGCCATGTCTTGACCTGAACAATACCATATTGTGTTAATGCTATTTCAAACTGTGTCACTTTATTCACAAGAAGAAATGTGATGAATTGTCAGCACTGATACTTATATGTGCAAAACCTGTCATCTGTCTGCTTGTTTATCTTTCAAAGTGAGGAGGATATAAGTGTCAAACAAGTGCAGTCTCACCAGCTTTCTCAGCTGCTTGCACTGCAGCTCCCGAGCAGGGCTAACCTTTCTTGAACTCTATTGAAGTGTTGTCGGTTTTGTATATTATTTTGTCGACGTGTTTAGTTGCACTGGTGGCGATCTTTCATGCCCAGGTATGTAATCTGTTGTCTGCTTGTGCTTTATTATCATAGTGGCGAACTTTGATGCCCAGTGGATGTAATATGCCGTAATTTCTTTATTGTATAGTCTAGGTTTTTTTCTTATTCACGATGCTGCAGTTATTTTACTGTATATATCATGTCTTCACAGTAAACCGGCCAAACAGCCGTCATGCAAATCACCATGTATGATCCACATCATGGGCCCCGTCATCTTGATCCGTTAACAGGCCTAAATGTAAACTGGCCCACTAGTAGATTTGGGCCTTTAATAGGCCGAGTAAACCGCCGGCCCTATTTTCCCAAGAAAACTCAATGGGCCTTTAGGAGGCTAGAAAGTAGGTTGGGCCTGAAACATGCCGAACAGCTCATGGGCTGGCAGCAGGCCGAAATAGACCCCGGCCCATGAATGTGCCAATCAAATCATGGGCTTATAACAGGCCAAAATTGTCTCGGTCCTTGTTTGGCCCAATCAGATTATCGGCTGCGAGCAGGCCGGATGCAAACCGGGATGTAGTTAGGCCCAACTATATGACAGACTTTTAACAGGCCGAAATTAATATAGGGCCGAAAGGTTAAACGGGCCCTTAATAGGCCGAAACTAATATCAGGCCGAATTACTAAATGGGCCTTTAGCAAGTGGGCCCAAAAGCATAGCGTCCAGTTGACGGGCCGAATCTCATATGGGCCATAATTTAGCCCAAAGCCTCTTAAAGGGCCGGACCTGATCTGGGTTGTAATTTGGCCCAGAACGTGGTAGGCTTTTAACGGGCCGGATCTCATATGGGCCATTATTAGGCCCAGAACGTGGAAGGCCGTTAATGGACCAGATCAAATATGGGCCGGCATTTGGCCCATCATACGTCTCCAACGTATCTATAATTTTTTATTGCTCCATGCTATATTATCTATTGTTTTGGACTATATTGGGCTTTATTTTCCACTTTTATATTACTTTTGGGACTAACCTATTAACCGGAGGCCCAGCCCGAAATTGTTGTTTTTGCCTATTTCTGTTTCAAAGAAACGGAATATCAAACGGAGTCCAAACGGAATAAAATCTTCGAACGTGATTTTCTCATCGACACGACCCGTAAGACTTGGACCCTCCGTCAAGAAAGCCACGAGGCGGTCATGAGGGTGGGCGCCCCCTAGGCGCGCCCCCTACCTCGTGGGCCCCTCGAGGCTCCACCTCGTACTTCTTCCTCCTATATATACCTCGTACCCCAACAGATCGGAATCTGAAGCCAAAACCTAATTCCACCACCACAACTTTCTCAGATCCACGAGATCCCATCTTGGGGCCTGTTCGAGCTCATGGAAGGGGCTTCCACCACGGAGGGCTTCTACATCAACATCATAGCCTCTCCGATGAAGTGTGAGTAGTTTACCTCAGACCTTCGGGTCCATAGTTAGTAGCTAGATGGCTTCTTCTCTCTTTTTGGATCTCAATACAATGTTCTCCCCCTCTCTCGTGGAGATTTATTCGATGTAATCTTCTTTTCACGGTGTGTTTGTTGAGACCGATGAATTGTGGGTTTATGATAAGATTATCTGTGAGCAATATTTGAATCTTTCCTGAATTCTTTTATGTATGATTGAGTTATCTTTGCAAGTCTCTTCGAATTATCCGTTTGGTTTGGCCAACTAGATTGGTAGTTCTTGCAATGGGAGAAGTGCTTAGCTTTGGGTTCAATCTTGCGGTGTCCTTTCCCAAAGTGATGAGGGGCAGCAAGGCACGTATTGTATTGTTGCCATCGAGGATAACAAGATGGGGTTTTTATCATATTGCATGAATTTACTCCTCTACATCATGTCATCTTGCTTAAGGCGTTACTCTGTTTTCATTAACTTAATACTCTAGATGCATGCTGGATAGCGGTCGATGAGTGGAGTAATAGTAGTAGATGCAGGCAGGAGTCGGTCTACTTGTCTCGGACGTGATGCCTATACACATGATCATGTTGGGGAACGCAGTAATTTCAAAAAATTTCCTACGCACACGCAAGATCATGGTGATGGCATAGCAATGAGAGGGGAGAGTGTATGTCCACGTACCCTCATAGACCATAAGCGGAAGCGTTATTACAACCCGGTTGATGTAGTCGTACGTCTTCACGATCCGACCGATCCAAGTACCGAACACATGGCACCTCCAAGTTCAGCACACGTTCAGCTCGATGACGATCCCCGGACTCCGATCCAGCAAAGTGTCGGGGATGAGTTCCATCAGCACGACGGCGTGGTGACGATGATGATGCTTCACCGGCGCAGGGCTTCGCCTAAGCTCCGCGACGATATGACCGAGGTGGAATATGGTGGAGGGGGGCACCGCACACGGCTAAGGAACGATCACGTAGATCAACTTGTGTTGTTGTGCCTAGAGGTGCCCCCCTGCCCCCGTATATAAAGGAGCAAGGGGGGAGGCGGCCGGCCTAGGAGGGGGCGCCAAGGGAGTCCTACTCCCACCGGAGTAGGACTCCTCCTTCCTTGTTGGAGTAGGAGAAGGGGAAAGAGGGGAGAGGGAGAAGGAAAGGGGTTGCGCCCTTGTCCAATTCGGACCAGAGGGGCGCAGGCCTCCTTCCTTTGGCCTCTCTCCTCTATTCCCGTATGGCCCAATAAGGCCCATATACTCCCCGGCGAATTCCGTAACTCTCATACTCCGAAAATACCCGAATCATTCGGAACCTTTCCGAACTCCGAATATAGTCGTCCAATATATCGATCTTTGCGTCTCGACCATTTCGAGACTCCTCGTCATGTCCCCGATCTCATCCGGGACTCCGAACTCCTTCGGTACATCAAAACTCATAAACTCATAATATAACTGTCATAGATACCTAAATCATGCGGACCCTACGGGTTCGATAACTATGTAGACATGACCTAGAACTATTCTTGGTCAATAACCAATAGCGGAACCTGGATGCTCATATTGGCTGCTACATATTCTATGAAGATCTTTATCGGTCAAACCGCATAACAACATACGTTGTTCCCTTTGTCATCGGTATGTTACTTGCCCGAGATTTGATCGTCGGTATCCAATACCTAGTTCAATCTCGTTACCGGCAAGTCTCTTTACTCGTTCCGTAATACATCATCTCACAACTAACTTATTAGTTGCAATGCTTGCAAGGCTTATGTGATGTGCATCACCGAGAGGGCCCAGAGATACCTCTCCGACAATCGGAGTGACAAAACCTAATCTCGAAATACGCCAACCCAACATGTACCTTTGGAGACACCTGTAGTACTCCTTTATAATCACCCGATTCGTTGTGACGCGTTTGGTAGCACCAAAGTGTTCCTCCGTAAACGGGAGTTGCATAATCTCATAGTTACGGGAACATGTATAAGTCATGAAGAAAGCAATAGCAACATACTAAAGCGATCAAGTGCTAGGCTAACGGAATGGGTCATGTCAATCACATCATTCTCCTAATGATGTGATCCCATTAATCAAATAACAACACATGTCTATGGTTAGGAAACATAACCATCTTTGATTAATGAGCTAGTCAAGTAGAGGCATACTAGTGACTATATGTTTGTCTATGTATTCACACATGTATCATGTTTCCGGTTAATACAATTCTAGCATGAATAATAAACATTTATCATGAAATAAGGAAATAAATAATAACTTTATTATTGCCTCTAGGGCAAATTTCCTTCAGATCATACCTAGATATTCTCATAACTATGCTCAATTCTGTCAATTGCTCAACAGTAATTCGTTCACCCACTGTAAAATACTTATGCTCTTGAGAGACGCCACTAGTGAAATCTATGGCCCCCAGGTCTATTTTCATCATATTAATCTTCCTATGCTTTATTATTCCTTTGCTCTTTACTTTGCCTTTTTATTTTACTTTGCATCTTTATACCAAAAATATTATCTATCATCTCTATCAGATCTCACTCTCGTAAGTGACCGTGAAGGGATTGACAACCCCTATTCGCGTTGGTTGCGAGGAGCTATTTGTTTTGTGTAGGTACGAGGGACTTGTCGTGGCCTCCTCTTGGATTGATACCTTGGTTCTCAAAAACTGAGGGAAATACTTACGCTTACTCTGCTGCATCATCCTCTCCTCTTCGGGAAAACCAACGCAAGCTCAAGACGTAGCAAGAAGGATTACCGCGCCGTTCTTGGGAGTCTACGCAAAAGTCAGCATACCAAGTACCCATCACAATCCCTTATCTCTCGCATTACATTATTTGCCATTTGCCTCTTGTTTTCCTCTCCCCCACTTCACCCTTGTCGTTTTATTCGCCCTCTCTTTCTCAATATCCTCCTCTCTTTTCCGTTTGCCCTTTTCTCGCTTGCTTGTCGTTATGGCTAGTCTTGTATCTTCTCCGTTATCTCCCGAGAATGAAGTTCTAAATTTTAAGCAAAGGGAGGGAGAAAATCTAAAAGACGCTTGGTATAGAATTTTCAATGCTCAAAATAGATCTACCAGGAAGCAATCTACTTCAGTTCTTCTCCGCAATTTTTATGTAGGTGCTAATACTTGGTATAGATATATCCTTGATACCATTACCGGAGGGAATTTCTTGGGTAGCCATACTTTTGATTCTTATAATGCTATGATAGATTTATTTGGCTCACCACCTCTCTTGGTTAATGGAACTATGTTGACTTTGGAGCATGTAATGCAAAGACTTGAAATTATTGAAAATAAAGTTGCTACCGTTGAGTTAATTGAAAATCTAGATAAAAAGATTCACAATCAAATTACTCAATATGGATCTAAGGTAGGAGCAACTTTGAAAAATATTAAGGAGAAGAAACCCATAGTTAATGAGAAAATAAACCAAGATTCCTCTAGAATTGATAAACTTGAGGGTATCATTACCAACTTGGGAACCGCTTTTTCTTCCGTAAAAAATACTCCAAGTCCACCTACTAAAGTTGCTAAGCTCATGTATGTTCCTAAGAATAAGGGTGAATCCTCTAGTAAGGAAACCGCGGATCTTAAATCTATAAGTAGTCATCCCAATCTTTTTGCTATCATTAAGGAACCATTTGCCACGCATGAATTTTTTTATCTTTTGCCTAAAAGTTTGGTAATTACTAGAAAGAAAGAAATTTCTAAGGAAGGTAGATGTCTCATTGAAGAATTGCCCACCAAAGATGGCAATACCTAGATCTATCCTCACTTTTATGCCTAGCTAGGGGCGTTAAACGATAGCGCTTGTTGGGAGGCAACCCAATTTTATTTTTAGTTTTTTGTTTTTGTTTCTGTTTAGGAATAAAAAATCCATCTACCTTCTGTTTAGATGTGGTTTTATGTTTTAATTAGTGTTTGTGCCAAGTTAAACCTATAGGATCTTCTTGGATAATAGTTATTTGATCTTGCTGTAATTTCCAGAAACTTTCGATTCACGAAAACAATTGTTAAAAATCACCAGAATGTGATAAAATAGTGATTCCAATTGCTGATGATCAATAAACAAATTGCCTAGGTCGTCCTATTTTGGTTAAAGTTTTGGAGTTCAAGAAGTTTGCGTTAGTTACAGATTACTACAGACTGTTCTGTTTTTGATAGATTCTGTTTTTCGTGTGTTGTTTGCTCATTTTGATGAATCTATGGCTAGTAAAATAGTTTATGATCCATAGAGAAGTTGGAATATAGTAGGATTAACACCAATATAAATAAAGAATGAGTTCATTACAGTACCTTGAAGTGGTCTTTTGTTTTCTTTCGCTAACGGAGCTCACGAGATTTCTGTTGAGTTTTGTATTGTGAAGTTTTCAAGTTTTGGGTGAAATTTTTTGATGGATTATGGAACAAGGAGTGGCAAGAGCCTAAGCTTGGGGATGCCCATGGCACCCCCAAGATAATCCAAGGACACCAAAAAGTCGAAGCTTGGGGATGCCCCGGAAGGCATCCCCTCTTTCGTCCACTTCCATCGGTAACTTTACTTGGAGCTATATTTTTATTCACCACATGATATGTGTTTTTCTTGGAGCGTCTTGTATTATTTGTGTCTTTGCTTGTTAGTTTACCACAATCATCCTTGCTGTACACACCTTTTGAGAGAGCCATACATGAATTGGAATTTGTTAGAATACTCTATGTGCTTCACTTATATCTTTTGAGCTTGATAGTTTTGCTCTATGTGCTTCACTTATATCTTTTGAGCTTGATAGTTTTGCTCTAGTAATTCACTTATATCTTTTAGAGCACGGTGGTGGATTTTTTTAAAGAAACTATTTATCTCTCATGCTTCACTTAGATTATTTTGAGAGTCTTAAATAGCATGGTAATTTGCTTAATAATAATATGCTTGGTATTCAAGATTTGTAAAACTTTCTTTTGAGTGCGTTGAATACTAAGAAAAGTTTGATGCTTGATAATTGTTTTGAGATATGGAGGTGATAATATCAAAGTCGTGCTAGTTGAGTAGTTGTGAATTTGAGAAATGCTTGTGTTGAACTTTGCAAGTTCCGTAGCATGCACGTATGGTAAACGTTATGTAACAAATTTGAAACATGAGGTGTTATTTGATTGTCCTCCTTATGAGTGGCGGTCGGGGACGAGCGATGGTCTTTTCCTACCAATCTATCCCCCTAAGAGCATGCGCGTAGTGCTTTGGTTTTTGATGGCTTGTAGATTTTTGCAATAAGTATGTGAGTTCTTTATGACTAATGTTGAGTCCATGGATTATACGCACTCTTACCCTTCCATCATTGCTACCCTCTTCAGTGCCGTGCATTGTCCTTTCTCACATTGAGAGTTGGTGCAAACTTCGCCGGTGCATCCAAACCCCGTGATATGATACGCTCTTTCACATAAACCTCCTTATATCTTCCTCAAAACAGCCACCATACCTACCTATTATGGCATTTCCATAGCCATTCCGAGATATATTGCCATGCAACTTTCCACCATACCGTTCTTCATGACACATTCATCATTGTCATATTGCTTAGCATGATCATGTAGTTGACATAGTATTTGTGGCAAAGCCACCATTCATAATTATTTCATACATGTCACTCTTGGTTCATTGCATATCTCGGTACATCACGGAGGCATTCATATAGAGTCATACTTTGTTCTAGTATCGAGTTGTAACCATTGAGTTGTAAATAAATAGAAGTGTGATGATCATCATTTTCTAGAGCATTGTCCCAAAAAAAAGGCCAAAGAAAAAAAAAGGCCCCAAAAAAGGGCAATGTTACTATCTCTTTTTCCACACTTGTGCTTCAAAGTAGCACCATGTTCTTCATATAGCGAGTCTCATATATTGTGCTTCAAAGTAGCACCATGTTTTTCGTATAGAGAGTTTCATATGTTGTCACTTTCATATACTAGTGGGAATTTTTCATTATATAACTTGGCTTGTATATTCCAACGATGGGCTTCCTCAAATGCCCTAGGTCTTCGTGAGCAAGCAAGTTGGATGCACACCCACTTAGTTTCTTTTGTTGAGCTTTCATACATTTATAGCTCTAGTGCATCCGTTGCATGGCAATCCCTACTCCTTGCATTAACATCAATTGATGGGCATCTCCATAGCCCGTTGATTAGCCTCGTTGATGTGAGACCTTCTCCTTTTTTGTCTTCTCCACATGACCCCCATCATTATATTCTATTCCACCCATAGTGCTATATGCATGGTCGACGCTCATGTATTGCGTGAAAGTTTATAGGTTTGAGATTACTAAAGTATGAAACAATTGCTTGGCTTGTCATCGGGGTTGTGCATGATGAGAGCATTCTTGTGTGATGAAAATGGAGCATGACTAAACTATATGATTTTGTAGGGATGAACTTTCTTTGGCCATGTTATTTTGAGAGGACATAATTGCTTAGTTAGTATGCTTGAAGTATTATTATTTTTATGTCAATATGAACTTTTGTCTTGAATCTTTCGGATCTGAATATTCATACCACAATTAAGAAGAGATACATTGAAATTATGCCAACTAGCACTCCGCATCAAAAATTCTCTTTTTATCATTTACCTACTCGAGGACGAGCAGGAATTAAGCTTGGGGATGCCTGATACGTCTCCAAGGTATCTATAATTTTTGATTGCTCCATGCTATATTATCTATTGTTTTGGACTATATTGGGCTTTATTTTCCACTTTTATATTACTTTTGGGACTAACCTATTAACCGGAGGCCCAGCCCAGAATTGCTGTTTTTTTGCCTATTTCAGTGTTTCGAAGAAACGGAATATCAAACGGAGTCCAAACGGAATAAAATCTTCGGAAACGTGATTTTCTCATCAGATAAGACCCAGGAGACTTGGACCCTCCGTCAAGAAAGCCACGAGGCGGTCACAAGGGTGGAGGGCGCCCCCCCCCCTAGGGCGCGCCCCCCCTACCTCATGGGCCCCTCGAGGCTCCACCGACGTACTTCTTCGTCCTATATATACCTACGTACCCCCAACAGATTAGATATGGAGCCAAAAACCTAATTCCACCGCCGCAACTTTCTGTATCCACGAGATCCCATCTTGGGGCCTGTTCCGGAGCTCCGCCGGAAGGGGCTTCCACCATGGAGGGCTTCTACATCAACATCATAGCCTCTCCGATGAAGTGTGAGTAGTTTACCTCAGACCTTCGGGTCCATAGTTAGTAGCTAGATGGCTTATTCTCTCTTTTTGGATCTCAATACAATTTTCTCTCCCTCTCTCGTGGAGATCTATTCGATGTAATCTTCTTTTTGCGGTGTGTTTGTTGAGACCGATGAATTGTGGGTTTATGATCAAGATTATCTATGAGCAATATTTGAATCTTTCCTGAATTCTTTTATGTATGATTGAGTTATCTTTGCAAGTCTCTTGAATTATCCGCTTGGTTTGGCCAACTAGATTGGTAGTTCTTGCAATGGGAGAAGTGCTTAGATTTGGGTTCAATCTTGCGGTGTCCTTTCCCGATGTGATGGGGGCAGCAAGGCACGTATTGTATTGTTGCCATCGAGGATAACAAGATGGGGTTTTTATCATATTGCATGAATTTACTCCTCTACATCATATCATCTTGCTTAAGGCGTTACTCTGTTTTCATTAACTTAATACTCTAGATGCATGCTTTGGATAGCGGTCGATGAGTGGAGTAATAGTAGTAGATGCAGTGTGAGTCGGTCTACTTGTCTCGGACGTGATGCCTATACACATGATCATACCTAGATATTCTCATAACTATGCTCAATTCTATCAATTGCTCAACAGTAATTCGTTCACCCACCGTAAAATACTTATGCTCTTGAGAGAAGCCACTAGTGAAATCTATGGCCCCCGGGTCTATTTTCATCATATTAATCTTCCTACGCTTTATTATTCCTTTGCTCTTTACTTTGCCTTTTTATTTTACTTTGCATCTTTATACCAAAAATACCAAAATATTATCTATCATCTCTATCGATCTCACTCTCGTAAGTGACCGTGAAGGGATTGACAACCCCTATTCGCATTGGTTGCGAGGAGCTATTTGTTCTGTGTAGGTACGAGGGACTTGTGCGTGGCCTCCTACTGGATTGATACCTTGGTTCTCAAAAACTGAGGGAAATACTTACGCTACTCCGCTGCATCATCCTCTCCTCTTCGGGGAAAACCAACGCAAGCTCAAGACGTAGCAGCCCAAAACATGGCAGCCAGTTAATGGGCCGGCCTACTAGGGTCCTCAAAATCTTGTGGGCCTACAGGTGGGCCGGCCCATTAATGTCGGCGAAATCTCGTGGGCCTTTAGTCGGGCCGCCCATTATGGTCCACAAAAATCTTTGGGGCCTTCACCTGGGTCGGCCCATTATGGCCTGCAAAAATCTTGTGGGCCTTTACCTGGGCCGGCCCATTATGGCCCGCAAAATCTTGTGGGCCTTTAGCTGGGCCGGCCAATTATGGTCCGCAAAATCTTGTGGGCCTTTAGTTGGGCCGACCCATTTAAACTTTATGGGCCACTTTTGGGCAGGTCCACGTGTTAACATATCATAGGCGCATCTCGCCCATTGGATGAGTGACAATTGTGCCAACGCGGAGCTGACACGTGTTTCCTATAGCCAATGATGATTTTACATGTGGAAAATCCCCATTGGTCCGGGCTTTTAACGGGTTATCGGATCCAAAACCGGACCCGATAGCTTAACGGCGTTCCGTTACGGTGGATGCCACGTGTCGGTCACCCTTGACGAAAGCACTTCTGTGACGCGTGATTTATCGTCATGGAAGTGGACACTTCCGTGATGATAATTTTGGTAATGTCATGGAACACTTCTACGACAGCACAGGTATGACTATCTTGATTCTGTCATAAATTTGTCATGGATGTACAATGAAGACAGAAAATGTGACCTACTGTGACAAACATGTATCATCACAGAAGTGTATTTTTTTGTAGTGAATAGGTCCGTCACCTAGCGGTGCATCTAGGACATAATTCTTTTGTGCAGCCATGAGGACAATCCTCAGATCACGGACCTAGTCCACATCATTGCTACTAACATCTTTCAACATAGTTTTTCTCTAGGAACATATCAAAAATAAATGGGGAGCTACATTGTGAGCTATTGATCTAAAACATAATTTGCAAATATTATTAGGAGTAAGTTCATGATGAATTAAAATTCAATTAATCATAATACTTAAGTACTCCCACTTAGATAGACATCCCTCTAGTCATCTAAATGATCACGTGATCCAAATCAACTAAAACATGTCCGATCCAAGTACCGAACATATGGCACTTCCGCCTTCAGCTCGGTGACATCCCTTGAACTCTTGATCCAGTTGAGGCCGAGGGAGAGTTCCTTCAGCACGACGGCATGGTGACGGTGATGATGAAGTTACCAGCACAGGGCTTTGCCTAAGCACTACGACGATATGACCGAGGTGTGTAACTGTGGAGGGGGGCACCGCAAACGGCTAAGAGATTGCCTGTTGTGTCTTTGGGGTGTCCCCTGCTCACATATATAAAGGAGGGAGGAGGAGGAGGCCGGCCCTAGAGGGGGCGCGCCAAGTGTGGGGAGTCCTACTAGGACTCCCAAGTCCTAGTAGGATTCCCCTTTTCCTTTGCCGAGTAGGAGAGAAGAAAGAGGGAAAGAGAGAGGGAGTAGGAAAGGGCAAGGGGGGCGCCGCCCCCTTTCCCCTAGTCCAATTCGGACCCATGCGGGTGCCTCCTTCCCTTTGGCATGCCTCCTCTATTCCCGTATGGCCCAATAAGGCCCAATACTTCTCCCGGCGAATTCCCGTAACTCTCCGGTACTCCGAAAAATACCCGAATCACTCGGAACCTTTCCGATGTCCGAATATAGCCTTCCAATATATCGATCTTTACCTCTCGACCATTTCGAGACTCCTCTTCATGTCCCCGATCTCATCCGAGACTCCGAACAAACTTCGGTCATCAAATCACATAACTCATCATACAAATCGTCGTCGAACGTTAAGCGTGCGGACCCTACGGGTTCGAGAACTATGTAGACATGACCGAGACACATCTCTGGTCAATTACCAATAGCGGAACCTGGATGCTCATATTGGCTCCTACATATTCTACGAAGATCTTTATCGGTCAAACCGCATAACAACATACGTTGTTCCCTTTGTCATCGGTATGTTACTTGCCTGAGATTCGATCGTCGGTATCCTCATACCTAGTTCAATCTCGTTACCAGCAAGTCTCTTTAGTCATTCCGTAATGCATCATCCCGCAACTAACTCATTAGTCACAATGCTTGCAAGGCTTATAGTGATTTGCATTACCAAGAGGGCCCAGACATACCTCTCCGATACACGGAGTGACAAATCCTAATCTCGATCTATGCCAACTCAACAAACACCATCGGAGACACCTGTAGAGCATCTTTATAATCACCCGATTCGTTGTGACGCTTTGATAGCACACAAGGTGTTCCTCCGGTATTTGGGAGTTGCATAATCTCATAGTCCGAGGAACAT
The DNA here is from genome assembly GCA_021605145.1 of Aegilops bicornis. Taxonomy (NCBI): domain Eukaryota; kingdom Viridiplantae; phylum Streptophyta; class Magnoliopsida; order Poales; family Poaceae; genus Aegilops; species Aegilops bicornis. The sequence goes on along the minus strand of CM038669.1, from coordinate 64,208,250 downwards.
GTATAAGTCATGAAGAAAGCAAGAGCAATGAAACTCAGAACGATCATAATGCTAAGCTAACGAATGGGTCTTGTCCATCACATCGTTCTCCTAATGATGTGATCCCGTTCATCAAATGACAACACATGTCTATGGTTAGGTAACATAAACATCTTTGATAAATGACCTAGTCAAGTAGAGGCATACTAGGGACACTTTGTTTTGTCTATGTATTCACACATGTACTAAGTTTCCGGTTAATACAATTCTAGCATGAATAATAAACATTTATCATGAAATAAGGAAATAAATAATAACTTTATTATTGCCTCTAGGGCATATTTCCTTCATACCCAACAGTCTCCTTTGGGTATCCTATGAAGACAGATTTCTCCGGTTTGGGTGCGAGCTTATCAGGTTGAAACTTTTTCACATAAGCATCGCCGCCCCAAACTTTAAGAAACGACAGCTTAGGTTTCTTGTCAAACCACAGTTCATATGGTGTCGTCTCAACGGATTTAGATGGTGCCCTATTTAACGTGAATGCAGTTGTCTCTAATATATAACCCCAAAACGATATTGGTAAATCAGTAAGAGACATCATAGATCGCACCATATCTAATAAAGTGCGGTTACAACGTTCGGACACACCATTACGCTGTGGTGTTCCGGGTGGCGTGAGTTGCGAAACTATTCCGCATTGTTTCAAATGAAGCCAAACTCATAACTCAAATATTCTCCTCCATGATCAGATTGTAGAAAAATTATTTTCTTGTTACGATGATTTTCTACTTCACTCTGAAATTCTTTGAAATTTTCAAATGTTTTAGACTTATGTTTCATTAAGTAGATATACCCATATCTTCTCAAATCATCTGTGAAGGTCAGAAAATAACGATACCCGCCGTGAGCCTCAACACTCATCGGACCGCACATCAGTATGCATTATTTCCAATAAGTCAGTTGCTCGCTCCATTGTTCTAGAGAACGGAGTTTTAGTCATCTTACCCATGAGGCATGGTTCGCAAGCATCAAGTGATTCATAATCAAGTGAATCCAAAAACCCCATCAGCATGGAGTTTCTTCATGCGCTTTACACCAATATGACCTAAACGGCAGTGCCACAAATAAGTTACACTATCATTATTAACTTTGCATCTTTTGGCTTCAATATTTATGAATATGTGTATCACTACGATCGAGATCCAACAAACCATTTTCATTGGGTGTATGACCATAGAAGGTTTTATTCATGTAAATAGAACAACAATTATTCTCTAACTTAAATGAATAAATCATTGCAATAAACATGATCAAATCATATTCATGCTCAATGCAAACACCAAATAACATTTATTTAGGTTCAATACTAATCCCAAAAGTATAGGGAGTGTGCGATGATGATCATATCAATCTTGGAACTACTTCCCACACACATCGTCACTTCACCCTTAACTAGTTTATGTTCATTCTGCAACTCCGCTTTGAAAGTTACTATTCTTAGCAACTGAACCAGTATCAAATGCCGAGGGGTTGCTATAAACACTAGTAAAGTACACATAAATAACATGTATATCGAATATACCTTTGTTCACTTTTCCATCCTTATTATCCGCCAAGTATCTAGGGAAGTTCCACTTCCAGTGACCATTTCCTTTGTAGTAAAAGCACTCAGTTTCAGGCTTGGGTCTAGCTTTGGGCTTCTTCATGGGAGTGGCAACTTGCTTGCCATTCCTTTTTGAAGTTCCCTTTCTTTCTCTTGCCCTTTTAATTGAAACTAGCGGTCTTGTCAACCATCAACACTTGATGCTTTTTCTTGATTTCTACCTTCGCCGATTTCAGCATCGTGAAGAGCTTGGGAATCATTTCTGTTATCCCTTGCATATTATAGTTCATCACGGAGTTCGAGTAACTTGGTGATAGTGACTAGAGAACTCTGTCAATCACTATCTTACCTGGAAGATTAACTCCCACTTTATTCAAGCGATCGTAGTACTCAGACATTCTGAGCACATGCTCACTAGTTGAGATATTCTCCTCCATCTTGTAGGCTAAGTATTTTGTCAGAGGTCTCATACCTCTCGACTCAGGCATGAGTCTGAAATACCAATTCCAGCTCTTGGAACATCTCATATGCTCCGTGGTGTTCAAAACATTTTTGAAATCCCAGTTCTAAGCCGTATTGCATGGTGCACTAAACTATCAAGTAGTCATCATACCGAGCTTTGTCAAACGTTCATAACGTCTGTATCTGCTCCTGCAATAGGTCTGTCACCTAGCGGTGCATCAAGGACATAATTCTTCTGTGCAGCAATGAGGATAATCCTCTGATCACGGACCAAGTCCGCATCATTGCTACTATCAACTTTCAACTGATTTTTCTCTAGGAACATATCAAAAATAAATGGGGAGCTATATCGCGAGATATTGATCTACAACATAGATATGCTAATACTACCAGGACTAAGTTCATGATAAATTAAAGTTCAATTAATCATATTACTTAAGAACTCCCACTTAGATAGACATCCCTCTAGTCATCTAAATGATCACGTGATCCAAATCAACTAAACCATGTCCGATCATCACGTGAGATGGAGTAGTTTTCAATGGTGAACATCACTATGTTTATCATATCTACTATATGATTCACGCTCAACCTTCGGTCTCCAATGTTCCGAGGCCATATCTGCATATGCTAGGCTCGTCAAGTTTAACCCGAGTATTCTACGTGTGCAAAACTGGCTTGCACCCGTTGTATGTGAACGTAGAGCTTATCACACCCGATCATCACATGGTGTCTTGGCACGACAAACTTTCGCAATGGTGCATACTCAGGGAGAACACTTGTACCTTGAAATTTAGTGAGAGATCATCTTATAATGCTACCGTAGAACTAAGCAAAATAAGATGCATAAAGGATAAACATCACATGCAATCAATATAAGAGATATGATATGGCCATCATCATCTTGTGCCTTTGATCTCCATCTCCAAAGCACCGTCATGATCACCATCGTCACCGGCGCGACACCTTGATCTCCATCGTAGCATCGTTGTCATCTCGCCAACTATTGCTTCTACGACCATCGCTACCGCTTAGTGATAAAGTAGAAACAATTACAGGGCGATTGCATTGCATACAATAAAGCGACAACCATACGGCTCCTGCCAGTTGCCGATAACTTTGTTACAAAACATGATCATCTCATACAATAAAATTTAGCATCATGTCTTGACCATATCACATCACAACATGCCCTGCAAAAACAAGTTAGATGTCCTCTACTTCGTTGTTGCAAGTTTTACGTGGCTGCTACAGGCTGAGCAAGAACCGTTCTTACCTACGCATCAAAAACCACAACGATTTTTCGTCAAGTGTGTTGTTTTAACCTTCAACAAGGACCGGGCGTAGCCACACTCGATTCAACTAAAGTTGGAGAAACTGACACCCGCCAGCCACCTGTGTGCGAAGCACATCGGTAGAACCACTCTCACATAAGCGTACGCGTAATGTCGGTCCGGGCCGCTTCATCCAACAATACCGCCGAATAAAAGTATGACATGCTGGTAAGCAGTATGACTATTATCGCCCATAACTCTTTGTGTTCTACTCGTGCATATAACATCTATGCATAGACCTGGCTCGGATGCCATTGTTGGGGAACACTGTAATTTCAAAAAAAAATCCTACGCACACGCAAGATCCATCTAGGTGATGCATAGCAACGAGAGGGGAGAGTGTTGTCTACGTACCCTTGTAGACCGAAAGCGGAAGCGTTATGACAATGTGGTTGATGTAGTCTTACGTCTTCACGATCCAACTGATCCTAGTACCGAAAGTACGGTACCTCCGCGATCTACACACGTTCAGCTCGGTGATGTCCCACAAACTCTCAATCCAGCTGAGTGTCGAGGGAGAGCTTCGCTAGCACGACAGCGTGATGACGGTGATGATGAAGCTACCGGCGCAGGGCTTCGCCTAAGCACTGCAACGATATGACCGAGGTGGATTATGGTGGAGGGGGGCACCGCACACGGCTAAGAGATCAATGATCAACTTGTGTGTCTATGGGGTGCCCCCCTCCCCCGTATATAAGGAGTGGAGGAGGGGGTAGGGCCGGCCCTCTATGGCGCGCCCTGGAGGAGTCCTACTCCCACCGGGAGTAGGATTCCCTCTCCCCCTTCCCTAGTTGGACTAGGAGAGAAGGAAGGGGGAGAGAGGGAGGAAGGAAAGGGGGGGCGCCCCTCTTCCTAGTCCAATTCGGACCAGAAGGGGAGGGGGCGCGCGGCCTGCCCTGGCTGCCCCCCTCTCTCTCTCAATCTCCACTAAATCCCATTAGGGCCCATATACTCCCCGGGGGTTCCGGTAACCCCCCGGTACTCCTGTATTTGCCCGAACTCTCTCGAAACCTTTCCAATGTCCAAACATAGTCTCCAATATATCAATCTTTATGTCTCGACCATTTCAAGACTCCTCGTTATGTCCGTGATCATATCCGGGACTCCGAACTACCTTTGGTACATCAAAACACATAAACTCATAATACCGATCGTCACCGAACGTTAAGCGTGCGGACCCTATGGGTTCGGGAACTATGTAGACATGACCGAGACTCATCTCCAGTCAATAACCAATAGCGGAACCTAGATGCTCATATTGGTTCCTACATATTCTATGAAGATCTTTATCGGTCAAACCACATAACAACATACGTTGTTCCCTTTGTCATCGGTATGTTACTTTCCCAAGATTCGATCGTCGGTATCTCAATACCTAGTTCAATCTCGTTACTGGCAAGTCTCTTTACTCGTTCCATAATGCATCATCCCGCAACTAACTCATTAGTCACATTGCTTGCGAGGCTTATAGTGATGTGCATTACCGAGAGGGCCCAGAGATACCTCTCCGACAATCGGAGTGACAAATCCTAATCTCGATCTATGCCAACTCAACAAGTATCATCGGAGACACCTGTAGAGCACCTTTATAATCACCCGGTTACGTTGTGACGTTTGGTAACACACTAAGTGTTCCTCCGGTATTCGGGAGTTGCATAATCTCATAGTCATAGGAACATGTATAAGTCATGAAGAAAGCAATAGCAACATACTAAACGATCAAGTGCTAAGCTAACGGAATGGGTCAAGTCAATCACATCATTCCCTAATGATGTGATCTCGTTAATCAAATGACAACTCATGTCTATGGCTAGGAAACTTAACCATCTTTGATTCAACGTGCTAGTCAAGTAGAGGCATACTAGTGACACTCTGTTTGTCTATGTATTCACACATGTACTAAGTTTCTGATTAATACAATTCTAGCATGAATAATAAACATTTATCATGATATAAGGAAATATAAATAACAACTTTATTATTGCCTCTAGGGCATATTTCCTTCAGTGAGAGCAATGATTCAACCATTTAAATCCATGAAAAAGTGTACGATGCCGAAAATCCTCGGGAGCTGGCAGGGTGTCATCACATGGCCGATGTAGGGTGTGGTAAAATTTTGGGCGCATTTTGAACAGGCCTCACCTGAGGCGGCTTGTAAACTGCACCATCTCCGAGGTAGTCTCTGGGTATCAAGAGGGAACGTGTCCGATTTGTGAACGAAGTGCAGGTAATATTGCTCCGTTGGCCTCGAAACCTCTTCTGCTCTCAAAGGAGGCCATTGCATGACACGTGTAAGGCCCTCGTATTTTTTAGACCCACCTGCAATATTTGAGACATTTATTGCACTCGTAGGGTTTCAACGCCGGAAATTGCAGATCTGCAAGGCAGACACATGAAGTCAGGGCCAGAAGCGACATGGAAAATCAAATATGATGTATTTGCGACATGTGTAGGCCTTGTGCAGACGAGGAAGGGGTAGGCCTTGCGACTGGGGGAGCGGGGCGAAATTACCTCGGCGGCATGCCTGATCCAACCGTTTAAATCCACGAAAAATTGTACGATGCCGGAAATCCTCGGGAGCTAGCACTATGTCATCACATATGCAAAATCCTATATGATGTCTTTGCGACATGCGTAGGCCTTGTGTAGAATTCCTTTTTCCAAGCGTCGCTCTCGATAACTATATGCATTTCCGAGCGACACTCTTGGTAAAGGTCTGGCCTAGATCTAGGCATGGGGGTCTTTTCAGAGAGCACTCTCAGTAAAATGTCTGACCTAGATATAGGCATGGGGATCTTTTCCGGGAGCCCCACCGACAGTCGCTCGGGAAAAGTCACGCGGGTCACTTATATGAAAATTCCCCACACGCTTTCGCACTTGTGTGCCTTCTCTCCTCTCGCTCCCACATGCCGCCTACCACCGCACCCCCCCCCCCACAGCCGGCGCTCCCCTCGGCCGACAACCCTCCTCGGGAGGTGGCAGTGTTGGGGAACGTAGTAATTTTAAAAAAATTCCTACGCACACGCAAGATCATGGTGATGCATAGCAACGAGAGGGGGAGTGTATCTTCATACCCTTGAAGATCGCTAAGCGGAAGCGTTTATCAACGCGGTTGATGTAGTCATACGTCTTCACAATCCGACCGATCCAAGTACCGAACGCACGGCATCTCCGATTTCTGCACACGTTCAGCTCGATGATGCCCTCGCCTTCTCGATCCAGCAAGACGGGCGAAGTAGTAGATGAGTTCCGGCAGCACGACGGCGTGGTGACGGTGTTGGTGAAGAACAATCTCCGCAGGGCTTCGCCTAAGCACTACGGAAACTATGACAGAGGATAAACAAGAGTGGACGGGGTTGCCGGCACATGGCTTGGTGTTTCTTGATGTGTCTTTGGTGCTAGCCCCGCCCCTCTATTTATATGTTGAGCCCTGGGGTTGAAACTTGGAGCAAAAGCCTCCTCAAAGTCGGTTTTGCCCGAAAGGCAAGAGTCCCACTCGGACTCCAGGACCAAATGCCACAGTCCTTGGCGTCTGGCCCAAACGCCATGGGCCTCGGCGTCTGCCCCAGGGCCAGACGCCAGGGTCTCCGGCGTTTGGCCCCTGGCCTCCACAAAACTCCTTTTGCACCGACTTATAGCCCCATGGGCCTGACCCCTTGGCCTAACCATATCATCCAATATATGAATCTTTACCTACGGACCATTCCGGAGCTCCTCGTCATGTCCGTTATCTCATCCGGGACTCCGAACAACATTCAGTCACCAACATACATAACTCATATAATACTATATCGTCAACGAACGTTAAGCGTGCGGACCCTACGGGTTCGAGAACTATGTAGACATGACCGAGACACGTTTCCGGTCAATAACCAATAGCGGGACCTGGATGCCCATATTGGTTCCCACATATTCTACGAAGATCTTTATCGGTCAAACCGCATAACAACATACGTTGTTCCCTTTGTCATCGGTATGTTACTTGCCCGAGATTAGATCGTCGGTATCCAATACCTAGTTCAATCTCGTTACCGGCGAGTCTCTTTACTAGTTCCGTAATACATCATCTCCCAACTAACTCATTAGTTGCATTGCTTGCAAGGCTTAAGTGATGTGCATTACCGAGAGGGCCCAGAGATACCTCTCCGACAATCGGAGTGACAAATCCTAATCTCGAAATATGCCAACCCAACATGTACCTTTGGAGACACACCAGAGCTCCTTTATAATCACCCAGTTACGTTGTGAAGTTTGGTAGCACACAAAGTGTTCCTCTGGTAAGCGGGAGTTGCATAATCTCATAGTCATAGGAAAATGTATAAGTCATGAAGAAAGCAATAGCAGAATACTAAACGATCATGTGCTAAGCTAACGGAATGGGTCATGTCAATCACATCATTCTCCTAATGATGTGATCCCGTTAATCAAATGAAAACTCATGTCTATGGCTAGGAAACATAACCATCTTTGATCAACAAGCTAGTCAAGTAGAGGCATACTAGTGACACTCTATTTGTCTATGTATTCACACATGTATTATGTTTCCGGTTAATACAATTCTAGCATGAATAATAAACATTTATCATGATATAAGGAAATAAATAATAACTTTATTATTGCCTCTAGGGCATATTTACTTCAGTCTCCCACTTGCACTAGAGTCAATAATCTAGTTCACATCGCCATGTGATTTAACACCAATATTCACATCTCAGATGTGATTAATACCCATAGTTCACATCATCATGTGATCAACACCCAAAGGGTTTACTAGAGTCAATAATCTAGTTCACATTGCTATGTGATTAACACCCAAAAGAGTACTAAGGTATAATCATGTTTTGCTCATGAGAGAAGTTTAGTCAACGGATCTGTCAGTTACAGAGCCGTATGTATTTTGCAAATATTCTATGTCTTCAATGCTCTGCGTGGAGCTACTCTAGCTAATTGCTCCCACTTTCAATGTGTATCCAGATTGAGACTTAGAGTCATCTGGACCAGTGTAAAGTTTGCACCGATGTAACTTTTACAACGAACTCTTTTATCACCTCCATAATCGAGAAACATCTCCTTAGTCCTCACTAAGGATATTCTTGACCAATGTCCAGTGATCTACTCCTAGATCACTATTGTACTCCCTTGCCTTATTTAGAGCAAGGTATACAATAGGTCTGGTACATAGCATAGCATACTTTATAGAACCTATGACTGAGGAATAGGGAATGACTTTCATTCTCTTTTCTATTTTCTGCCGTGGTCAGGATTTGAGTCTTACTCAATTTCACACCTTTGCAACACAGGCAAGAACTTTTCTTTGACTGTTCTATTTTGAACTACTTCAAAATCTTGACAAGGTATGTACTTATTGAAAAAACTTATCAAGCATCTTGATCTAGCTCAATAGATCTTGATGCTCAATATGTAAGTAGCTTTACTGAGATCTTTCTTTTAAAGAACTCCTTTCAAATACTCCTTTATGCTTTCCAGAAAAATTCTACATCATTTTTGATCAACAATATGTTACTCACATATATTTATCGGAAAAGGCGGTAGTGCTCCCACTCACTTTATTGTAAATACAGGCTTCACCGCAAGTCTGATAAAACTATATACTTTGATCAACTTATCAAAGTGTATATTCCAACTCGAGATGCTTGCACCAGTCCATAGATGGATCATTTGGAGCTTGCACATTTTGTTAGCACCTTTAGGATTAGCAAAACCTTCTGTTGCATCATATACAACTCTTCTTTAAGAAAACCATTAAGGAATGCAGTTTTGACATCCATTTGCCAGATTTCATAAAATGTGGCAATTGCTAACATGATTCGTACGGACTTAAGCATCGCTACAGTTGAGAAAATCTTATTGTAGTCAACACCTTGAACTTGTCGAAAACCTTTTTGAGACAAGTCAAGCTTTGTAGATTGTAACACTACTATCAAGATCTGCCTTCCTCTTGAAGATCCATTTATACAATATGGCTTGCCGATCATCGGCAACTCCACCAAAGTCTACACTTTGTTCTCATACATGGATCTCATCTCGATTTCATGGCCTCAAGCCATTTCGCGGAATCTGGGCTCATCATCGCTTCCTCATAGTTCGTAGGTTCATCATGGTCTAGTAACATGACTTCCAGAACAGGATTACCGTACCACTCTGGTGCGGACTGTACTTTGGAAGACCTACGTGGTTTTCTAGTAACTTGATCTGAAGTTTCATGATCATCATCATTAGCTTCCTCACTAATCGGTGTAGGCATCACTGGAACTGATTTCTGTGATGAACTACTTTCCAATTCGGGAGAAGGTACAATTACCTTATCAAGTTCTACTTTCCTCCCACTCACTTCTTTCGAGAGAAACTCCTTCTCTAGAAAGGATCCATTCTTAGCAACAAATGTCTTGCCTTTCGGATCTGTGATAGAAGGTGTACCCAACAGTTTCCTTTGGGCATTTTATGAAGACATATTTCTCCAGTTTGGGTTTGAGCTTATCAGGATGAAACTTTTTCACATAAGCATCGTAGCCCCAAACTTTAAGAAACGACAACTTTGGTTTCTTGCCAAACCATAGTTCATACGGTGTCGTCTCAACTGATTTAGATGGTGCCCTGTTTAACGTGAATGTAGCTGTCTCTAATGCATAGCCCCAAAACGATAGTGGTAAATCGGTAAGAGACATCATAGATCGCACCATATCTAATAAAGTACGATTATGACGTTCAGACACACCATTACACTGTGGTGTTCCAGTTGGAGTGAGTAGTGAAACTATTTCACATTGTTTTAACTAAAGGCCAAACTCGTAACTCAAATATTTTACCTTTGCGATCATATCGTAGAAACTTTTATTTTCTTGTTACGATGATTCTCCACTTCACTCTGAAATACTATATCGTCAACGAACGTTAAGCGTGCGGACCCTACGGGTTCGAGAACTATGTAGACATGACCGAGACACGTTTCCGGTCAATAACCAATAGCGGGACCTGGATGCCCATATTGGTTCCCACATATTCTACGAAGATCTTTATCGGTCAAACCGCATAACAACATATGTTGTTCCCTTTGTCATCGGTATGTTACTTGTCCGAGATTCGATCGTCGGTATCCAATACCTAGTTCAATCTCGTTACCGAAGTCTCTTTACTCGTTAGTAATACATCATCTCGCAACTAACTCATTAGTTGCATTGCTTGCAAGGCTTAAGTGATGTGCATTACCGAGAGGGCCCGTAGATACCTCTCCAACAATCGTGAGTGACAAATCCTAATCTCGAAATATGCCAACCCAACATGTACCTTTGGAGACACTCAGAGCTCCTTTATAATCACACAGTTACGTTGTGACGTTTGGTAGCAAACGAAGTGTTCCTCTGGTAAACGGGAGTTGCATAATCTCATAGTCATAGGAACATGTATAAGTCATGAAGAAAGCAATAGCAGAATACTAAACGATCGTGTGCTAAGCTAACGGAATGGGTCATGTCAATCACATCATTCTCCTAATGATGTGATCCCGTTAATCAAATGACAACTCATGTCTATGGCTAGGAAACATAACCATCTTTGATCAACAAGCTAGTCAAGTAGAGGCATACTAGTGACACTGTGTTTGTCTATGTATTCACACATGTATTATGTTTCCGGTTAATACAATTCTAGCATGAATAATAAACATTTATCATGATATAAGGAAATAAATAATAACTTTATTATTACCTCTAGGGCATATTTCCTTCAGGCAGACCCAGGCGTTGGGGAGGTGCGGTTGTGCTGGTGGTGGCCGGATCCAGATAGAATCGGTCGGGCTCAATGCGGTAGCAGCGGTGGCATATTTGGTTGTGGGGAGCTATGGGAAGGAGGTTGTTGGGCGGCGAGGGGTGGATTGGCGTTTTTGGGCAGCAACCTTCGTGCCGCATATATGCAGCCGGTTCTTTTTGGGCTACCCAAAAACGTTTTTGACCATGTTGGAGTTGTTGGGCAGCTATCGGGGAGATTTTTTGGCCTCCAAAAGCCCAAAAAGGCGGTGTTGCCCTTTTGTTGGAGATGCTCTTATTTACATGATTACTATATCCAGTTTTGTATGGCATGCACGGTTTTAGGTCGTCAATTTGACTACCGAAACACGCCTTATACATCATTAAAAATATATCCTTGGATTTGTTGTCGAATGAAGCTTTAAAGTATTTTTTATATTTTTACGGGATCATTCAACATGAAGGTAAATGTGTAGATAAGCATTGCATTGTATGCACTTTTTTCCCTAAGCAGGGTACATTGAAACATTATTAGTTTAAAAATGATGATCCATACAATGACTAGAGGGAGAACTTCATAGAGAAATGGAGTGTACACACACGAAAGCCCACATAAAACAGCAAAAAAACACCGTTTCATAAATAAATCCCAAAAAAAGACATAGAGCATAGGGGGAAACCTCATTGTACCCTCCCCCTAAATTCACGCGTACACACACTCCCCCTCCCCCCGTTACTTATTCACCAATGACACATCCATCTATTTCCCCTTTAGCCCACGCTTTAAATGCCGCAAGCAAACCCACCCTCGTCCTCGTCGTATCTCAGATCTCGTCCTCACCACATCACACCATACCCCTCTCATTGCTGCCGCAGCCAGATCTAGAGCAGCTGCAAAAGCGGCGATTGTGGGCGCGACATCGCCCCCATCCATGGTGAACTCGGCGGAGCCGCCGCGTGCGGCTTTCCCACCGGATCTCACCAAGGAAGGTGGTGTTAGGGAGGCGGGTGGCGGGGCCGCGGAGGTAGATCCAACGCCACCGAGTGCCCACCGAGGGAGGCTGATGTCGCTGCCATCAATGCTCAAGCCCTGGGGGAGCCAGCGGCGGCTGCGGTGCGTTCCCATCAACCGCCATGGAGAAACCATTGTCCCGGACACGGGATCCTCCTCAAATCAGCAATATGAGGTAAGCGAGAGGCTACATCTTGGCCTTGGCAAGGTGGCAGAGGCATCGGGCACCGGCAACACCGCTATCAGCAAGTACCCCGAAGTCACGGAGGCGGTTTCTCCACAGCCGTTGAAGGCACGCCGTGGCCGCCCGCGTCGCCTTGCTATGCCATCCCTCGCGGCCACTACTGTCGCGAGTGCGTCGCCGCAAGCATTCGAGCGCGAGCGGCGGTCGGTCCGCGCAGATGCGCTCAAGAGGCCGCGATTCTCCGTATCACTCTCTGCGGAGGAGATTGAGGAAGACATCTACGGCCTCACCGGCGCACTCCCGCGTAGCCGCCCTCGCGGTCGGCCCCGCAAAGTGCAAAAGCAGATCGATGTGAGTTCCCGTGCCTCCTCTGCTCCCTCCCCCCACTCCCCTACATTCCAGCCCCTGCCGCTCCTCCCTGGGGACCCGTTTTTAATTCCATAAATGCTCCTGTCCCCAGCTGCTATTTCCCGGCGCGCGGTTATCGCAGATCGACATGGAGTCCTACCGGGTGCCGGACAATCGCTGACCCTGTCAACTCAACAAGCGCCTCCACCCAACAGTAAGCAAGCAAAGTGAATTCATAGATCACAGTTCACATTCAATTCGGTGCTGCCATTGTTAGCTACATAATCCATCGATTAATTGTTCAGATAGAGTCAGAGTTGGTATGTATGTATCCCACCAGGAAATTAGTTGTAAGCAGCAAGTCATGACTTTGTTAGTGATTTCTAATTTTGAGTTGTACTCCGTGATATTCATTTCTGTAATAGCACTAGTGGTGGTTCGTTACTTTGGTATCATCAGCAATTGGGAGGACGTAATGTGGTGTACTAGTAATTGCATTGCTCTTGATGGTCGAGTTAGTATGTTCGTTGATGCTAGTACATTTCTTCACATACATCCCTATTGCAATCTCAATGCTAGTACCAGCTTCAGTGCATACAATTTCTTGCTATTTTTTCTCTAGAAGATGTTTTTGCTAGCTAACTGCTGTGGCGAGTGCCAGTACTGCTTGATCGCGTTGTAGCTGGTTGACATGTGGGCCCTGGACCAAAAGGTTTCGAAAAACCTGGCACCGCGTGGCCTTGCCAGTGGGTGCTGCGTAGTTCGTCGCTTGTTTCCTGATCCGTCGTGGGGTTGGCGTGTCTGGGAGACCCGAGTGAGGTAATTGAATGACATACATGTATCCAAACCCTTGGTGGTCCCTCTCATCGTCTTGGAGCGTACCAGGGTTCGATGATGCTGCACGATTCATACGCTTTCTGGGTGTGAGTGGGGCTGGTGGATGGGCACAGTTCATGCACAGGTTTAATTTTTTGCTGGCAGTAGCTAGGAAAAGGTTACTGCTGAGCCGCTTATTTGTCAGCATATATTAAACGAATTAGGTTCATATCAATGGGTAAAAAACACCATACTATGAGATACTCCTTACGTTCTTAAATATAAGTCATTTTAGAGATTCCTATATATACTACATAGAAGTAAAATGAGTGAATCTACACTCTAAAATAGGTCTATATACATCCGTATGTGGTTTATACCGAAATCAGTGAAAAGGCTTTTACATCCGATGCACTCTCTCTCCTCGCGTCTTCCACTGTTCCCTCTTTCAACCATCAATGGCCTGCTTTTCCTCAAATTTGCCAAGATTTCAAGGCCGCAATTAAGACCTAGCAGAGGCATCTCAATCCAAAATCGGTCTTTCTTCTGCCAACTATCTTCATAAAAAATGCGCCAAATATTGAGGGGTGGTGGGAGTATAAGTTGTTGATATATTCCCCTACTCATTTTGGAGATGAAATCTAAGGCATGTTCAGACAGCCCAAACTAGTGCATGACTCCACCATATGACGGTGCGCTACACCTGGGGTGGCCCATCGGATGGCAAGCTGGATATTGGGCTGGCCCTAGGGGCCAGCAGGCCGTGACAATTCAAAAGGCCTCCGACTAACGCAAGGAGCCCTCTTCAAGAAAGTCTAGTACCTTGGCAGGCACGCCAAGGACTCCACCAAGCATGGCTTTAGGTTGGTAGGATTCTTGTAACCCTAGGCCTTGTCCCCCTTTATAAGGCGAGGATAGTGGATAGGTCAGGGAAGTCAATGTTTTGGTAAATAGTACTTCCATTCAGGTTTATTAGCCTCCCTTGTACTTTGAATCCAACTTTGACTTTCTGTTTGACTAAAAAATACAAATTACATTTTATAAAAAGTATATTGTTAGATTTGTATTTGAAAGAGATTTTTGTGGTATATTTTTGTGACATACTCCCTCCGTCCTAAAATAAGTGTCACAACCTTAATACAACTTTGTATTAAAGTTAGTACAAAGTTGAGACACTTATTTTGAGACGAAGGGAGTATAAGTCAATTTTTATTAGTTAAAATTCATGATCAAACTTTGACCCAAAATAAAAGGGAGACTAATAAACGCCGACAGAGAGAGTACAAGGTCACTTGCTTGCGTCAGGTTTGACAAAGAAGGAGCATACGACATAACCTTGTGCATTTCACTAATATATTGACGAAATGTTGAATGTCTCTTTTACTAATGGTCGAATGAGAGTGAATGTGAAAATAGGCATTTCTAGTGGTTTTGTCCCGCTTGCAAAAATAACCTGCATACTGCCTGTCCTACGTCCATAAACATTTTCTTCCACGATCCAATGCAAGAGATGCACACTGAACTCACTCAATGTTAACCCCTCCAGATTTCAGTGCAAAAAAGCAAAGCGAATCTTGACGGGGTTCAGAGAAATATCAGAAAAATCGACGGGATTCATGTACCGTTTTACGGGACGCGCTGGCTTTTGCATTAGAAATTTATAACCATCGTCACCCATTGTAGCTGGGATAGCTGCAGCGGCCATTGCGGGCCTTGCGGCCTGGTGTTGTAGCCTCCAAGCAAAGGTACAAATCTTTCGAGGAACTGGAGGCTTCAAGATTAAATCCCAGCTTGGAGCAGACGCATCGGACTTGAACTAGGATCCCCTGACTCCCTGATCAAATAAGTTGAAATTCATTGCTAACTTGCTGAGCCGGACAATGCTTCGGTGCCTTAAGGCACCTACCTTTGTGTCTATAACATGTGGGTCCAACGGATGGCTGGGCCACATGTCAGTGATCCAAAGGCAGGTGCCTTTAAGGCACTGAAGCTGTGTCCTGCTGAGCCATATGGGGCTAGGACTGTAATCTCCACGTCCCTAAAATATCAAAATCCCGCACCCTCCGCGCTTCGTCCGTTCCAAACACCCGGTGTTTGACGCACCAGCACATGTGCCCACGCCCACACCCGTCACTGAAAAGCGGGACCTGATGGCGCGCTCCGAATTCCTCCTCCACTAGGGCCGAGTGCCCGAGCGTGAGAAAAGTAGGAGTGGACCGAGGAATCCCCAATCTTAACACCCTTCACCGGTTTAGTCTCCGCATCCTTTCATTTCAAGACCTCCTTTGGTTCATAGGATAGAAAAGTCATAGAAATATGAAAGTTATAAAAAAATGAGATGACATGTATCTGAAATCTTATAAATAGGAATAGAAAAGAAGGCCCTTTGGTTCATTTCATATGATTTTTTTTCATTGAGTCTAGGCTAATGTTTATTTTTCTATGAAATATGGAGTGTAGGAAGAATTCCTTCATAGAAATAGGATTATATTCTACAAATTAAAGGGCTCTAAAGGAATTTTTTTTAATACAAATCCTATTCTATAGGATTCCTACAAACCAAAGGAGACCAAAATCTCTCTTTCTTTCTTGCGAGAGGAAGAGATAGAAGAGAGAGAGGTCTGGGTCACGCTCCCAGTTCAAATCATCCTAGAGCGCCAAAGCTCAAGCACCATGGATGATTTCCTTTGGGAACCGGTCGCAAGAACCGCCTTCATACTAGTCCCTATCAACTTGACCGCCACCATGGTGACTGTCGTAGGCGAAAGCGAGCGAAGGGGATTCTTGCATACCAGGGGAGACATCGAGCTTATTTCTGAGGATCCTAGCGCGCCTCCTTCCAGTAGTAGTGAGCCAACCGCCGCCACCAACAAGAGCGTCACGAGGAACCACCAAATGCGGCTCGGGCATGCTGACGGCAAAATGCTCATCGGCATGATGCCAATCTCCGGCACGAAGTTCTTCATGTACGTTTGAGATCGGTCATCTATGAACAGTACAATCAAAGTCGCTCACATACACGAGCATACACTCACCCTTACGAACACACTCACGCACATACTATTCCTATGAGCACCTCCGGTAGACTGAGAGAACATAACATCTTCAGATTGTATGAAGGCATCACAGGTGCCTCGCAGTCGACATGAGCATCTCTCCCACTGAACAAACATCGCCGGAAGCCTGAAATAAATTCATGAATAATACAAGCACCAATGTAAAAAAAGAAACAAGACCATCCAGGTCTAGCCTTCGGAGGTATATTTTTTATAAAAGGAAATCTTTAAGCATTGCGCGTCACCTCCGGGACTCGAACGCGGGTGGGCTTACTTGCTCCGAGTGAGCCAAGCCATTGTCAGGTTTAGGACTTTAACCGTGATGGGCTGAAAAAGCTTGATTGGTTTGATGTTAAAAATTGGCATTCCAACATTTGGCACACTTGGTTAGTTATTTACTTGCCAACCATGCAAGAAATTGCCAATTTTTTGCAACTTTTGGTAGTGCCAATTATTTGCCTGTCAAGTATTGGCAATGCCAAATGTTGCATCAAACCAATTATCCTCTACTGTCCTCCGAGCACTATCCAACCACAGAATCTCTACTACCTAAAAGAACCGTAAAGTTCCGTCTCCCCTCTTACGTCCCCCCGCTTCGTCCACCCCTCCTCTTACGATATCTACAATTCTCCACCGATTTTCCTCCCATCTGCTGGTTTTCTATTAAAACTGACAAATCCATTTAATATTTGGTAACACAATCAATTGACGTATGGTAGTCAATCTTATCTTTGACAACGATCACGCAATCAATTAAGTTATGGTAATCAATCCCGGGCCTTTTCCCTAAAAAAAACAATCCTGTGCCAGAGCAGCCGATCTTCTCCTTTCGTCGTCGCCGTCGCCGATCTGATCTACCACTCCCGTGCTTCTCCCGACGATCGCCCACACTCCTCTCTCTCGTATCTTCCGGCCTTGCACTGCGATCTTACCACGGACGCAGGCCGATCTTGTCATGGAGGCGGACAATGGACAGGAACATCCTGCTCGAGCGCGGCAACGACATCCTAGAAGCAACCGCTCGTTAAGGGCGTGCGGAGAAAGACCTCAAGGAGGCGGCTGGCTTTGACACTGGAGTAGATCAATACACGTCTTCTTCCGCAGGTGATAGAGGTTGCCGATTACATCAAGTACATCAACGTGCACTAGGCGTCATTACGACGAAGTCAACATTGTCCTGCTGAGTTTGGTGAGTGCTTCCTTTGGACTGTTAGTTATCTTTCTTCCTTATTTTTTGGTTTGTGCCTTCGGTCTGGAGGAACCAACAATTCTTAGATCAAATTATGAGACAAATGGCTGGTGCCTTCGGCCTGGAGAACGCGCATGGCCATCAGTCTCAGGTCGCGAACCAGGATCTCAGACGGAAATAACCTGGGAAGCAGTGCAGCTCCTGAATGCAGTAAAAATCTTCTCCCTGTTACACTCCTCCAGATCTCCCTCCTCACACTAGGACACAACTGATTGTGCCATTCATTGCATCATGACCAATAGAAAATTACTCACCATGCTCTGTATTAAGAATTTCTGCAGCAGGGAAACTTGCCATATACCTGCTAGAACTGCACCACAACTAGCTCGTCAGTTTCAAAGTGAAGAATCTCTTGTTGTTTCACTGCAATTGTATAAAACTCCTCCCGGGTGGCAATCATCAGGAAAAGATGATTCACCTCCGGCAGCAAGATAAGTTTTTTGTGTTTTTAATTGGGACACATCTGTATGTATGATGCATGCGTGTTACAGATAGAAATTTTATTGAACACTGCATGACAAATTATGGACGATCTTCGCACGGTGCTACAAATCCAGCCGTCCATGCATAGAGTAAAAGTGGATATCACCGTCCAATCAGCCATCGTGCCAGATTTGGCCAGGCACTGTTGTTCGCCCAGTAGTTTCGAATTTCATTCTTTTGTGCATTTAACATGGTTATATCCAGACTTAGACATTTCTTTAAATAAATTCATTCTAATTAATTCAAGGTTTGAAGAAGCTAAACACGATCATGTTAGGAGTGAGTCCGAAAGTGGAGGAGCTTGGCTGGTATGACGGCTTTGTGATCAGTTGGAACTTTTCAGTGTACTCATAAATGTGTAAGAAATGGTTAGTCCAGAATATATTTCTGCTATAAATATTCCTGCCAAGCTCCGTGGAAGGACAAATTGATTATTCTTATGGGTCTGTCCAGAGCACATCTAGATGCCCTTTAGC
Organism: Aegilops bicornis; assembly: GCA_021605145.1. Taxonomy (NCBI): domain Eukaryota; kingdom Viridiplantae; phylum Streptophyta; class Magnoliopsida; order Poales; family Poaceae; genus Aegilops; species Aegilops bicornis. The sequence goes on along the minus strand of CM038669.1, from coordinate 64,189,482 downwards.
AATACCATATTCTTTTTTGTTTAGAGGAAGTGGAGAATAAAATGTAAATGTCTCAAAAGCTATATTAGCACTTGGGTTGTCAGGTGACCGTGGTGGATCAATTTTCGTAACATTTATTTCCCTCGGTTGTGGTGCCAAATATAAAGCGCATATGATCATTTGGCAATACGGGGACATGAATCGGTTGGACGCCTAATAATGATCTAGGCCAAATACAAGGCGTTGCCATCCCTAGAAAATTAAAGTGCGCATTTGATTGGGGGTGGATGAAGAGATTGTGGGCCAAATGCGTCATTGATAGAGGTGGCGAGCTTGGATTGGGGAGGCGGAGAAACGAAGATGGTGGGTGAAGAAGAAGTAGAAGGAGTAGTAGTAGTAGTACAAGAAGAAGAAGAAGAAGAGATAAGATTGATGTTGGTGTCAAACTATTAAAACAAGTAGGTCCCGTTGCAACGCACGGGCAATTATCTAGTGTTTTTAAAAAAAAACACATGAATGTTGTAGCACTAATAATCGGCCCGTCTGTTTAAAAAAAAAACCGAATCGGCCCGTCTCGTATTTGAATATCTGGACCGTCAGTCCTGCCATTAGACGGCCTCCATCCACCATCTTCTTCTCAACCCCCAACCCACAACCGAGTCTACCCAACCCCCAACCCATGGCCGCCGCCGCCGCGGTCGCGGTCGCCACTGGCGCCGACTGGACCGTCGTCCGCCGGCGTGGCGGCCGCCGCAGGGGAGACGCCACGGTCACCATCTCCCACCTCGACGCCCCGCCGCCACTCCCGTTGACCCCGATCCCGTGGGCGCCCTCCGACCCGTCCCTCGATCCGGCCCGCGTCTCCCGCCTCCTCGACCGCGCCCGCGCCGCGATCTCCCGTGTCGAGGCCTCCCGCCTCTACCGCCGCCTCCTCCTCCCCGACTCCCCGCTCAGCCGCCGTCTCGCCTCGCTCGCCCCCGCCCGCCTCTCCCTCCTCGGCGTCGGCAGCTTCGAGTCCTCCCCGGCCGCGCGCCTCCAGCTCGCGCTCGCGGCCCTCCTCCGCCGTGACCTCCTCGCGGGCGCCTCCGCCACGGCCGACCTCTTTGACCCCGTACTCTCCTCCGTTGAGTGCGCCGTCGCCGTCGCCCTCGGCTTCGCCGTCCCGAGCCTCGACGACGGGTGCGGCCGCCGCGTGGAGGAGCCCACCCTCTTCTACATGCCCCACTGCGAGGCGTCGCTCTACGACGCGCTGCTCGCGGCCAACTGGGAGCCCCGCGCTCAGCTCCGCCGCCTCTGCGTGCTCGGCAACAGCTTCCGGCGGTACGCTCTGCAGGCGGAAGAGAACCGCTCGGGACCCGCCGCCAAGGCCAATCTTGTGCTCAAGGCAGGGCGGTTCGCGTGGGAGCAGCGGATCGACCAGGCCGGGGATGTGGACGACGAGGACTGGTTCGCCCGTGCGTTCAACGAGACGAGCTGGCATTTCTTCGAGGTGGACCAAGACGTCGACCAGAAAAAGGAGATAAGTTCCCAAGCTTTGTCCTTCGAGAAATTATCACTGTAACCTAATATATTACTTGATTCGAGATGCATTTGGAGATTCAGGGTTGGCATCCTCACAAAATTTATCACCGCAATTCTGTGATTGTATACTAGTATTTGATTGGAGATGAATTCACAGAATCAGAGTTAGCATCTGAGCATAATTTATCACTGTAATTCTATGATTGTATTACTTGATTGGAGATATATTCAAAGATTCAGAGTTGGCATCTTAATGAAAATCATCATTGTAATCCTTTGATTATATACTAGTACTTGATTGGAAACAAATTCAATGATTCGGAGTTGGCATTTAACACTGTAATTCTATGATTATATTACTTGGTTAGAGATGCATGAAAGATTCATAGTTGGCATCTTAACAAAATTTGGTGTTTACTTCATCTTGATTTGCACTGAACAAGAATGGAAGCTGTGCGCATTTGTCTTTCTGAATTTAGACATCGAGTCCCCACATTACTTACTGGCTGTGACCCAATTTCCAGTGTCCCGCGAGGTTTATCGGTTGATTTTTCTGATATGGGAAACGGGTACTCTGCCCTAGAACATAACCTGTAAGGCTGCTTCTTTTTTAGACATTATTTCATTAAAAGGGAACCATTAAGGTTCAGTACGAACCACTTGCTCAGAATACAAGGAGAAATATAACACATGATTTAAGGTGAACACTGAGCAGCCTGCTGTCCTATAACATTCAGAAAGGTAAAGGCAGATTGGTTTGCCCCTCACATAACCAGTTGGCATTTAACACTGTAATTCTGTGATTACATTACTTGGTTAGAGATGCATGCAAAGCTTCAGAGTTGGCATCTTAACAAAATTTGGTGTTTACTTCATCTTGATTTGCATTGAACAAGAATGGAAGCCGTGCGCATTTGTCTTTCTGAATTTAGACATTGAGTACATTAGTAGCTGTGACCCAATTTCCAGTGTCCCGTGAGGTTTATCGGTTGATTTTTCTGATATGGGAAATGGGTACTCTGCCCTAGAACATAACCAGTGAGGCTGCTTCTTCTGTAGGACATTTTTTATCTGTTGTAGCTCGCAGATTTTATAGAAGGGGAAACATTAAGGTTCAGTACGAACCACTTGCTCTGAATGCAAGGAGAACTATAACACATGATTTAAGGTGAACACTGAGCAGCCTGCTGTCCTATAGCATTCAGAAAGGTGAAGGCAGATTGGTTTGCCCCTCACATAACCAAATGAAATCCCCAAGAATGTCCAGGATCTATTTATCTTTCCATTTCCAGGGGCGATAGCATCATAATATTCTGAATTCTCAACTAATTTACCTAATCTCTCCTGAGCTCATTCTATACATGTGAGTGAAAGTTAGCTGTGATCTTTACATAATGGGAGCCCACCTCTTCCATTGGTCAAAGCCCTCGGAGGCCACCATCTGCAGCCCTCCAGATCCTAGTTGGAGATCAATGCGCACATTGCAAGGATGATGCATTCAAAGGTTCAAAGTTGGTATCTTGGCAAAATCTGGTGTTTACTTCATCGGTATTTCTGATGAAGAAGAATGAAACCACATCCATTGTCTTATCCTTGTCTCACTCGTTGGAATTCAAACACCGAATGATCCCCACATTGTGAGGATGGTGCATTCAAAGATTCAAAGTTGGTTTCTTAGCAAAATCTGGTGTTTACTTCATCTTGATTTCCGATGAAGAAGAATGAAACCATGTTCATTGTCTTATCCTTGTCTCACTATGGTCCCCTGATTTCTGGCAGCGCACCGATGAATTAAGAAGTAAACTCTCAGTGTGGCGTTGCATCTATCATGTTCAGGAAGCTTGGGTGTTCTCATGAGGTTAAATTTTTTTTCATGGGTGCTGCACTATAACTTGCATGCTCTCTGTATACCCTCAGAACCTTACCTGTAAGGCAATGCCTTGAATATTCTTCTGTAGAACATTCTTCTGTTGTGCTCACTGATTTCATTAAGGGAACCATGAATGTTACTCCCTCCGTCCCATAATATAAGATGTTTTTTGACACTACACTAGTGTCAAAAAACGTCTTACATTATGGGACGGAGGGAGTAATTACAAACCAATTGCCAAAAAATGCAAGGAGAAACATAGCGCTATACAGCTATCATATACTACGTCCATAAAGGTGGGAGGCTGATTGGTTTGCCCCTCACATGAGGAAAAGAAATCCCTAAGAACCCCCAGGTTTTTTTCCCCTGCTTACTGCAGCACCATATTGTTCTTGAATTCTCCACCGATTTACCTTCATATCTCCCGACCACATTCTATTCCTGTGACTGAAGACCAGATCTGATCTTCACGTACCCATCAATCAAAGGCCTTTGATAGGCACCATCGTAAGTCTTCTACGTAGATCCCAGTTGGAAACGGAAAATCAAGCACAGGTCGCATGAATTGGGCCATTCTATTCCTGTAAGGCTGCTTGTTTTGTAGACATTATTTCATTAAAAGGGAATCATTAAGGTTCAGTACGAACCACTTGCTCAGAATGCAAGGAGAAATATTACACATGGTTTAAGGTGAATACTGAGCAGCCTGCTGTCCTATAACATTCAGAAAGGTAAAGGCAGATTGGGTTGCCCCTCGCATAACCAAAAGAAATCCCCAAGAACCCCCAGGATCTATTTATCTTTCTATTTCCAGGAGCGATAGCATCATAATATTCTGAATTCTCAACTAATTTACCTAATCTCTCCTGAGCTCATTCTATACATGTGACTGAAAATTTGCTGTGATCTTTACCAGTTTTTTTACCTGTTTCTGGTAACTGCAGCATCGTAATGTAATGGTCTTGAATTCTCCACTGATTTACCTTCATATCTCCCTAGCACATTCTATTCCTGTGACTGAAGATCAGATAAGATCTTCGCGTGCCCATCAATCAAAGGCCTTTGATGGTCACCATCGCCAGCCTTCCAGATCCCAGTCCGAGAACTCCAATGGAAAATCGAGTACAGATCGCACGAATTGGGCCATCTGGTGATTTTTTATGCGGTGGCATAAACACCTAACCTGCTGAGGACTCCACGACAAACACAATTGTGCGAGAGAACCAAGAGCAAATGTATAAACTTAGAAGAGCTTCAAATAACTCCATATAATGTTGAAATGGGATACTGAAACAATACATGCTGCATAGATTCATAGACAGCTGCTCACCGTACATCCCCGTTTTAAAACAGATTATCGTTGGCAAGAATGGTGCTTGGTATTTAACCAAAGCCCTCTTGTCACGGCAAGCCTGGCAACTAATACAACGCCCGGACAGTTTATGTGTGCAGGTTCTGAAGGCAAGGTAGGACCCGAACGATGTCATCATCTCCGACACGGTTTTCTCTGGCAATGCATCATTGACATGGCATGCTATTGAATATGGCTTGGAATTTCTAAATAAGGGTTTCATCTGACAGATAGGTTCGGGAACTAAAGTGCTGCTCTGGGTCTGGAGTGACAATTGGATACCACAAGACACGAGCCTTGGACCAATCGGCAGACAGCGCTGGTGCCGGTGGCTTCTGATGGGAGTTTAGCAGCGCAACCTGCAGATGTGGAGGCGAAAATGAAAATTCGGCCATCCGCTCGACACATGATGTGTTTCTTCTGTCCAACATGCACTGAATTTCAACTTTGATCAGGGAGTCGGGGGTCCTAGTTCAAGTCCAGATAGGTCTGTTCCAAGCTGGGATTTAATGTTGAAGCCTCCGGTTGCTCAAAACATTTGTACCTTTACTTGGAGGCTTCAGCACCAGGCCAGAATGGCCGCTGCAGCTATCCCAACTACAATGGGTGACGATGGTTATAAATTTCTAATGCAAAAGCCAGCGCCTCCTGTACAACGGTACATGAATGAATCCCTTTGATTTCTCTGGTATTTCTCTGAATCCCGTCAAGGTTCTATTTGCTTTTTTTGCACTGAAATCTGGAGGGGTTGACATTGCGTGAGTTCAGTGTGCTCAGAGGTGCATCTCTTGCATTGGTTCCTGGAAGAAAATGTTTATAGACGTAGGACAGGCAGTATGAAGGTTATTTTTGCAAGCTCGACAAAACCACTAGAAATGCCTATCTTCACATTCATTCTCATTCGACCATTAGTAAAGTGACATTCATCATTTCGTCAAATATTAGTAAAATGGCATTTCTCCTCTCCTCCCCTACATAAAAAATGACATTTATGTCGTCTGCTCCTCCTTTGTCAAACCTGCCGGCTTTCTCCTGTAGTTACGGGGTTATTTTGCCAATTTCTTTGGAGGGAGTTCTTTTGCGCCCCGTGTAGGCAAACTCACCTTCATCCACCTCTCATGGATTGGCGCATGCAAGCAACCATTGTACTCTCTCTGTCCGTGTTCATTAGGCTCCCTTTTATTCTGGGTCAAAGTTTGACCATGAATTTTAACTAATAAAGTTTAATTGATGTGTCACACAAAATATACCATGAAAAATCTCTTTCAAATACAAATCTAACAATATATTCCCTTCGTCTCATAATATAAGAGCGTTTCTGACACTATACTAGTTTAAAAAATGCTTTTATATTATGGGACGGGGGGAGTGCTTTTTATAAAATATACTTTGTATTTTTAGTTAAACAATGCATGGGAGGTCATGTTATGATAAGTGTTCGAACAAGTGATGTGGACACTGGTGACTTTCTGATTAAGATAGGACTACATCAGGGGTCAGCTTTGAGCCCTTATCTCTTTGCTTTGGTGATGGGGTCACAAGGAATATACAAGGAGATATCCTATGGTGTATGCTCTTTGCGGATGATGTAGTGCTAGTTGAGGATAGTCGGACGGGGGGTTAATAGGAAGTTGGAGTTATGAAGACAAACCTTGAAATCGAAAGATTTTAGGCTTAGTAGAACTAAAACCGAGTACATGAGGTGCAGTTTCAGTACTACTAGGCATGAGGAGGAGGCTAGCCTTTATGGGCAGGTGGTGCCTTAGAACGACACCTTTCGATATTTGGGGTCAATGCTGCAGAAGGACGGGGGCATTGATGAAGATGTGAACCATCGAATCAAAGCCGGGTGGATGAAGTGGTGCCAAGCTTTTGGCATTCTCTGTGACAAGAGAGTGCCACAAAAGCTAAAAGGCAAGTTTTATAGGACGACGGTTCAACCTGCAATGTTGTATGGCACTGAGTGTTGGCCGACTAAAAGGCAGCATGTTCAGCAATTAGGTGTGGCGGAGATGTGCATGTTGAGATGGACGTGTGGCTATGCGAGGAAGGATCAAGTCCGGAATGATGATATACGAAATAGAGTTAGGGTAGCACCAATTGTCCAACATCGTCTGAGATGGTTTGGGCATATTCAGCGCAGGCCTTCAAAAGCTCCAGTGCATAGCGGACGTCTAAAGCGTGCGCATAATGTCAAGGGAGGTCAGGGTAGGCCGAATTTGACATGAGATGATCCATAAAGAGAGATCTGAATGATTGGAGTATCACCAAAGAACTAGCCGTGGACAGGAGTGTGTGAAAGCTTGCTATCCATGTGTCAGAACCATGAGTTGATCGTGAGATCTTCTGGATTTCACCACTCGCCTACCCCAACTTGTTTGAGACTAAAGGCTTTTTTTAGTCAAATAGAAAGTCAAAAGTTGAATCCAAAATACAGGGGACTAATAAACCCGGATGAAGGTAATATCTACCAAGCCAATGACTATGAAGTTGATGCCCTAACCTATCCACTGTCCTCGCCTCATGAAGGGGGACGGGGCCTAGGGTCACAAGAATCCTAAGCCATGCTCGGCGAAGGAGTCCTTGGCATGCCTGCCAAGGTACTAGTCTTTCTTGGAGAGAGCTCCCTGCGTTAGTCAGTCGAAGGCCTTCTAAATTATCATAGCCCGCTTGCCCCTAGGGCCAGCCCAATATCCAGCTTGCCATACGGGCCACTCCACGTGTAGCGCACCGTCATATGGTCGAGTCTTGCACAACTTTGGGTTGTCTGAACATGCCTTAGATTTCATCTTCCAAATGAGCAGGGGATCACATCACCAACTTATACTCCCACCACCCCTGAATAGTTGGCAAATCTTTTTACCAAAGATAGTGGGCAGCAGAAAGACCAATTTTGGATTGAGATGCCCCCGCTAGGTCTTAATTGCGGCTGTGAAATCTTGCCAAATTTGAGGAAAATCAGGCCATTGATGGCTGAGAGAGGGAACACTGCGAGATGTGCGTTGTAACGGGGTCACATTAACTTTAAGAGTTCAATATTACGACATTGACGATTTTTTTTACCATCAAATTCTCACACACACACTCTCCCCCTCCCTCTTCCTCACTCTCTCTCTAACACACACAGCCTATTCTCCCCACCAATAAGACTTACTCAATTGGCAATAATGTGTGGACTTGTAGTGAGCTTGACTGAACTAATGGATAGTGTTATATATTTCCCAATCATTTAACAATGAAATTTCAAAAATGAGAAGATTATGTAACACCTCAAGTCGTTAGCTACAGTGACCTCCCCCTAATGATGCCATGTCATTAGGCTTGCTAAGCCAAACTGCCACTTGATAAAAATCAAAGCCCAATTCAAATTTAAAATAAAGTCAAATAAATTATTTCATCAAACAGTAAAACTAAAATGTTCACCATATTCTATAAATTCCACTGATCTTTGACATGTTGAGCCCAACATTATTTGACCCAAAAATTAAATCTTGTCAAATTAATAAGAGGTCCAACAGTAGTTAAAATAACCAATTAAATATAAACCTAATTTTATGTGTTTCCTTTTGGCCCCAAACTTTTTGTGCCACCTAAAAATATTGTGCTCGAATTGTGTGCATAGTTTCACAATTAACAAAATCCATTTAGTTGATATAAGAATAAATAGAAAACGGTGTTAAAAAGGAGAAACGGATTAGAATACATTAAAAACCAAAAGGACGATGAAAAAGGGGATTCCCCCTACCCCCGGGCCTTGCCACCGAACCGGCCCAGTGGTCCAGTCCCCGCACGGTCGTCTTCTCCTGTTCCCCGAGCCCGTCGCTACAGAGTCGGGCTCCCGCCCGACCACCTCGCCGGCATCGAAGGGGAATGGATAAGGGTGACGCCTCCCCTGCCCCCATGGCCTCACTCCTCCTCGATGCCCCCTCCCAGATCCACTTCTCCTCCTCGCTCGCTCGATCCCGGTGATCTGGACGAAGTCAGATGCCACGACCACCATGACCGACCCCGTCCACACGGCCACTGCCCTCCCTGCTGGCTAGGAGCTTGTCGAGGAGCTCCGAATGCCTCCGCTACTTCGTCTGTGCCAACGAGATCAAGTCCAGCACCCCCAGATCGACGCCGTTGCCGTCTTCCTCAACCTTCGCCAACCGCGACATTGCCGTTCGATCCGCGCCGCCCCGAGCTCCCCTGTCTTCCCCTAGGGTGCCATTGACACCGCCATGATCTCCTCTTGCCTTTCCCCAGTTTCCCCTCTCGTTTGCTCTCATTAGGTATTTCGCCGTGGCCGAGAACTGCCGTCCGCCATGGCCATTGCAGGGGTAGCCACTGAGCTCCTCGGATTGACCCCATGGCACATGCCCGCTCCTATGCGCGCCCATGCCCGAGCCTTCAGCTCTTCTTCTTCATACCAAGGCCACTCCCTCCGCTCTCCATGCCCACACACGTGCTACACGCGTCCATCGCGCCCGTTGCCATCACGCCGCCACAGCCACCGCACCATCGTGCCTTGCGCGACGCACACCCGCCGCGTCACACTCTCACCGCTGCGTTAGCCCGTCTGCTGCCGCCTATCCTTCGCTTGCTCATTGCCGCGCTCACGCCTTGCGCCGCCCTGTCGCGGCCATCTTCGCCGCCACCCCTCACCACGCCGCATCTCGCCTCCATCGTAGGGCCGCCGCCGCCTGCTGCGTGCTTCTTCCTGTTGCTATGCGCTGCTCTACCACTGGTACGCTGTTGCGCCATGCCCTCGACACCGCCGTGGACAAACGTGGCGGAGGGATTGTCAATGGAGTACGAGGAGAAGGTGGCGGAGAAGGTGTGGAGAGGCAAGAGGTCTAGGGTGGCGTTAGCTGGCTGTGGTGGAGGTGATTATGCGAGAAGGAGCCGGAGCGGAAGTAGAGGTCACAATTGGAAAGAATCACAAAAAATCATAACCCGGAGATCTCATTCCAAAAAAATGCTAATATCGATGGAGGGGTGATTTCCTTCAATAGGTGGAAAACATAGGAAATATTAGATGTTATCAAGGAAAGGTAAAAATTTAGGAAAGTTAGGATTTTGAACTGATTTCTATGCAAATGGGGTTTTATTGGTTGGTAACATGATATCAGTACCTGCCCATTTGTGACATGTCTGATTAGGAAAGTTCACAAATGTTAAGAAACTATTTATTGGGAGGAAAGTTTGTGACGTGTCTGTTATTTGTTTCCTAAAACAAATTTCAATAATGAGAGAAATCGATTGATTTAGATAAGTTAGGAAAATTAGATTCAAATCTATTATTTGTTTCTTAAAAATTTGTTATTTGTTTCCTAAGACAAATTGAACCAATAAAAGGAATCGATTGATATGAATAATTTAAGGAAGTTAGATCCGTGATTTGTTATACGTTAGAAAAGTCCTGGTTGTAATAAAGAGTGGAGAGAAAAATAAACCGATGGACCAGGATGGGAGGGGGTGGTGGGAGGAGAGACGAAAAAACCCAGCGAAAATAAACCGTGAAGATTATTCACCAACTGCTCTATTAGGAGTAGAGATACTCTACCATGATTTCGAGGGGCAAGATTAGAAGTTTGATTCATTTGCGAGCCTTGGGTAAATCGTTTGAAATTTATGCCCCCTATTTTGGGTTGGAGATGTGCCATGAATTTTTCGGGTCGAGTTGCATGGAAATTTGTTTTGAAATACATCATTTCAAATGGACAATACATGACTTGAGATGAATCAAAGGTATTAGGAATACGAATAACAAAGGAATATGATAGGTTTGGAAGTGCAAAACATAGGATTGTCACAAAAGATACGAAACTGTAGGAACAGTCGCTCGGGTACAACAAAGAAAAAACCCGCCTGATCCCATGTTGATGAGGGTTAAAAATAGATTGGAGCAAATATTCAAATTCACATGGAATTAAGATATAGGAGGCTAATCCAACGAATTTTGGTGGCACCATTCCTTTGTTCCAAATGGCATTTATAGGAAAGGAAACCATATGGATTAGAATCACACACATAACCCCCAAACAATATAAAGAGTAGCTTAAGCTTGTTTCAGATACATATGCATGCATGTCAATGTTGCGTTCCATAACTAAGGTAGATGCGCTGTTAGGGTTATCGGTATGATCTACCGATCTCGGCAATCTGTTGCAAAATCGGACGGCTAGGAGACCAACCGAGATCATTGATGGATTAAGGAATCAATCAAACCATCTATTTCACATCATGGCGTTTTTTTCATTGATACGAACCAAATTCGTTTTTTTTTTAGCATCAGTACAGACACAAGCGCTCATATACACGCGCATACACTCACCCCTATGAACGCACACACGCACACCCTACCCCTATGAGCACCTCCGAGAGACTGAGCCGGCATATCATCTTGAGATTTACCCGTTTAATATATGCTAAGAAATAAGTGGCTCAACAGATCACCCAGGGTTCAGATATATGTATGTCATTTAACTATATAATTTTTATTATTTCTAGTATTCGTTGTACTGCCGTGATGGAAGATGAATAGATTGAAAGTTTTCTCGCAAAAAAAAAAACTACCTCACTCGGGCCTCCCTGACACGGTAACCCCACAAGGGGCGACAAATTGCGCAGCACCCACTGCCAAGGCCACACGGTGCCAGAGCTTTCGAAACCTTTTGGTTCGAGGCCCATGCGCCAACCAGCTATAATGCGACCAAGTAGTACTGGCACTCGCCACAGCAGTTAGCTAGCAAAAACATCTTCTAGAGAAAAAAGAGTAAGAAACATACTAACTGGAGCATTGAGATTGCAATAGGGATGGATGTTAACGAATGTACTAGCATTAAGATTGCAATAGGGGATGAGCACTACTAGACGGACGATAAAATACGGACGATTGATGCACGACAATGAAATCCAGCCACACCTGCATGTGTACAGGGAAGCAATGGCCACCGGATTCTTAATCGTCTTGGCATCGTCTACTGTTTTATCGTCTGTAGAGCAGTTTCGATAGGGGATAGACATCAACGAACGTACTAACTGGAGCATCGAGGACAATGAAATACTAGTACACCACATTACGTCCTTCCAATTGCTGATGATACCAAAGCAACGAACCACCACTAGTGCTACTACAGAAATGAATATCATTGAGCACAACTCAAAATTAAAAATCACTAACAAGTCATCACTTGCTGCTTACAACTAGTTTCCTGGTGGATCCATACATACCAACTCTGACTCTATCTGAACAATTAATCGATGGATTATGCAGCTAACAATGGCAGCACCGAATTGAATGTGAATCGTGATCTGCGAATTCACTTTGCTTGCTTACTGTTGGATGGAGGCGCTTATTGAGTTGACAGGGTCAGCGATTGTCCGGCACCCGGTAGGACTCCATGTTGATCTGCGATAACCGCGCACCGGGAAATAGCAGCTGGGGACAGGAGCGTTTATGGAATTAAAAACGGTACCTAGGGAGGAGCGGCAGGGGCTGGAATGTAAGGGGGTCGGGGGAGGGAGCAGAGGAGGCACGGGAACTCACATCGATCTGCTTTTGCACTTTGCGGGGCCGACCGCGAGGGCGGCTACGCGGGAGTGCGCCGGTGAGACCGTAGATGTCTTCCTCAATCTCCTCCGCGGAGAGTGATACGGAGAATCGCGGCCTCTTGAGCGCATCTGCGCGGATCGACCGCCGCTCGCGCTCGAATGCCTGTGGCGACGCACTCGCGACAGTCGTGGCCGCGAGGGATGGCATAGCAAGGCGACGCGGGCGGCCACGGCGTGCCTTCAATGGCTCTGGAGAAATCGCCTCCATGACCTCAGGGTACTTGTCGACTGCAGGGTTGTCGGCGCCCGGCGCCTCTGCCACCTTGCCGAGGCCAAGTCAGAGCCTCTCGCTGACCTCATATTGCTGATAAGAGGAGGATCCCGTGTCCGGGGTGATGGCTTCGCCATGGCGGTTGACAGGAACACACCGCAGCAGCCGTTGGCTCCCCCAGGGCTTGAGAATTGATGGTAGAGACATCAACCTGCCGCGGTGGGCACTCGACGACGTTGTAACTACCTCCACGGCCCCACCCCCCTCCTCCGTAATGCCGCCTTCCTTGGTGAGATCCGATGGGAAAGCCACAGGCGGCGACTCCACCGAGTTCACCATGGCCGAGGGCGATATCGCGCCCACAATCACCGCTTTTGTTGCCACTCTAGATCTGGCCGCGGCGGCAATGAGAGGGGTATGTTGTGATGCAGTGAGGACGAGATCTGAGATAGGACGAGGACGAGGGTGGATTTGCCTGCGGCGTTAAAAGCGTGGGCTAAAGGCGAAATATATGGATGTGTCGTTGGTAGTAATGGGGGGAGCGTGTGTACGCGTGAATTCAACGCTGCCCGAGGGGAGGGGGGGTACAATGAGGTTTCCCCCTCTGCTTTATGTCTTTTTTGGGATTTATTTATGAAACGGTGTGTTTTTGCCGTTTTATGTGGACTTTCGTGTGTGTACACTCCATTTCTCTATGAATTTTCCCTCTAGTCCATTGTATGGATCACCGTTTTTAATTAATGTTTCAGTGTACCTTTCTGCTAGAGAAAAAAGTGCATACCATGAAATGCTGATGTGTATACCTTCATGTTGAATGATCCTATAAAAAAAGAAAAAAAATACTTTAAAGCTTCATCCGACAGCGAATCTAAGGATGTATTTTTAACAACCTAAAACCGTGCATGCCATACAAAACTGGATATGGTAACCATGCTCGTAAGAGCATTTCCAACAATAGGGCAACACTGCCTTTTTTTTAAAAAAAAACTCCACCCATATATTAATCACATAACAATAGTCTTACAATCGTTCATTACATAATTAGCCACGCAGGGCGGAACAGAATTACACAGAATACCATCGAACATGGTATCAAAACTAAATTTTGCTATCTCATGTGCCGCCTTGTTAGCCTGCCTATCAATCTTAACAATCTTGAGATCAACAATAAACTTGGAGGCGCTGATCGCTTCCATTTTTAGATCCACATAAGGAGACCTGTCAACAGTTTCTTTCGCTAGGAAAGAAGCAGCAAAGGAGCAGTCAGTTTCCAAAATAATTGGTTTGTGAAGAGAAATACCAATGTACAACCCGGCGAGGCATGCACGAAGTTCCGCCTCCTCCGCTCCGGAGCATATTCGAATAAAATCCCAAGAAGACACCAGGACTTCTCCCAGATGATTCCTAGCGACAACCCCAACGCTAGCAGATCTCAAGCTCTCCACAAAACTAGCATCAACATTTATCTTAATATACTCCCGCTCTGGAGGCTTCCAAACAGCACGATCATTTTCTTTTTGCGGACTAAGATTCTCCCCATTCCCCATCACCCCCTTCCCTTTGGTGCTTTGGTCCTTGCACACGAGCGTTGGAATTGGAGAAAGTCTTCCAATAATTATCCACGAAGATAACAGACGCATTCACCCATTCTTTTCCTCTTCCAAAAATCAAATCGTTCCTCAGATGCCAAGCTCTCCAAAACATAAATAATACTTGCTCGCGTACCGGAGACCCCAATTGGTCAAGCAGGATGAGAAACCAGTCTGGCCCCGTAAAACTGAACAACTCCTCCCTCGGAATATTCCACACATCCCCCAAGGCGATACGCAGCACGCTACTTTAGGGCAGGTCACCAGGCGTGGAAGATATTTTCATCCTGAACTCCACATATAGTACACATACTGGAGACCGTTTGATGGTGAGTCACTCTATTCACCTGAACCGCCAAACTATTGGTCGCAGCTCTCCAAGCAAAATTCTAATTTTTATGAACCTTAGCCTTCCAAATAACGTCCCACAGTCTTCTTTCCTCATTAACAGCAGCACTGGATATTCCTGTCTCGCCCCTATTATCCTTGAGATTTAAAGCCAGTTTGTACGCACTTTTCACAGAGAACATACCACTTTTCTCATAGTGCCAAGCAACTAGATCACCTTCTCCCACAGACTGAATGCGTAAGTTTAGGATCTCTTCAGCAACACTGCCTTTTTGGGCTTTTGGAGGCCAAAAAACCTCTCCAATAGCTGCCCGAAAACTCCAACATGGTCAAAAACGTTTTTGGGTAGCCCAAAAAACGCTATGCAACAACAGAGCGGAAGGACACACACAAAACGCTATGGAGATGGCCGCTAACACCATAAAGGATCACGAGGCATGTTTCAAACATCTCTCCACAGGAATTCTTTGCACACTCGTCATCTATAAACCAACATGGAAGGATAGGTGGAGAGGAGCATACCAAAAAAACTCGTTCTCGAAGAACTGCCAAATTACTTATCCTCAATGCATCTGTGCAGAAGTGGAGAGTAGATTGCTACTAGCAACAAGGGAGAAAACAGATACTAGCAACGAAGTTCTATAACTCAATGCATAGCAGAAAGAAATGTGATGAATCACATGGTCCCCATGGATGTTTTTTCTTACGAAATATGCACCTATGCATTAGTGATGTATGTTTGCTTTCTACTGTGAAACGAGCAAGGATTTTTGTAAACAGACAGGGCAAAGAAAACAAAAGTCTTATTCTAACACATCAGAAGTAGTTAAAAAGAGGGTAACCTTCTCAAACTCAATAGGCTTCATTTGGAATCCTGAAGGTAGTTTCTTGGCACATGCTTCCAGCTTGGTTAACAGGTCTTCGATAACAACAACATCGTCAAATGAGGCACTGCAGAGGTTAGTACCCTTCTCATCTGTTGCAATCTTAACCCCACTCTTTGGCTCAAATTCAGGCACTGCAACCTTACTTACTATATCGGCCAGATTACCCATGTTATTCACCCAGTCCGGTACGGTACGGTATGGGGATCCCAAAAGACACCGCTCTCAATATGGAAGCAGCCAGTATAAATTGAATGTGAGATGAATCAACAGCTGAGAATTGCACCGGGGGAGGGAAACGCTCAGGGGCAGACCAGAAAGGAGCACCAGTGCTAGTGGCAGCATCTTCAGGAAGTGTGAATGTTAGCTGCTTCAGCCGGTTAAAGAAGTAATCTTCAAACCTGCAAAAAAAAAAAAAGATGTTATTACATGGCATCTGAAGCACAAAAGATACTGTCCTATTTGTTGGCAATATAATCAAAGTGAAACCATTTTAACTTCAAATAGCTAAGATGAAAAGAAAGCGGAACAAAGCCAATAACAAATTGTTGAATTCAAAGGGGGATGTAGTAGAGAGATAAATCGTACTTCAATCTTGCCCAGGCTATGCAGTCTTCAAATTTATCACATCGCTCCTTGTCAAGGCATTCACTTACACGCTCCAACAATTCCCTGGCTTGAGAATCACCTGCCTTTCTCATAGCAGTAGCATATTCAGCAGGATTAGACATAAATGAGTTCACTTCATTTGGATTTTTCTCTAGCAGACCCTCAAACTCTGAGCGAGTTTTGCCTGTCCAATGTTCCAATCACAAAACAGGAATTGCCAGCTCAAGTTGCTTTTCGACATAATCATCTGTTATAGTTAGCTTCCCTTTACAGCTACAAGAAACCCCCATTAAAGCAAAGTTCTTCAAGAATTCACATCCAAGAGCACCAGATCCCACAACAAAAGTATTAGTCTTGCATCTTCTTCTGAAGCTTGGAACCAAAAAGAGAAATCTGACGACTGTAGCGGCTATTCAATGGCTTCAAGTCTTTAGGGTCCAATGCATGCATACTTCAGCTCTAGATTGTTGTTTAATTGAGCTGAAAAATCCATTTGTGATTAGAATTTTGTGCGCCTTTTTCTGCTAGTTGAGTTCCTGAAATGAAATGGAGGTCAACTTCGAGGTGGAGCACTTCATGTTTTCTGCCAATAGGAGTGCCCACGGATTACAAGCTAATATCTGATTTTTGCCTTCTGTTTCAGGTGTGTGATATTGATTCATATGATTAATTAATTGGTACTCCCTCCGTCCCATAATGTAAGACGTTTTTTGACACTACACTAGTGTCAAAAAACGTGTAGTGTCAAAAAACGTCTTACATTATGGGACGGAGGGAGTACTTGAGAACAGATCATTGATCACCGCTTTCCACAATGATCAAGGAAGTTCAGGATAATAGGTATGGATGTTAAACTGTGAGGGGACCTTATTTGATTGTTCCTAGGTCATCATTTTTTGTTTCAGGTATGTTATCATTGCTTTATTATGATGATCTGATATTTGAGAACAGGGAGAGCCATGGTGTTCCACATGACTCAAGCAAGTGAGAGACTAGATATATGATTCTAAATGATCAGTGCGATCTAATTGGCCGATCTTTCTGGAGCATTTGTGCTTTATCATGCAAAAGTTCAAGCCATTAAGAGCATGCTGTTAGGTTTATACAGAGAAGATACTGCTATATTCAGTGAGATTGCCTTTTACAACAATTTTGCAGAACTTCTACAGAGGACAATCACTAACTGTACAATCATTTTAAGATTTTGTCCTTATTTAGTAAACAATCAGATTTTCAAGGTTAATCAATAAAGATATAAATATCCATGTTTATTTATGTAGCTTATTGCGTTGATGTGATTCCAAATATTAGCTGTACGATATTCACGCTAGCTTTGCCCTAAATGTAAAATACTAAAAAGGTCTGGGTGCTACTTCAATTGGAATTTTACTGTGTTTTCTTTATATACATACATACTATGCCTTGCAGGAGTGCTCCCTTCTCCCAAGATAAATTGATTCATGTGTTCCATGGTGTGTTAAAACAGAGAGAAACATGCTAGACTCAATAATTTAATAAGGTTTTGATGGGACCCTTCCTTCTATTACCCCTGTTCCATTGCATAATGTGTAGAGAAAATGTAATGGTGTCTATTTTTACTCGGATGGTGCATCCAGCGGAGAAAGATGAGTACTATCCCCACTCCCCAGCAGCAATAACAAATAATGTTAGTCTCTGTATCGCTTTCACATCTATTGTGATGGATTTTCTATGCAATTATATGTAGTGATCAGTTATGCAATTCTAGCCCCACCAGCTTAGCGTGTATTATATACTTTGGTTTGTACATACTGCATAAATATCTGGCTCAGTAGAAGGCCTTGGAATCATTGCACTACCAGTGCCCATTCCATGCTCCCATTGTGTACATAGACAAGAAGTTTACTTCAGAAAGAGGAGCATGCTTGGTGTCATCTCCTCTGGATTCTTCTGTTGTACGTATCCTTTATAAAGAAAAACTTTCGACACCATGATGCTGACCTTTGCTGCCATTTTGGTATTTACTTTAATGAAAATACCAAGATCTGTATTCTTCCATAATAAGCTATTCAGGTGGATTTTTGGTTCATTTTTTGGATTGCAAACCACACCATTTGTGGCAAGGAAGAAACTCCATTTACTGCTGAGGACCAAAGTGTATAACAGATCGATTTACTTGGTGCGAAGAAATCGGGAAGGACCGGAACTTGGACATAATAGGAGGTGGCTGTAATAGTTTTTAGATGTAATAATTTTTAAAGGCATGTCCTTGTGTTAAAGTAAACCTCCTTTACAGTTAATGTATTACTGAAAATTTTAGCACATCCATCTGCACTGGTTGATAACTAGTTCAAATAGTAAGAATATTACAGTTGAAAAACGGGTTATTTCCTACATAGCACTGCATACAAGTTTTGAGCTCTTAATACTAGTGTGTAAAAACCTTATGTTAGTGGAGTTCTGTTAAATCACATGAAAAGTTGTCATTACTATCCTTCACTTTGGTGCCAAACACGAATAGAAAGTTATTGTCATTCACTCTTGTCCCAAAAGCGAATTAGACTGGTCTTTACATAAACTACATGGCTCTAACAAGAGATTAATGGAATGGTGTTAACAGAACCCAAAATTGTTATCCACTAATACATAGGAACTAATATATAGAGAAAATTGATTTAATTGTGTGTGTGTTGGGGGGGGGGATCAAATTACTAATCTATAATACAACAAAAAATTACAATAATCAAGCCAAAAATTGTCCAGTGATACATAGAGAAAAGTTCATAACTTAATATATATAGAGAGAATTGATATAGTTGTGGGACAAAACTCAAATTGTTAAGCTGTAATACAACGAAAAATTTGACAATAATGAAAGCCAAGAACAAGTCTGCAATGTCTACAATGGCATCACTAAATAAAAAGTCACTTACTAGAAAAGGGAGGGTGTTATCCAAACCGGAGAAGGCCAGTTCATCCAGGAATTAGTAAGCAAATCACTATCAAAAGTCTGCAGACTCTTGTTTTCTATATCCCAAACTCCGATTTCTCGCGAGTTATGCTTACACATGTTGACATACTCATAAGAGTCATCCGTGATATAGACACAGTTCGGCTTCAATGTTGGGAAATCTTTAGTGGCAAAACACATGGTGCTATTATAACCAAGGAATAGTGCATGATTGGCTAAGCTTGTCAATTTCACAAGTGCCTGGTTCTCAAGGTCAACCTTATAGACCTCTATTTCAGTTGTTCTCAGCTCAATGTACCGGTCTATGTCATCTTCGTTGTGACCCAGCAGATCTCTAGGAAGCTCCACAGGTGTTGATGAATCGACGTAGCTCCTCCACCTCCATATTTGCAAAATATCACCCCATGGAGCTTGCAGGATGTACATGCTAGAAGGATCCTTTCCCTTCCTATCTCTGCGCATGATCTTTTTGACAACAAGAGATGGCCCATTGAAATTTAGGGTGAAAACCGATCTGTGGCTGCGAAGCACATAGAACAAACCATCGTCCTCATTGTAGAAAGAGTCCATGAAGCCCCAGCTGATGCCCATGAGCTGGTGGTCGTCGGGGGAGATCCACGTCCACCGCTCATCGCCAAGCCGGGCGTAAGAGAGCTCGCCGTCCGGCATGTGCACCAGCAACACGATGCAACCGCTTCCAGCCGACGGGCTGCAGGAGAGGGTGACACGGTGGTACATGCAGTCCCGGGCCTCGCGCGCGTCAAAGGGGATCGGCTCCGGATCACCGCCCTCAAAGACATTGTACATGAGGCGGCCTTCGGCGTCGGTACAGCTCTCGACATGGTGGAGGGTGGTGATGGGCGGGAGCGCGGCGTGGGCGCCCGTGATGGGATTGAGAAGGTGGAGGTTGGAGGCCTCGTCGGCGGTGACGAGCCAGCCGTGCGCGGAGCCGACCGTGGAATGGCGGGTGAGCGGGGGCAGCGGAAGGGGGACTCGGACGGAATCGCCGGTGAAGGGGCAGCGGACGACGGCGCCGTCTGCGGCGGAATCGCGGCATGCGTAGAGCAGGCAGGGCAGCTGATTCCGGGGGATCGGAAGGGGGAAGCGGTGGCGGCGGACGGCTAGGTAAGCAGCATGCCACGAGGCGCAGACAGCACCTGAGCGGACGAGGTCGGGGATCTCCAGCTCCCGCATGAACATCAGGAGTATTTCCTCCGGCAGCCCCGCCCAATCGTGGTCGTAAGAACCGGCGGCGGCGGCGATTGCGAGAGCGCCCGCCATGGTCGGCGGCGGAGGCGGCGGAGGCGCGCGAGGGTTTCCTCTGTGGATCTACTTGTGTCCTTGGGCCGTTGACACATAAACAAGGCCTACAGCCGCATCCGATTAGAAAAGGTGCCTCGCGATGGAAGAGTGGAAAATGGCTTGGGGGTGTTTGTTTCCGGGGATTTTTTTGTAGGGACTAGACTAGGTATTTGGGACCAAACGGAAGGGATTTTTTAGGGACTAAACTAGGCATTTGGGACTAAATGAAGAAGACTTTTAAGGAGAGTCTAAATAAAGAAGACTCGAGCGTCAGGTTTACGGATAAACATGCACAAATCTGCCGCTCTGCCGATTAGATACACTGAGGAGGAAATGAACATGGTATGCACGATGCTAGGGTGCCCTTTGGGATCGTTTCCTATCAAATACCTTGGGCTACCCTTGTCACTTCGGAAGCATACCCCGGCCCAACTGCAATACCTCGTGGACCAGATGGCCAGCAAGCTGCCCAAGTGGAAAGCGAGCTTGATGCCGAAGAGTGGGAGGCTAACCTTGGTGCAATCTGTGCTCTGCGCCATTGAAGGAAATATGCCCTAGAGGCAATAATAAAGTTATTATTTATTTCCTTATATCATGATAAATGTTTATTATTCATGCTAGAATTGTATTAACCGGAAACATAATACATGTGTGAATACATAGACAAACAAGATGTCACTAGTATGCCTCTACTTGACTAGCTTGTTAATCAAAGATGGTTATGTTTCCTAACCATGAACAAGGAGTTGTTATTTGATTAACAAGGTCACATCATTAGTTGAATGATCGATTGACATGACCCATTCCGTTAGCTTAACACTTGATCGCTTAGTATGTTAATGCTTTCTTCATGACCCATACATGTTCCTATAACTATGAGATTATGCAACTCCGTTTCTGGGAGGAACACTTTGGGTACTACCAAACGTCACAACGTGAATCGGGTGATTATAAAGGAGTACTACAGGTGTCTCCAAAGGTACTTGTTGGGTTGGCGTATTTCGAGATTAGGTTTTGTCACTCCGATTGCTCGGAGAGGTATCTCTGGGCCTTCTCGGTAATACACATCACTTAAGCCTTGCAAGCATTACAACTAATGAGTTAGTTGTGAGATGATGTATTACGGAACGAGTAAAGAGACTTACGTAACGAGATTGAACTAGGTATTGGATACCGACGATCGAATCTCGGGTAAGTAACATACCGATGACAAAGGGAACAACGTATGTCGTTATGCGGTTTGACCGATAAAGATCTTCAGAGAATATGTAGGAACCAATATGGGCATCCGAGTTCCGCTATTGGTTATTGACCGAGAATGGTTCTAGGTCATGTCTACATAGTTCTCGAACCCGTAGGGTCCGCACGCTAACGCTTCGATGATGAGTTCATTATGAGTTTATAAGTATTGATGCACCGAAGGTTGTTCGAGTCCGGATGTGATCACGGACATGACGAGGAGTCTCGAAATGGTCGAGACATAAAGATTGATATATTGGAAGCCTACATTTGGACATCGGAAGTGTTCCGTGAAATCGGGATTTTACCGAGTACCGGAGGTTACCGGAACCCCGGAGGTCCATGGGCCTAATGGGCCATAGGAGAAGAGGAAGGGCCAGCCAAGGTGGGCTGCGCGCCCCCTCCCCTCTAGTCCGAATAGGACAAGGAAGGGGGCGGCGCCTTCCCTCTTCCTCCTCCAATCCTAGTCCAACTAGGAGAGGGGGAGTCCTACTCCCTGGGAGTAGGACTCCTCCTTGCGCGCCTCCCCCTAGGGCCGGCCACCTTCCCCTTGCCTCCTTTATATACGGGGGCAGGGGGCACCCCAAGACACACAAGTTGATCTACGGATCTTTCCTTAGCCGTGTGCGGTGCCCCCTTCCACCATATTCCACTTCGGTCATATCGTCATGGAGCTTAAGCGAAGCCCTGCCGGAGAAGTCATATCGTCAGCGGAGCTTAGGCGAAGCCCTCGTCGGTGGAGCATCAATATCGTCACCACGCCGTCGTCTTGACGGAACTCATCCCGACACTTTCTGGATCGAGTCCGGGATCGTCATCGAGTGAACGTGCGTAACTCGGAGGTGCCGTGACGTTCGGTGCTTGGATCGGTCGGATCGTGAAGACGTCGACTACATCAACCGCGTTGTTATAACGCTTCCGCTTTCGGTCTACGAGGGTACGTGGACGGACACTCTTCCCTCTCGTTGCTATGCCATCACCATGGTCCTGTGTGTGCGTAGGAAAATTTTGAAATTACTACGTTCCCCAACAGCCATGCCTTTGCACGCGATGATGGCCTTAGATCTCCCATGAAGACAATCGCAGCTATGAACAAGATCTGTAGGGGTTTTTTGTGGTGCAAAAGGAAGGAGGCGAATGATGGAAACTGCGCAGTCGCGTGGGAGTCAGTGTGCACCCCGAAGTGGGCTGGCGGTCTTGGCCTACCCAATCTGCGCTGGCTAAATGTTGCAATGCAAGCAAGGTGGCCATGGCTTAAGAGGACGGACAATACCAGGCCTTGGGAGGAGTTTAACATCAAGGTTCCCAAAGAATCTCTGCTACTCTTCAAAGCAGCTACGCGATGTACCGCATGGGATGGCCAGTTAGCATTGTTCTGGGAAGATCGCTGGTTCAATGGCCGAAGGGCCCAGGAGGTCGCTCCTTTGATATATAACATGATCCCGGTGAGGGTTCGCTCCATGCGGACGGTTGGTGAGGCCATGGCGGATGGAGCTTGGGCCCAAGATGTGGGTCCGAACATAGCTTTTGGAGGCTTTGCAGGAATTCCTTTCGCTTTGGAATGAAGTGGTCTCTTGGGAGCCTACGGCAGGAGTGCAAGATGAGTTCTCGTGGTCTTGGGAGGACTCTGGGAAGTTTACGGTTCGGTCGGCCTATGCGGCAAAATTTTGGGCAAGAGAAGTGGCATCAACAGCGGATCTCACTTGGAAATCGAGGGGCCCTCACAATGCAAGTTCTTCGTTTGGCTGGCCTTGCGGAACAGGTGTTGGACGTCGGATCGTCTGGCAAGGCGAGGGCTACCACACCAAGAGGCATGCCCCTTTTGTGACCAGGAGGAGGAGTCGATCAACCACATCTTGCTTACTTGTGTTTTTGCCAGGGTGGTATGGGCGGAGATCTGTCAGGCCTTGGGAAAGCCGGAGTGGGTGCCTTCGGAGCACGACTCTCTCACGGCATGGTTATGTCACAAATCTGGGGCCAACAAAGCCGATACCAAAGATTTGTGAACCATTCTTGGGCAGACCCTGTGGGAGCTTTGGAAACATAGGAATGCAATTGTCTTCGACTGTGCGAGACCGTCTTGTGGGGTGCTTCTTGGTAGAATTAGACTAGAGGGTCAAGTTTGGATGTCTATGGCCTACTAAAAGGGATGTAACACCCTTCCTTAGTAGGTTAACGAGGTGGGCTAGCCGTGAGGAGTGATCTATTTGTAACTCATGTAACTAATGGTGGAGGCTTTTCTTTAGCCCTTCTTCTTTAATATATGATATGCACACTCGTGCATATTCAAGAAAAAAGAGATTCTTTTTTGGACTTTTTGATACTTTTCCAGCAATGCCCCTCCATGCATTCATTGGCCCACCACCCCATGGTGTTGTTTGATTGTTATTTTTCTATATACTAGGGGCAATATGGTCATTTAATAACCTTTAGGAAGGGACTAGGGACTTTTTAGTCTCTGGAAACAAACATGGAGAGACTTTTAGGGATTAGGAACTTTTTAGTTGAGGATAAAAAAAATCCTAGAACTTATGAACCAAACAGGGCCTTAGATGAAACAGAAAGGGCCGCAACTATTTCTCACGTTGCGCGAGAGGAGCCACGAAACTGAAGGGATGGCCCATTGAAACTGAAGGGAACCGCCAGTTGGGACGGCCCATGCGCCCAGGAAACTCCAGCCTGTTTTCTGTGTTTTTTTCATGTTTTTTTGTTTTTTCTTTTTTTTTACTTATGTTTATACTTAAAAAGTATAAAAATGTTGAAAAATTATTTGAAAAATTGTTGACAAGTATCTGAAAAATGTTGAACAAGTATTTAAAAAATGTTGAACAAATATTTATAAAACAATTGTCGATCATGTATACAAAAATGTTGAACAAGCATTTGGAAATGTTGGACAAGTATTTGAAAAAATGTTGAACAAGTATTTGAAAAAAATATTAATCGTGTATATATAAAATGCTGAACATGTATTTGAATTTTTTTGAACAAGTGCTTGAAATTTTTTGAACAAGAATTAAAAATGTTGATTGTGTATATGTGATATGTTGAACAAGAATTACAAAAATGTTGAACAAGTATTTAAAAAGAATGTTGAACAAGTATTTGAAAAAAATGTTGATCGTGTATATATAAAATGTTGAACAAGTATTTGAAAAATGTTGAACAACCGTTTGAAAAAAGTTGAACAAAAATTTAGAAAATGTTAAACAAGTATTTGAAGAAATGTTGAACAAGTATTTGAAAAAATGTTGATCGTGTATATGTAATATGTTGAACAAGTATTTGAAAAAATGTTGATCGTGTATATATAAAGTGTTGAACAAGTTTTTGAAAAACGTTGAACAACTGTTTGAAAAATGTTGAACAAGAATTTAAAAAATGTTGAAATATTATTTAAAAAAATGAACAAGTATTTCAAAAAATGTTGAACAAATATTTGAAAAAATCTTGATCGTGTATATATAAAATGTTGAACAAGTGTTTGAAAAAAGTTGAACAAGTATTCAAAAAAATTGGTCATGTGTGTAAGAATGTAGAATGAAAAAGAGAAAGAAACAAAGAAAAACCATAAGAGAAACAAAGTAAACCGAAGGAAAAAAATTGAAAAAAAGAAGAAACAAATGAAATAACCTGAAGAAAAAAATGAAAAACCAGAGAAGCAACAAAACATCAAAGAAATAAAGAAATAAAGAAATAAAAACAGGCTCTTTCCCTTCTAATCGGTCACGCTTGTCCTATTATGCATGAACTCAAACACAGCACAGTGGTTAGCCGTGCTGAGGTGCAACCTGGAGATCCTAGGATTCGGCGAGGAGTTACCCTCTCCTCTCGCGTAATGTGAGAAATAGATGTCGCGACCAAAAAGTTAGTGAAACGGTTAAGGGCATGAGCCTAGAGATTCCCTAGGCGGGCCATCCAGTTAATATGGGCTGTGATCTTAAATCATGTACTCCCTTCCATACCAAAATATAAGACATTTTTGTTGTTCATATAAAACTACAAAGTTGTCTTATATTTTGATACAGAGATAGTAATAGACTTCACTATCTCTTTTACTAAAAGGTAAGGTTTTTAACACAGTATAGACTCAGACACTCATGCTGCATATTAACAAGTATGAGTGGTCCGTAATCCCTAAATTCGCCTTGAAGCTCTCTGATGCTCTCATTGTAGGCTTCATTCTCGGAGGCGTCATCGAATAGGTCTTCGGCATCTGATGTCGTCCACTGGGGCCTCAGATGCAGACGATGCTTGATGCCATCGTCATACCACAGCATGTGATCCTCGTATTCGTCCCAGTCAATCACTCTACTCTCCGTGTCTTTGCGTCCTTTCCACTCGTTCCATTCCTTCACGTATCTTGCTAATGTCTACTATGCAACCTTCTTCTTGTAGACGTTGTTGGGCCTGCAAGTGCACAGGTTTGTAGCACAGTAGCAAATTTCCCTCAAGTGGATGACCTAAGGTTTATCAATCCGTGGGAGGCGTAGGATGAAGATGGTCTCTCTCAAACAACCCTGCAACCAAAATAACAAAGAGTCTCTTGTGTCCCCAACACACCCAATACAATGGTAAATTGTATAGGTGCACTAGTTCGGCGAAGAGATGGTGATACAAGTGCAATATGGATAGTAGATAAAGGTATTTGTAATCTGAAAATATAAAAACAGCAACGTAACTAATGATAAAAGTGAGCGTAAACGGTATTGCAATGGTAGGAAACAAGGCACATGGTTCATACTTTTCACTAGTGCAAGTTCTCTCAACAATAATAACATAAATAGATCATATAACAATCTCTCAACATGCAACAAAGAGTCACTCCAAAGCCACTAATAGCGGAGAACAAATGAAGAGATTATGGTAGGGTACGAAACCACCTCAAAGTTATTCTTTCGGATCAATCTATTCAAGAGTTCGTACTAGAATAACACCTTAAGACACAAATCAACCAAAACCCTAATGTCACCTAGATACTCCATTGTCACCTCAAGTATACGTGGGCATGATTATACGATATGCATCACACAATCTCAGATTCATCTATTCAACCAACACAAAGTACTTCAAAGAGTGCCTCAAAGTTTCTACCGGAGAGTCAAGACGAAAACGTGTGCCAACCCCTATGCATAGGTTCATGGGCGGAACCCGCAAGTTGATCACCAAAACATACATCAAGTGGCACGTGAAATCCCATTGCCACCACAGATAAGCACGGCAAGACATACATCAAGTGTTCTCAAATCATTAAAGACTCAATCCGATAAGATTACTTCAAGAGGAAAACTCAATTCATCACAAGAGAGTAGAGGGAGGAGAAACATCATAAGATCCAACTATAATAGCAAAGCTCGCGATACATCAAGATCGTGCCATAGAGAGAACACGAGAGAGAGAGATCAAACACATAGCTACTGGTACATACCCTCAGCCCCAAGGGTGAACTACTCCCTTCTCGTCATGGAGAGCGCCGGGATGATGAAGATGGCCACCGGTGATGGGTTCCCCCCTCCGGCAGGGTGCCAGAACGGGCTCCCGAGAGGTTTTTGGTGGCTACAGAGGCTTGCGGCGGCGGAACTCCCGATCTATCTTTTGTGTCGATGTTTTTAGGGTATATGAGAATATATAGGCGAAAGAAGTCGGTCGGGGGAGCCTCGAGGATGTTGGGGAACGTAGTAATTTCAAAAAATTTTCCTACGCACACACAGGACCATGGTGATGGCATAGCAACGAGAGGGGAGAGTGTCTGTCCACGTACCCTCGTAGACCGAAAGCGGAAGCGTTATAACAACGCGGTTGATGTAGTCGTACGTCTTCACGATCCGACCGATCCAAGTACCGAACGTCGGCACCTCCGTGTTCGGACATCGTTCAGCTCGATGGCGATCCCGGGCTCCGATCCAAAGCGTCGGGGATGAGTTCCACAAGACGACGGCGTGGTGACGATGATGATGCTCCACCGACGCAGGCTTCGCTAAGCTCGCGACGATATGACTTCTCCGTGAGCAGGCTTCGCCTAAGCTCCGCGACGATATGACCGAAGTGGAATATGGTGGAGGGGCACCGCTGCAGCTGAGGAACGATCCATAGATCAACTTATGTGTCATGGGGTGCCCCTTGCCCCGTATATAAAGGAGCCAAGGGGAGGTGGCCGCCCAAGGGAGGCGCGCAAGGGAGTCCTACTCCCTCCGGGAGTAGGACTCCCTCCAATCCTAGTTGGATTAGGATTCCGGGAGGAAAGAGAGAGAGGGGCGGCCCACCTTTCCTAGTCCTAATAGGACTAGGGGAAGGGGGGCGCGGCCACCTAGGGCTGCCCCTTCTCCTTTCCTCCAAGGCCCACTATGGGCCCATGTAGTTCCCGTGGGGTTCCGGTAACCTCCCGGTACTCCGGTAGATTCCCGATTTCACTCGGAACCTTTCCGATGTCCAAATGTAGGCTTCCAATATATCAATCTTTATGTCTCGACCATTTCGAGACTCCTCGTCATGTCTGTGATCACATCCGGACTCGAACAAACTTCTGCATCAATACTTATAAACTCATAATGAACTGTCATCGAAGCGTTAAGCGTGCGGACCCTACGGGTTCGAGAACTATGTAGACATGACCTAGAACCATTCTCGGTCAATAACCAATAGCGGAACCTGGATGCCCATATTGGTTCCTACATAT
This sequence comes from Aegilops bicornis, assembly GCA_021605145.1. Lineage (NCBI taxonomy): Eukaryota > Viridiplantae > Streptophyta > Magnoliopsida > Poales > Poaceae > Aegilops > Aegilops bicornis. The sequence goes on along the minus strand of CM038669.1, from coordinate 64,161,354 downwards.
TCTACGAAGATCTTTATCGGTCAAACCGCATAACGGCATACGTTGTTCCCTTTGTCATCGGTATGTTACTTACCCGAGATTCGATCGTCGGTATCCAATACCTAGTTCAATCTCGTTACCGGTAAGTCTCTTTACTCGTTCCGTAATACATCATCTCACAACTAACTCATTAGTTGTAATGCTTGCAAGGCTTAAGTGATGTGTATTACCGAGAAGGCCTAGAGATACCTCTCCGACAATCGGAGTGACAAAACCTAATCTCGAAATACGCCAACCCAACAAGTACCTTTGGAGACACCTGTAGTACTCCTTTATAATCACCCGATTACGTTGTGGCGTTTGGTAGTACCCAAAGTGTTCCTCCGTAAAGGAGTTGCATAATCTCATAGTTATAGGAACATGTATGGGTCATGAAGAAAGCATTAACATACTAAACGATCAAGTGTTAAGCTAACGGAATGGGTCATGTCAATCAGATCATTCAACTAATGATGTGACCTTGTTAATCAAATAACAACTCCTTGTTCATGGTTAGGAAACATAACCATCTTTGATTAACAAGCTAGTCAAGTAGAGGCATACTAGTGACATACTGTTTGTCTATATATTCACACATGTATTATGTTTCCGGTTAATACAATTCTAGCATGAATAAAAAACATTTATCATGATATAAGGAAATAAATAATAACTTTATTATTGCATCTAGGGCATATTTCCTTGATCTCCCACTTGCACTAGAGTCAATAATCTAGTTCACATTGCCATGTGATTTAACATCAATAGTTCACATCTATATGTGGTTAACACCCATAGTTCACATCGACATGTGACCAACACCCAAAGGGTTTACTAGAGTCGATAATCTAGTTCACATCGCTATGTGATTAACACCCAAAGAGTACTAAGGTGTGATCATGTTTTGCTTGTGAGATAATTTTAGTCAACGGTCTCATTACATTCGAGCCGTGAGTATTTTGCAAATTTATATGTCTACAATGTTACTTGCGGAGCTACTCTAGCTAATTGCTCCCACTTTCAATATGTATCCAGATTGAGATTCAAAGTCATCTAGATTAGTGTTAAAACTTGCATCGACGTAACCCTTTACGACGGGCTCTTTTATCACCTCCATAATCGAGAAATATTTCCTTAGTCCTCACTAAGGATGTCTTTGACCAATGTCCGATGATCTACTCCTAGATCACTATTGTACTCCTTGCCAAATTTGGAGCAAGGTATACAATAGGTCTGGTACATAGCAAGCATACTTTATAGAACCTATGGTAGAGGCATAGGGAATGACTTTCATTCTCTTTTCTATTTTCTGCCGTGGTCGGGATTTGAGTCTTACTCAATTTCATACGTTTTGCAACACGAGGCAAGAACTTTTCTTTGGACTGTTCCATTTTGAACTACTTCAAAATCTTGACAAGGTATGTATTTATTGAAAAACTTATCAAGCGTCTTGATCTATCTCTATAGATCTTGATGCTCAATATGTAAGCAGCTTCACCGAGGTCCTTCTTTGAAAAACTCCTTTCAAATACTCCTTTATGCTTTGCGAATAATTCTACATTATTTCCGATCAACAATATGTCATTCACATATACTTATCGTAAATCTTTGTAGTGCTCCCACTCACTTTCTTGTAAATACAGGCCTTTCCAAAAGTCATATAAAATCATATGCTTTGATCAACTTATCAAAGCGTATATTCCAACTACGAGATGCTTGCACCAGTCCATAGATGGATCATTGGAGCTTGCATATTTTGTTAACACCTTTAGGATCGACAAAACCTTACGGTTGCATCATATACAACTCTTCTTTAACAAATCCATTAAGGAATGCAGTTTTGACATCCATTTGCCAGATTTCATAAAGTGTGGCAATTGCTAACATGATTCGGACAGACTTTTAAGCATCGATACAGTGAGAAAATCTCATTGTATTCAACATCTTGAACTTTGTCAAAAACCTTTTTCGACAAGTCTAGCTTTGTAGATAGTAACACTACTATCGTTGTCCGTCTTCCTCTTGAAGATCCATTTATTTAACATGGCTTGCTGATCATCGAGCAAGTCGATCAAAGTCCATACTTTGTTCTCTTACATGGATCATATCTCAGATTTTATGGCCTCGAGCCATTTCGCGGAATCTGGGCTCATCATCGCTTCCTCATAGTTCGTAGGTTCGCCATGGTCAAGTAACATGACTTCCAGAATAGGATTACCGTACCACTCTGGTGCGTATTTTACTCTGGTTGACCTCTCGAGGTTCAAGAGTAACTTGATCTGAAGCTTCATGATCATCATCATTAGTTTCTTCACTAATTGGTGTAGTTGTCACGGGAACCATTTCTTGTGATGAACTACTTTCCAATAAGGGAGCAGATCTGATTATCTCATCAAGTTCTACTTTCCTCCCACTCACTTCTTTCGAGAGAAACTCCTTCTCTAGAAAGGATCCGAATTTAGCAACGAAAATCTTGCCTTCGGATCTGTGATAGAAGGTGTACCCAACAGTTTCCTTTGGGTATCCTATGAAGACACATTTTTCCGATTTGGGTTTGAGCTTATCGGTGAAACTTTTTCACATAAGCATCGCAGCCCCAAACTTTAAGAAAGCGTCAACTTGGGTTTCTTGCTAAACCACATTCAGATGTTGTCGTCTCAACGGATTTAGATGGTGCCCTATTAAACGTGAATGCAGCTGTCTCTAATGCATAACCCCAAAACGATAGTGGTAAACCGATAAGAGACATCATAGATCGCACCATATCCAATAAAGTGCGATTACGACTTTCGAACACACCATTATGCTGTGGTGTTCCATATGGCATGAGTTGAAACTATTTCACATTGTTTCAAATGAAGACCAAACTCGTAACTCAAATATTTATCTCCACGATCGGATCGCGAAACTTTATTTTCTTGTTACGATGATTTTCCACTTCACTCTGAAATTCTTTGAACTTTTCAATTATTTCAGAATTATGTTTCATCAAGTAGATATACCCATATCTGCTCAAATCATCTTGTGAAGGTCGAAAATAACGATACTTGCCACGAGCATCAACACTCATTGAATCACATACATCGGTATGTATTATTTCCAATAAGTCGAGAGCTTGTTCCATTGTTCCGAGAACGGAGTTTTAGTCATCTTGCCCAAAAGGCACGGTTCGCAAGCATCAAATGATTCATAATCAAGTGATTCCAAAAACCCATCAAGATGGAGTTTCTTCATGCGCTTTACACCGATATGACCCAAGCGGCGATTACCACAAATAAGTTGCACTATCATTATTAACTTTGCATCTTTTGGTTTCAATATTATGAATATGTGTATCACTATGATCGAGATCCAATGAACCATTTTCATTGGGTGTATAACCATATAAGGTTTTATTCATGTAAATGTAACAACAATTTATTCTCTTACTTAAATGAATAACCGTATTGCAACAAACATGATCAAATCATATTTATGCTCAACACCAAATAACACTTATTTAGGTTCCACACTAATCCCGAAAGTATAGGGAGTGTGCGATGATGATCATATCAATTTTGGAACTACTTCCAACACTCATCGTCACTTCCCCTTCAACTAGTCTCTGTTTATTCAGAACTCCTGTTTGAGTTACTAATCTTAGCAACCGAACAAGTATCAAATACTCAGGGCTACTATAAACACTAGTAAGGCACATATCAATAACTCAGTATATCAAATATAACCTTGTTCACTTTGCCATCCATCTTTTCCACCAAATATTCAGGGGTAGCTCCGCTTCCGGTGACCAGTTCCATTGCAACAAAAGTACTTAGTCTCGTGCTTAGGTCCGGACTTGGGCTTCTTCACTCGAGTAGCAACTTGCTTGCCGTTCTTTTTGAAGTTCCCCTTCTTCCCTTTGCCCTTTTCCTTGAGACTAGTGGTCTTGTCAATCATCAACACTTGATGCTCTTTTCTTGATTTCTACCTTCGTCGATTTCGGCATCACGAAGAGCTTGGGAATTACTTTTGTCATCCCTTGCATATTATAGTTCATCACGAAGTTCTACTAACTTGGTGATGGTGACTAGAGAATTACATCAATCACTATCTTATCTGGAAGATTAACTCCCACTTGATTCAAGCGATTGAAGTACCCGGACAATCTGAGAACATGCTCACTAGTTGAGCGATTCTCCTCCATCTTTTAGCTATAGAACTTGTTGGAGACTTCATATCTCTCAACTCGGTATTTGCTTGAAATATTAACTTCAACTCCTGGAACATCTCATATGGTCCATGACGTTCAAAACGTCTTTGAAGTCCCGATTCTAAGCCATTTAAGCATGGTGCACTAAACTATCAAGTAGTCATCATATTGAGCTAGCTAAACGTTCATAACGTCGTGCATACGCTCCTGCAATAGGTCATCACCTAGCGGTGCATCAAGGACATAATTCTTACGTGCAGCAATGAGGATAAACCTCGGATCACGGATCCAATCCATAATATTGCTACTAACATTTTTCAATACAATTTTCTCTAGGAACACATATAAAAACATAGGGAAGCAACCACGCGAGCTATTGATCTACAACATAATTTGCAAAATACTACCGGGACTAAGTTCATGATAAATTAAAGTTCAATTAATCATATTACTTAAGAACTCCCACTTAGATGTACATCTCTCTAGTCATCTAAGTGATCACGTGATCCAAATCAACTAAAGCATAACCGATCATCACGTGAGATGGAGTAGTTTTCAATGGTGAACATCTTATGTTGATCATATCTACTATATGATTCACGCCGACCTTTCGGTCTCCGTGTTCGAGGCCATATCTGTTATATGCTAGGCTCGTCAAGTTTAACTGAGTATTCTGCATGCGCAACTGTTTTGCACCCGTTGTATTTGAGCGTAGAGCCTATCACACCCGATCATCACGTGGTGTCTCAAAGACGAAGAACTTTCATAGCGGTGCATACTCGTGGAGAACACTTCTTGATAATTTTAGTGAGAGATCATCTTATAATGCTACCGTCAATCAAAGCAAGATAAGATGCATAAAGGATAAACATCACATGCAATCAATATAAGTGATATGATATGGTAATCATCATCTTGTGCTTGTGATCTCCAAAGCACCATCATGATCATCATCGTCACCGGCGCGACACCTTGATCTCCATCGTAGCATCGTTGTCGTCTCGCCAACTATTGCTTCTACGACTATCGCTACCGCTTAGTGATAAAGTAAAGCAATTACATGGCGTTTGCATTTCATACAATAAAGCGACAACTATATGGCTCCTGCCGATTGCCGATAACTCGGTTACAAAACATGATCATCTCATACAATAAAATATAGCATCACGTCTTGACCACATCACATCACAACATGCCCTGCAAAAACAAGTTAGACGTCCTCTACTTTGTTGTTGCAAGTTTTACGTGGCTGCTACGGGCTGAGCAAGAACCGTTCTTACCTACGCATCAAAACCACAACGATACTTCGTCAAATAGACTCCGTTTTAACCTTCTCAAGGACCGGGCGTATGCACTCGATTCAACTAAAGTGAGAGAGACAGACACCCGCGGTCACCTTTAAGCAACGAGTGCTCGGGCGGTGAAACCAGTCTCGCGTAAGCGTCTGGCGTAATGTCGGTCCAGCCGCTTCATCTCACAATACCGCTGAACCAAAGTATGACATGCTGGTAGGTAGTATGACTTGTATCGCCCACAACTCACTTGTGTTCTACTCGTGCATATGACATCAACGCATAAAACCAGGCTCGGATGCCACTGTTGGGGAACGTAGTAATTTCAAAAATTTCCCTCGCACACGGGACCATGGTGATGGCATAGCAACGAGAGGGAGAGTGTCTGTCCACGTACCCTCGTGAACCCGAAAGCGGAAGCGTTATAACAACGCGGTTGATGTAGTCGTGCGTCTTCACGATCCGACCGATCCAAGTACCGAGCGTCACGGCACCTCCGTGTTCAGACACGTTCAGCTCGATGGCGATCCCGGGCTCCGATCCAGCAAAGCGTCGGGGATGAGTTCCACGTCGGCCGACGGCGTGGTGACGATGATGATGCTCCACCGGCGCAGGGCTTCGCCTAAGCTCCGCGACGATATGACTTCTCCGGCGAGGCTTCGCCTAAGCTCATGACGATATGACCGAAGTGGAATATGGTGGAGGGGCACCGCTGCGGCTAAGGAACGATCCGTAGATCAACTTATGTGTCATGGGGTGCCCCTTGCCCCGTATATAAAGGAGCCAAGGGGAGGTGGCCGCCCAAGGGAGGAGGCGCAAGGAGTCCTACTCCTCCGAGTAGGACTCCCCTCCAATCCTAGTTGGATTAGGATTCCCGGAGGAAAGAGAGAGAGGGCGGCCCACCTTTCCTAGTCCTAATAGGACTAGGGGAAGGGGGGCGACCACCTAGGGCTGCCCCTTCTCCTTTCCTCCAAGGCCCACTATGGGCCCATGTAGTTCCCGGGGGTTCCGGTAACCTCCGGTACTCCGATAAATTCCGATTTCACTCGGAACCTTTCCGATGTCCAAATGTAGGCTTCCAATATATCAATCTTTATGTCTCGACCATTTCGAGACTCCTCGTCATGTCCGTGATCACATCCGGGACTCGAACAAACTTCGATTGCATCAATACTTATAAACTCATAATGAACTGTCATCGAAGCGTTAAGCGTGCGGACCCTACGGGTTCGAGAACTATGTAGACATGACCTAGAACCATTCTCGGTCAATAACCAATAAGCGGAACACGGATGCCCATATTGGTTCCTACATATTCTACGAAGATCTTTATCGGTCAAACCGCATAACGACATACGTTGTTCCCTTTGTCATCGGTATGTTACTTACCCGAGATTCGATCGTCGGTATCCAATACCTAGTTCAATCTCGTTACCGATGAAGTCTCTTTACTCGTTCGTAATACATCATCTCACAACTAACTCATTAGTTGTAATGCTTGCAAGGCTTAAGTGATGTGTATTACCGAGAAGGCCTAGAGATACCTCTCCGAGCAATCGGAGTGACAAAACCTAATCTCGAAATACGCCAACCCAACAAGTACCTTTGGAGACACCTGTAGTACTCCTTTATAATCACCCAATTACGTTGTGACGTTTGGTAGTACCCAAAGTGTTCCTCCAGAACGGGAGTTGCATAATCTCATAGTTATAGGAACATGTATGGGTCATGAAGAAAGCATTAACATACTAAGCGATCAAGTGTTAAGCTAACGGAATGGGTCATGTCAATCAGATCATTCAACTAATGATGTGACCTTGTTAATCAAATAACAACTCCTTGTTCATGGTTAGGAAACATAACCATCTTTGATTAACAAGCTAGTCAAGTAGAGGCATACTAGTGACATCTTGTTTGTCTATATATTCACACATGTATTATGTTTCCGGTTAATACAATTCTAGCATGAATAATAAACATTTATCATGATATAAGGAAATAAATAATAACTTTATTATTGCCTCTAGGGCATATTTCCTTCAGAGGGGCCCACGAGAGGGTAGGGCGCGCCCCCCTATCTCGTGGCTTCCTCGATGCTCCCCTGGCTTGCACTCCAAGTTTCCTGGGCCACGTTCGTTCCAAAAATCACGCTGTCGAAGGTTTCATTCCGTTTGGACTCCGTTTGATATTCCTTTTCTTCAAAATACTGAAACAGGCAATAAAACAGCAATATGGGTTGGGCCTCCGGTTAATAGGTTAGTCCCAAAATTAATATAAAAGTGTATAATAAAGCCCGTAATCATTCAAAACAGATAATAAAATAGCATGAATGCTTCATAAATTATAGATACGTTGGAGACGTATCAACATCCCCAAGCTTAATTCCTGCTCGTCCCCAAGTAGGTAAATGATAAAAGAAAGAATTTATGAAGTGTGAATGCTAGCAGGTGCACAAGTTTGATCAATGTTAATTTCCATCACCTTTTCTAGCATGGTAATATGTCATAACAGTAGTTCATCTCATAAAACTTCTCACGATAAAGTAACAAGCAATTCACATGTCAAAGCATAGACCATAAACTTTCTTGAAAACTAGCAAACTTCATTCTCAGTCATCAAACAATTGCAATTCATCTTATTTTCAGGAATAGCAAACTCCACATACTCAACTATCATATAGTCTTCTATAATTGCTAACACTCACGCAATACTAATGGTTATGGAGTTTCAATCGAACACTGAGAAAGATAGGGGCTTGTAGTGTTGCCTCCCAAAATATTCACCTTTGGGTGATGTCAACAATAATAGTTCATGCTAACTTACATCCAATTGGATATATATATATATATCAGGATCTTTCCAACATGAGGTGCTTGCCAAAGGAAATGAAAAAGGGAAAGGTGAAGATCACATTGACTCTTGCATAAAGTAAAAGACATAAAGTAAAAGATAGGCCCTTCGCAGAGGGAAGCAGAGGTTGTCATGCGCTTTTATGGTTGGATGCACAAAATCTTAATGCGAATGAACGTCACTTTATATTGCCACTTGTATATGGACCTTTATTATGCAGTCCGGCGCTTTTATTGCTTCCATAACAAGATCGTATAAAGCTATTTTCTTCACACCAAAAGATCATACATATTTAGAGAGCAATTTTTATTGCTTGCACCGATGAAAACTTACTTGAAGGATCTTACTCAATCCATACGTAGGTATGGTGGACTCTCATGGCAAAACTGGGTTTAAGGATATTTGGAAGCACAAGTAGTATCTCTACTTGGTGCAAGGAATTTTGGCTAGCATGAGGGGAAAGGCAAGCTCAACATGTTTGAATGATCCATGACAATATACTTTAACTGAGATGTGCGAAAACATAACCCATTACGTTGTCTTCCTTGTCCAACATCAACTCTTTAGCATGTCATACTTAATGAGTGCTCACGATTATAAAAGATGTCTAAGATTGTATATTTATATGTGGAATTTCTCTTCCTTCAATATTCTTTCATGAATTTTTCAAGTGACCAATACAATGCTTGCTAACCTTCAATAAATTTACAACCTCTACTTCTTAGATGTGAAGTCATTACTCCCCATGGGATAAGCAAATGAGACTGATTTCAGATTTATGGCATTCAACTCATTCAACCATTTACTCATAGGATATAAGTGAAGCACACTAGTAAATGACAAACTACTTCAAAAAGATATAAGTGAAGATCAATGAGTAGCTAAATAATTATGTAACTATGCGAAGACTCTCTCTCATTTAAGAATTTCAGAACTTGGTATTGTATTCAAACAGCAAGCAAAACAAAATAAAATGACATTGCAAGGATAGCACAACTCATGTGAAGAAGCAAAAACTTAGGCTCAACCGATACTAACAGATAGTTGTTGAAGAAGAAAGGTGGGATGCCTACAGGGCATCCCCAAGCTTAGATGCTTGAGACTTCTTGAAATATTATCTTGGGGTGCCTTGGGCATCCCAAGCTTGAACTTTTGTGTCTCCTTAATTCTTCTCATATCATGGTTTCTCTTTTTATCAAAAGATTCATCCACACCAAACTCAACAAGAACTCGTGAGATAGGTTAGTATAAACCAATGCAAAACCTTATCATTTTCTACTGTAACAAATCACTAAAATTATTATTCAACATTGCATACTAAATGCTTCTGCATATTTAATACTCCTATCCTCAAATAGAATCATTAAACAAGTAAACATATGCAAACAGTGCAAACATAACAACAATCTATCAAAACAGTACAATCTGTAAAGAATGCAAGATTCATCATACTTCCCTAACTCCAAAAATTATGAAATAAAATTCCCACTGTAGTAAATTTATCAGATCTCATTATGCAAAACGTTTCAACATTATATCATTTTCTGACTTTTCTAGGGAATTTTTGCAACAGCAGTAAACTTTCTGTTTTCAAACAGCAACATGTATACAAGCAAAATAAGCATGGCAAAGGCTATCCTTGACATTTTTATTGAAAATAAAGATGCAAAACATTATTCTAAATAACAGAAAATAAATACTAACAAAAAAAATGACTCTCCAAGGAAAGCACATATCATGTGGTGAATAAAAATATAGCTCCAAGTAAAGTTACCGATGAACGAAGACGAAAGAGGGGATGCCATCCGGGGCATCCACTACAACAAGATCCCCCATACACCAACGTATCCATACCAACGATTTGATAATATGTGTTGTTTGGGCCAACCACCCACCTCCCACGAATAGCTAACCTCCCGGTATCTATCTCCACGTTATCTGTACCTCCCGTGCAAATATCACGCAGCCAATCACCCCCGATTCTCTCTCACACGAACAGGTCAGGCGGAGTATGTGACAACAGCGAAGCCGCCGCCACCCCCGAATTCGGATAGCTCCGACGTTCTTTCACACGGCCGCTCGCCGGTCAGGCTCTGAATCAGTGCTCTCTTAATGATCCCCCGCCGCGGTGACGTCCTCCACTCACCGCCCTGCTCTTCTCCGATTCTCCACGACTCCATCGCGGCGACGCCCTTCGCGCCCCAGCTCATCGGCCCGGCTCCCATCACTGCTCTCCTTGAATCCTCCGCCTCGGCAACGTCGCCACGGGTAGCGTCTTGGGATCCGGACCGCGGGCGAGTGGGCTCGGGGCCTTGTGACTGCTGTCTTGGGATCGACCGTGCTTCATCGCCTTGGCTACCTCGACTCCAATGGTTATAGTTCAGTAAGGCACTCCTCGTCTCTTCTCTTAACCTCTCTAGTTCTATGTGTGATAGGCCATCGTGCCACGGCAAAAATATTTGCTGGCCATCAGGGCAACCATCTACGCGACCTTGATGTATTTGGATGTGTGATTTGGTGATTCACCACTCCACTAGCACATGCGTATATGTTAATTCAGAATAATGTTTGCCCCCTTTTTCTCAATAATTCTTTCTTGTGATACATTTGGTTTGAGATTTCTTACTACGATGTGCATGGGTAATTAATCAATATCTTTGTGAGGATGACCAGATCTCATTAAGCATTAGTTTTTCTTCCATAAGGTTTGATCGTGAAACATATGCACATAGTCACATCTTGATTCACACGGTGCATGCACCGATATTAAATTGGACAAATCAGCCGATGCTTTGTTTGCTACATAAGTTTTCGGCCTCAAGCTTATTCATAGCTTTTGGAAAACATTCTTCGATTACGCCAAAAAAGCGATTAGCTGAATCTGCAACTTTTTAGCGATGCAGTAAGCACTAGCTATGTAGAGTGATTGGTGACATTGATATTACCCAACTACATGCTACTTTGGTTTGATATATGCAGATACTGATTCACACGGTGCTTGCATTGAGATTAAATTGGAATATCAATTGGTGCTTTGTTTCCTCCATATACTTCATTTCTTGGCTCTGAAGCTTATTTCCGGCTGGCTTTCATAAAACACTCTTCTAGTTTAAAAGAAAAATTGATTGGTGAATCTGCAATTTTTACGGCGGACATTAGCCATATAGAGTGGTCAGTAACATAATAGAAATCAACACTAGGGCAACTCAACAGGCTAGTTTGATTTAATTAATTTTTAATTATTTTGGTTTTCGTCTTGCAATACATATGAGTGATATAGGTAAATTGCTTCTTGAATAATGCAGTGATGAATACTTGAGTGAAGATATTTAATACAGAAAAACTAAAAGAAAGAGTATTCATCGCTAAGTATAATAGTAAATCTATCCTATTTAATAAAGATGATCAGCAGAGAGTATATGGTGTCATAGTCCACAACTTGGTACCATTGTCCCAAAATAAAGTGCTAATATATTCATGCATGAATATATTCTTGTTTGTATTATATTGAAAATACTTACATCTTCCCTTCCACTACAGAGCAAGCAAATTATTTTGAATGATAAGGAGTTGAAACCATTAAACGTAAGCCACACTCTTGATAAGGTATGATCACTTATATTCCGTTTGGGACCCAACAAAGTTAAGCTGCAATGTTATTGATCGTACTTTTGAAATATCAATGTTGGTTACCATTCTTGCCAATATGACTATATATCTTTTGTCATTGAACAAAGAAACTTTGCTCCCCAATGAAACTATGCAACAATGGAAGTAAATGCTAGTGCAGATAAGGTTTGTTCACTTTTTTCAAACTCAGAAACAATGTTGAAGACCATGAGGAGATTTCCAAAAGAAGTTTAATGTTGATCCACAATAGAGTGAACTTTGGAAACGCTGACAGTACCTTTTTTGCGCAACCTACTTCAGTTTATGAAATAAGGCTCATTCTTTTGTGAGTTCACTGTTCTATATCTAGTCATCTTAGCCCCGTGGCTGAGTTTAATTAATGGCGAAAGGACAATGCAATGGTTCTTGGATCTCAAGTGGTCTCTGTTTTCCTTGCTCCCATGTAATTTAAAATCAACTCTAATGATATCGATAGATGGGCTGGAGTAATGGAGTCCCATGTGTAGCTACGATTCTTGGCATCCAATCTGTAGGCCTCTTTGTGTGCATTTGTTTTTCCGATCACGATATCATGGTAGCACCGAATCCATTTCAATTATAACACCATCAATAAGTTCACAGGTTACGTAATGAATTGTTGTTTACACATTAGGACCAGGAAATTGGGCACCAACATAACAAAACCCATGGTTACAGGTTTACTTTACACACATCGTGAATTCTCAATCATCATGTGTACATTTATATTCAGCTTTCTTCTTCAACTATTCCTGGTTATTTTGCTTCTTATTATTAGCATGGTGGCCAGAAAATTACGATCTCAAAAGGTGCTAGTGCAAGAAATCTGGCTAATGCGTAGCTTAGACCTGCTCAATCTTTTTGTTCTTTATCTCAGTATGTTAGAGCATTAATTATACTTTATACTAATGTTCCAGAAAATATATATATCCTGGATAAAGAACAATTCAATGCAACAAATTTGTGCATGCCAACTCTATAGATGTATGACTATCGAGTTTGAATTGCTTGCACCTTTGGAAATTGTTATCATCTACTTACATTTGTGAAATAGGTCTGCTGTATAGTATTTTCAAAGAGGCTGGGAGATCCAAGCAAGAATGGTGCTCTTGCAAAACTCCTATATATGGCGACCCTCTTAAATTTACTACATTATTAACATGTTTTTAATTTACGTAATGGTACGTTCTTGATAAGGTTTTGTTGATGTAGATTGATAGGACAAATGGTTGATGCATGGCCAAGATGTTGATTTTGAGGCGCATCGGTGCTACTACCGGATAGCTCGACATTATGTTTTAGAATGTCATTCAATGGTCAATGTTAGAGCAGATCATATCTATATATTATGTATTCTATATCATGTAGTCCTCTTATGATGTCTTGTAATGTAACAATTTTTATTTAATATATGAGGTCTTTCTTACTATATTGCTTCTACTATGCACTATTTACATTGGCCTAATAATCCTTACTTGCTATATATGAAATACGGAATATACAAAATACCATCAATTGGTTGGTTGTGCTATGCCACAATGCTTTTAAGCGTTGTAATGATCAGTTGTGTCCATGTCAACATTCATTCTTACAGGATAACACCAACGCATCTGAAACGTTCTTCCGCTCTTACTATACGTGTTGCTATCTTACAGCGCTTTTTCATGTTGGTTACCAACGGATGCATATGTGTTGTTGTAGACCCTTCCAACGCCACCTATGGCAACGCATATTAATCCTTTGGTGTAGACCTCAGCAACGCTTATATGGACATTCAACAACACATTGGTGCGTTGCTGAAGGGGGGATCCTGTTGTAGTGATCCCCAAGCTTAGGCTTTTAGCTATTCTTGAATATTATCTTGGGGTGCCTTGGGCATCCCCAAGCTTAGTCTCTTGACACTCCTTATTCCATAGTCCATCGAATCTTTACCCAAAACTTGAAAACTTCACAACACAAAACTCAACAGAAAACTCGTAAGCTCCGTTAGTATAAGAAAATAAAACCACCACATAGGTACTGTAATGAACTCATTATAAATTCATATTGCTGTAATATCTACTGTATTCCAACTTATCTATGGTTCATATACTCCGATACTACTCATAGATTCATCAAAATAAGCAAACAACACATAGAAAACAGAATCTGTCAAAAACAGAACAGTCTGTAGTAATCTGTATCAAACATATACTTCTGGAACTCCAAAAATCCTACCAAATTAGGAAGACCTAAGCAATTTGTGTACCAATCCAGAGCAAAATGAATCAGATCAGAAGCACGTTTCTGTGAATTAACAAAACTAATTTACTGGATGCAAAAGTTTCTGATTCTCAGCAGGATCAACACAACTATCACCGTAAGCTATCCTAAAGGTCTTACTTGGCACTTTATTGAAACAAAAGCTATAAAACATGATTACTACAGTAGCATAATCATGTGGACACACAAAAACAGTAAGTATAAATATTGGGTTGTCTCCCAACAAGCGCTTTTCTTTAATGCCTTTCTAGCTAGGCATGATGATGATAATGATGCTCACATAAAAGATAAGAATTTAAACATAACGGGAGCATCATGAAGCATATGACTAGCACATTTAAGTCTAATCCACTTCCTATGCATAGGGATTTTGTGAGAAAAGTCCTTTTTGGAACAATAATCAACTAGCATAGGAAGGCAGAAGAAGCAAAGCTTCAAGATTTTCAACACATAGAGAGGAAACTTGACATTATTGCAATTCCTACAAGCATATGTTCCTCCCTCATAATAATTTTCAATAGCATCATGAATGAATTCAACCATATAACTATCACATAAAGCATTCTCTTCATGATCTACAAGCATAGAAATTTTATTACTCTCCACATAAGCAAAATCCATCTCATGAATAGTAGTGGGAGCAAAATCAAAATAACTATCATGTGAAGCATAATCCAATTGAAAACTAAAATCATGATGACAAGTTTCATGGTTATCATTATTCTTAATAACATACAAGTCATCACAATAATCATCATAGATAGCAACTTTGTTCTCATAATCAATTGGAACCTCTTCCGAAATAGTGGATTCATCACTAAATAAAGTCATGACCTCTCCAAAACCACTTTCATAATTATCACAATAATATTCAACATCCTCCAAAATAGTGGGGTCATTAGTTCCTAAAGTTGACTCTTCCAAACCCACTTTCATCAATATAATCATCATAAATAGGAGGCATGCTTTCATCATAATAAATTTGCTCATCAAAACTTGGGAGACAAAAAATATCATATTCATCAAACATAGCTTCCCCAAGCTTGTGGCTTTGCATATCATTAGCATCATGGATATTCAAGGAGTTCATACTAACAACATTGCAATCATGCTCATCATACAAAGATCTAGTACCAAACATTTTATAGACTTCTTCTTCTAGCGCTTGAGCACAATTTTCCTTTTCATCATAGTCACGAAAGATATTAAAAAGATGAAGCGTATGAGACAAGCTTAACTCCATTTTTTTGTAGTTTTTCTTTTATAAACTAAGCTAGTGATAAAACAAGAAACAAAAAGATTCGATTGCAAGATATAAAGATATACCTTCAAGCACTCACTTCCCCGGCAACGGCGGCAGAAAAGAGCTTAGTTGACGGGGTGTGAGTGCCGTTTACCTAGCCTCCACGGCAACGGCGCCAGAAAAGAGCTTGATGTCTACTACGCAACCTTCTTCTTGTAGACGTTGTTGGGCCTGCAAGTGCACAAGTTTGTAGGACAATAACAAATTTCCCTCAAGTGGATGATGATACGTCTTCAATGTATCTATAATTTTTGATTGCTCCATGCTATATTATCTATTGTTTTGGACTATATTGGGCTTTATTTTCCACTTTTATATTACTTTTGGGACTAACCTATTAACTGGAGGCCCAGCCCAGAATTGCTGTTTTTTGCCCATTTTAGTGTTTCGAAGAAACGGAATATCAAACGGAGTCCAAACGGAATGAAATCTTCGGGAACGTGATTTTCTCATCAGATAAGACCCATGAGACTTGGACCCTCCGTCAAGAAAGCCACGAGGGTGGAGGGCACGCCCCCCTAGGGCGCGCCCCCTGCCTCGTGGGCCCCCCGAAGCTCCACCGACGTACTCCTTCCTTCTATATATACCTACGTACCCCCAACAGATCGAATCACGGAGCCAAAACCTAATTCCACCGCCGCAACTTCCTGTATCCACGAGATCCCATCTTGGGGCTTGTTAGGAGCTCCGGGAAGGATTCCACCACGGAGGGCTTCTACATCATCATCATAGCCTCTCCGATGAAGTGTGAGTAGTTTACCTCAGACCTTCGGGTCCATAGTTAGTAGCTAGATGGCTTCTTCTCTCTTTTTGGATCTTAATACAATGTTCTCCCCCTCTCTCATGGAGATCTATTCGATGTAATCTTCTTTTTGCGGTGTGTTTGTTAAGATTGATGAATTGTGGGTTTATGATCAAGACTATCTATGAGCAATATTTGAATCTTTTCTGAATTCTTTTATGTATGATTGAGTTATCTTTGCAAGTCTCTTCGAATTATCCGTTTGGTTTGGCCAACTAGATTGGTAGTTCTTGCAATGGGAGAAGTGTTTAGCTTTGGGTTCAATCTTGCGGTGTCCTTACCCAAAGGATGTAAAGGGTTGCAAAGGCACGTATTGTATTGTTGCCATCGAGGATAACAAGATGGGGCATTTATCATATTACATGAATTTATTCCTCTACATCATGTCATCTTGCTTAAGGCGTTACTCTGTTTTCATTAACTTAATACTCTAGATGCATGCTGGATAGCGGTCGATGAGTGGAGTAATAGTAGTAGATGCGCAGGAGTCGGTCTACTTGTCTCGGACGTGATGCCTATATACATGATCATACCTAGATACTCTCATAACTATGCTCAATTACATCAATTGCTCAACAAGAATTCGTTCACTGTAGTAAAATACTTATGCTCTTGAGAGAAGCCACTAGTGAAATCTATGGCCCCCGGGTCTATTTTCATCATATTAATCTTCCTACGCTTAATTATTGCTTTGCTTTTTTACTTTGCCTTTTTATTTTACTTTGCATCTTTATACCAAAAAATACCACAAATATTATCTATCATCTCTATCAGATCTCACTCTCGTAAGTGACCGTGAAGGGATTGACAACCCCTATTCGCGTTGGTTGCGAGGAGTTATTTGCTTTGTGTAGTCACGAGGGACTTGCTGCGTGGCCTCCTCTTTGGATTGATACCTTGGTTCTCAAAAACTAAGGGAAATACTTACGCTACTCTGCTGCATCATCCTCTCCTCTTTGGGAAAACCAGCATAAGCTCAAAGAAGAAGGATTTCTGGCGCCGTTGCCGGGGAGTCTACGCAAAAGTCAACATACCAAGTACCCATCACAATCGCTTATCTCTCGCATTACATTATTTGCCATTTGCCACTCGTTGTCCTCTCCCCCACTTCACCCTTGCCGTTTTATTCGCCCTCTTTTTCCCAATCTCCTCCTCTCTCTTCGTTTGCCTTTTTCCTATTTGCTTGTGTGTTGGATTACTTGTTGCCATGGCTCAAGATAATACCAAATTGTGTGACTTTACCAATACCAACAATAATGATTTCCTTAGCACTCCGATTGCTCCTCTTGCCAATACTGAATCGTGTGAAATCAATGCGCTTTATTGAATCTTGTTATGAAAGATCAATTAAATACGGCCTTCCTAGTGAAGATGCCGCTACTCATTTAAATAGCTTCGTGGATTTGTGTGATATGCAAAAGAAGAAAGATGTTGACAATGATGTTGTTAAATTGAAGCTATTCCCTTTTTCACTTAGAGATCGTGCTAAAGCTTGGTTTTCGTCTTTGCCTAAAAATAGTATTGATTCTTGGAACAAGTGCAAAGATGCTTTTATCTCTAAGTAGTTTCCTCCCGCTAAGATCATCTCTCTTAGGAACGATATTATGAATTTTGAGCAACTTGATCATGAACATGTTGCACAAGCTTGGGAGAGAATTAAATTAATGATACGTAATTACCCTACTCATGGTTTAAACTTGTGGATGATTATACAAAAAATTTATGCCGGATTGAATTTTGCTTATAGAAATCTTTTAGATTCGGCCGCGGGAGGCACTTTTATGGAAATCACTTTAGGAGATGCTACTAAACTCCTAGATAATATTATGGTTAATTATTCTCAATGGCACCTTTGAAAGATCTACTAATAAAAAAGTGCATGCGATAGAAGAAATCAATGTTTTGAGTGGAAAGATGGATGAACTTATGAAGTTATTTGCTACTAAGAGTGTTTCTTCTGATCCTAATGATATGCCTTTGTCTACTTTGATTGAGAATAATAATGAATCTATGGATGTGAATTTTGTTGGTAGGAATAATTTTGGTAACAACGCATATAGAGGGAATTTTAATCCTAGGCCCTATCCTAGTAATCCTTCTAATAATTATGGAAATTCCTACAACAACTCTTATGGAAATTTTAATAAGATGCCCTCTGAATTTGAGAATAGTGTTAAAGAGTTTATGAATTCACAAAAGAATTTTAATGCTTTGCTTGAAGAGAAATTACTTAAAGTTGATGAATTGGCTAGGAACGTTGATAGAATTTCTCTTGATGTTGATTCTTTAAAGCTTAGATATATTCCTCCTAAGCATGATATCAATGAGTCTCTTAAAGCCATGAGAACTTCCATTGATGAGTGCAAGGAAAGAACCGCTAGGATGCGTGCTATGAAAGATGCCTTTATTAAAGCGTGTTCTTCCAATTTCCATGAAAATCAAGATGAAGATCTAAAAGTTATTGATGTGTCTCCCATTAAATCTTTGTTTTGCAATATGAATCTTGATAATGATGAGATTGAATATGAGTCACCTTTACCTAGAAGGTGTTCTAAGAATTCGAAGCTTTTAGAGTATGATGCTAAAATTGATAAAAGTGGGATTGAAGAAAGTAAAACCTTAGATGTTGCTAAACCCACTATTTTGGATTTCAAGGAATTTAATTATGAAAGTTGCTCTTTAATTGATTGTATTTCCTTGTTACAATCCGTGCTTAATTCTCCTCATGCTTATAGTCAAAATAAAGCGTTCACTAAACATATCGTTGATGCCTTGATGCAATCTTATGAGGAAAAACTTGAGTTGGAAGTCTCCATCCCTAGAAAGCTTTATGATGAGTGGGAACCAACTATTAAAATTAAGATTAAGGATCATGAATTCTATGCTTTATGTGATTTGGGTGCTAGTGTTTCCACTATTCCCAAAACTTTGTGTGATTTGCTAGATTTCCGTGATTTTGATGAATGCTCTCTAAACTTGCACCTTGGGGATTCCACTATTAAGAAACCTATGTGAAGAATTAATGATGTTCTTATTGTTGCAAATAGGAATTATGTGCCCGTAGACTTTATCGTTCTTGATATAGATTGCAATCCTTCATGTCCCTATTATTCTTGGTAAACCTTTCCTTAGAACGATTGGTGCAATTATTGATATGAAGGAAGGGAATATTAGATTCCAATTCCCATTAAAGAAAGGCATGGAACACTTTCCTAGGAAGAAGATAAAATTATCATATGAATCCATTATGAGAGCCACCTATGGATTGCCCACCAAAGATGGCAATACCTAGATCTATCCTTGCTTTTATGCCTAGCTAGGGGAGTTAAACGATAGCGCTTGTTGGGAGGCAACCCAATTTTATTTTAGTTTTTTTTGTTTTTGTTTCTGTTTAGGAATAAATAATCCGTCTACCTTCTGTTTATATGTGGTTTTATGTTTTAATTAGTGTTTTTTCCAAGTTAAACCTATAGGATCTTCTTGGATAATAGTTATTTGATCTTGCTGTAATTTCTAGAAACTTTCGGTTCACGAAAATAATTGTTAAAAATCACCAGAACGTGATAAAATAGTGATTCCAATTGCTGCTGATCAATAAACAAATTGCCTAAGTCGTCCTATTTTGGATGAATTTTTGGAGTTCTAGAAGTTTGCGTTAGTTACAGATTATTACAGACTGTTCTGTTTTTGACAGATTCTGTTTTTCGTGTGTTGTTTGCTTATTTTGATGAATCTATGGCTAGTAAAATAGTTTATGATCCATAGAGAAGTTGGAATACAGTAGGTTTAACACCAATATAAATAAAGAATGATTTCATTACAGTACCTTGAAGTGATCTTTTGTTTTTTCTTTCGCTAACGGAGCTCACGAGATTTCTGTTGAGTTTTGTGTTTTGAAGTTTTCAAGTTTTGGGTGAATTTTTTTGATGGATTATGGAACAAGGAGTGGCAAGATCCTAAGCTTGGGAATTCCCATAGCACCCCCAAGATAATCCAAGGACACCAAAAAGTCAAAGCTTGGGGACGCCCCAGAAGGCATCCCCTCTTTCGTCCACTTCCATCGGTAACTTTACTTGGAGCTATATTTTTATTCACCACATGATATGTGTTTTGCTTGGAGCGTCTTGTATTATTTGCGTCTTTGCTTGTTAGTTTACCACAATCATCCTTGCTATACACACCTTTTGAGAGAGCCATACATGAATTGGAATTTGTTAGAATACTCTATGTGCTTCACTTATATTTTTTGAGCTTTATAGTTTTGCTCTAGTACTTCACTTATATCTTTTGAGCTTGATAGTTTTGCTCTATGTGCTTCACTTATATCTTTTGAGCTTTATAGTTTTGCTCTAGTACTTCACTTATATCTTTTAGAGCACGGTGATGGATTTGTTTTAAAGAAACTATTGATCTCTCATGCTTCACTTAGATTATTTCGAGAGTCTTAAATAGCATGGTAATTTGCTTAATAATAATATGCTTGGTATTCAAGATTTGTAAAACTTTCTTTTGAGTGCGTTGAATACTAAGAAAAGTTTGATGCTTTATAATTGTTTTGAGATATGGAGGTGATAATATCAAAGTCGTGCTAGTTGAGTAGTTGTGAATTTGCGAAATGCTTGTGTTGAAGTTTGCAAGTCCCGTAGCATCACTACAAAAAAAAGACACATTCGTGACATTTTGGGCCGAACGAATTTTTTTTTGTCATACATATGACACTTCTATGACGATAATTGTGACAAAATCCGGTATCATCATAGATGTGGTGGGCTCCTACTTCTATGACAAAAATCATGACAGAAAATGGGCTTTTCATCCTGGGCGGGCCGGAGACGCAGCTGCATGACATTCTTTGGGCCGTCCATGACGGAAAAAACCATGGTAGAAGCGAGGGGGAGGAAAATTTCGGGGAGTTCCTGTTGGGGAACGTAGTAATTTCAAAAATTTTCCTACGATCACGCAAGACCATGGTGATGGCATAGCAACGAGAGGGAAGAGTGTCCGTCCACGTACCCTCGTAGACCGAAAGCGGAAGCGTTATAACAACGCGGTTGATGTAGTCGTATGTCTTCACGATCCGACCGATCCAAGCACCGAACGTACGGCACCTCCGAGTTACGCACATCGCGTTCAGCTCGATGGCGATCCCGGACTCCGATCCAAAGCAAAGTGTCGGGGATGAGTTCCGTCGACCTGACGGCGTGGTGGCGATGTTGATGCTCCACCGACGCGAGGGCTTCGCCTAAGCTCTGCTGACGATATGACTTCTCCGTGCGCAGGCTTCGCCTAAGCTCATGACGATATGACCGAAGTGGAATATGGTGGAAGGGGCACCGCTGCGGCTAAGGAAAGATCCGTAGATCAACTTGTGTGTCATGGGGTGCCCCCCGCCCCGTATATAAAGGAGCAAGGGGGGGTGGTCGGCTAGGGGAGAGGCGCGCCAGGAGGAGTCCTACTCCCACTGGGAGTAGGACTCCCCCCCCCTTCCTAGTTGGAATAGGATTGGAGGAGGGAAGAGGGAAGGCGCCGCCCCCCCTTCCTTGTCCTATTCGGACTAGAGGGGAGGGGGCGCAGCCCACCTTGGCTGGCCCTTCCTCTTCTCTCCCATGGCCCATTAGGCCCATGGACCTCCCGGGGTTCCGGTAACCTCCGGTACTCGGTAAAATCCGATTTCACCGGAACACTTCCGATGTCCAAATGTAGGCTTCCAATATATCAATCTTTATGTCTCGACCATTTCGAGACTCCTCGTCATGTCCGTGATCACATCCGGGACTCGAACAACCTTGATTGCATCAATACTTATAAACTCATAATGAACATCGCATCGAAGCGTTAAGCGTCTGCGGACCCTACGGGTTCGAGAACTATGTAGACATGACCTAGAACCATTCTCGGTCAATAACCAATAAGCGGAACCTGGATGCCCATATTGGTTCCTACATATTCTACGAAGATCTTTATCGGTCAAACCGCATAACGACATCGTTGTTCCCTTTGTCATCGGTATGTTACTTACCCGAGATTCGATCGTCGGTATCCAATACCTAGTTCAATCTCGTTGCGGTAAGTCTCTTTACTCGTTCCGTAATACATCATCTCACAACTAACTCATTAGTTGTAATGCTTGCAAGGCTTAAGTGATGTGTATTACCGAGAAGGCTGGAGATACCTCTCCAGAGCAATCGGAGTGACAAAACCTAATCTCAATCGCCAACCCAACAAGTACCTTTGGAGACACCTGTAGTACTCCTTTATAATCACCCGATTCGTTGTGACGTTTGGTAGTACCCAAAGTGTTCCTCCGGTGGCAGGAGTTGCATAATCTCATAGTTATAGGAACATGTATGGGTCATGAAGAAAGCATTAACATACTAAGCGATCAAGTGTTAAGCTAACGGAATGGGTCATGTCAATCAGATCATTCAACTAATGATGTGACCTTGTTGATCAAATAACAACTCCTTGTTCATGGTTAGGAAACATAACCATCTTTGATTAACAAGCTAGTCAAGTAGAGGCATACTAGTGACATCTTTGTTTGTCTATATATTCACACATGTATTATGTTTCCGGTTAATACAATTCTAGCATGAATAATAAACATTTATCATGATATAAGGAAATAAATAATAACTTTATTATTGCCTCTAGGGCATATTTCCTTCAGTCTCCCACTTGCACTAGAGTCAATAATCTAGTTCACATCGCCATGTGATTTAACATCAATAGTTCACATCTACATGTGGTTAACACCCATAGTTCACATCGACATGTGACCAACACCCAAAGGGTTTACTAGAGTCGATAATCTAGTTCACATCGCTATGTGATTAACACCCAAAGAGTACTAAGGTGTGATCATGTTTTGCTTGTGAGATAATTTTAGTCAACGGGTGCATTACATTCGAGCCGTGAGTATTTTGCAAATTTATATGTCTACAATGTTACTTGCGGAGCTACTCTAGCTAATTGCTCCCACTTTCAATATGTATCCAGATTGAGATTCAAAGTCATCTAGATTAGTGTTAAAACTTGCATCGGCGTAACCCTTTACGACGGGCTCTTTTATCACCTCCATAATCGAGAAATATTTCCTTAGTCCTCACTAAGGATGTCTTTGACCAATGTCCAAAGGATCTACTCCTAGATCACTATTGTACTCCTTGCCAAATTTGGAGCAAGGTATACAATAGGTCTGGTACATAGCATAGCATACTTTCTAGAACCTATGGTGAGGCATAGGGAATGACTTTCATTCTCTTTTCTATTTTCTGCCGTGGTCGGGATTTGAGTCTTACTCAATTTCATACGTTTTGCAACACAGGCAAGAACTTTTCTTTGACTGTTCCATTTTGAACTACTTCAAAATCTTGACAAGGTATGTATTTATTGAAAAACTTATCAAGCGTCTTGATCTATCTCTATAGATCTTGATGCTCAATATGTAAGCAGCTTCACTGAGGTCCTTCTTTGAAAAACTCCTTTCAAATGCTGTAGTGCTCCCACTCACTTTCTTGTAAATACAGGCCTTTCCAAAAAGTCTGTATAAAATCATATGCTTTGATCAACTTATCAAAGCGTATATTCCAACTCTGAGATGCTTGCACCAGTCCATAGATGGATCATTTGGAGCTTGCATATTTTGTTAACACCTTTAGGATCGACAAAACCTTACGGTTGCATCATATACAACTCTTCTTTAATAAATCCATTAAGGAACGCAGTTTTGACATCCATTTGCCAGATTTCATAAAGTGTGGCAATTGCTAACATGATTCGGACAGACTTTTAAGCATCGATACGAGTGAGAAAATCTCATTGTATTCAACATCTTGAACTTTGTCAAAAAACCTTTTCCGACAAGTCTAGCTTTGTAGATAGTAACACTACTATCAGTGTCCGTCTTCCTCTTGAAGATCCATTTATTTAACATGGCTTGCTGATCATCGAGCAAGTCGATCAAAGTCCATACTTTGTTCTCTTACATGGATCATATCTCAGATTTTATGGCCTCGAGCCATTTCGCGGAATCTGGGCTCATCATCGCTTCCTCATAGTTCGTAGGTTCGCCATGGTCAAGTAACATGACTTCCAGAATAGGATTACCGTACCACTTTCGTGCGTATTTTACTCTGGTTGACCCTCGAGGTTCAGTAGTAACTTGATCTGAAGCTTCATGATCATCATCATTAGTTTCTTCACTAATTGGTGTAGTTGTCACGAGAACCATTTCTTGTGATGAACTACTTTCCAATAAGGGAGCAGAATCTGATTATCTCATCAAGTTCTACTTTCCTCCCACTCACTTCTTTCGAGAGAAACTCCTTCTCTAGAAAGGATCCGAATTTAGCAACGAAAATCTTGCCTTCAGATCTGTGATAGAAGGTGTACCCAACAGTTTCCTTTGGGTATCCTATGAAGACACATTTTTCCGATTTGGGTTTGAGCTTATCAGGGTGAAACTTTTTCACATAAGCATCACAGCCCCAAACTTTAAGAAACGTCAACTTGGGTTTCTTGCTAAACCACAGTTCAGATGTTGTCGTCTTAACGGATTTAGATGGTGCCCTATTAAACTTGAATGCAACTGTCTCTAATGTATAACCCCAAAACGATAGTGGTAAACTGATAAGAGACATCATAGATCGCACCATATCCAATAAAGTGCGGTTACGACTTTCGGACACACCATTATGCTGTGGTGTTCCATATGGCATGAGTTGCGAAACTATTTCACATTGTTTCAAATGAAGACCAAACTCGTAACTCAAATATTTATCTCCACGATCAGATCGCAGAAACTTTATTTTCTTGTTACGATGATTTTCCACTTCACTCTGAAATTCTTTGAACTTTTCAATTATTTCAGAATTATGTTTCATCAAGTAGATATACCCATATCTGCTCAAATCATCTTGTGAAGGTCGAGAAAATAACGATACTTGCCACGACATCAATACTCATTGAATCGCATACATCGGTATGTATTATTTCTAATAAGTCAAGAGCTTGTTCCATTGTTCCGGAGAACGGAGTTTTAGTCATCTTGCCAAAAAGGCACGGTTACGCAAGCATCAAATGATTCATAATCAAGTGATTCCAAAAACCCATCGGCATGGAGTTTCTTCATGCGCTTTACACCGATATGACCCAAACGGCGGTGCCACAAATAAGTTGCACTATCATTATTAACTTTGCATCTTTTGGTTTCAATATTATGAATATGTGTATCACTATGATCGAGATCCAATGAACCATTTTCATTGGGTGTATAACCATATAAGGTTTTATTCATGTAAGCAGAACAACAATTTATTCTCTTACTTAAATGAATAACCGTATTGCAACAAACATGATCAAATCATATTTATGCTCAACACCAAATAACACTTATTTAGGTTCCACACTAATCCCGAAAGTATAGGGAGTGCGATGATGATCATATCAATTTTTGGAACTACTTCCAACACTCATCGTCACTTCCCTTCAACTAGTCTCTGTTTATTCTGTAACTCCTGTTTGAGTTACTAATCTTAGCAACCGAACAAGTATCAAATACTCAGGGGCTACTATAAACACTAGTAAGGCACATATCAATAACCTGTATATCAAATATAACCTTGTTAACTTTGCCATCCTTCCTTTCCACCAAATATTCAGGGGTAGCTCCGCTTCCAGTGACCAGTTCCATTGCAGCAAAAGTACTTAGTCTCAGGCTTAGGTCCAGACTTGGGCTTCTTCACTCGAGTAGCAACTTGCTTTGCGTTCTTTTTTGAAGTTCCCCTTCTTCCCTTTGCCCTTTTCCTTGATACTAGTGGTCTTGTCAATCATCAACACTTGATGCTCTTTTCTTGATTTCTACCTTCGTCGATTTCAGCATCACGAAGAGCTTGGGAATTACTTTTGTCATCCCTTGCATATTATAGTTCATCACGAAGTTCTACTAACTTGGTGATGGTGACTAGAGAATTCTGTCAATCACTATCTTATCTGGAAGATTAACTCCCACTTGATTCAAGCGATTGAAGTACCCAGACAATCTGAGAACATGCTCACTAGTTGAGCGATTCTCCTCCATCTTTTAGCTATAGAACTTGTTTGGAGACTTCATATCTCTCAACTCGGTATTTGCTTGAAATATTAACTTCAACTCCTGGAACATCTCATATGGTCCATGACGTTCAAAACGTCTTTGAAGTCCCGATTCTAAGCCATTTAAGCATGGTGCACTAAACTATCAAGTAGTCATCATATTGAGCTAGCTAAACGTTCATAACGCCCGCATACGCTCCTGCAATAGGTCTGTCACCTAGCGGTGCATCAAGGACATAATTCTTACAGGCAGCAATGAGGATAAACCTCGGATCACGGATCCAATCCGCAATATTGCTACTAACATTTTTCAATACAATTTTCTCTAGGAACACATATAAAAACATAGGGAAGCAACCACGCGAGCTATTGATCTACAACATAATTTGCAAAATACTATCAGGTACTAAGTTCATGATAAATTTAAGTTCAATTAATCATATTAAAAAACTCCCACTTAGACAGACATCTCTCTAGTCATCTAAGTGATCACGTGATCCATATCAACTAAACCGTGTCCGATCATCACGTGAGACGAGTAGTTTCAATGGTGAACATCACTATGTTGATCATATCTACTATATGATTCACGTTCGACCTTTCGGTCTCCGTGTTCCGAGGCCATATCATTATATGCTAGGCTCGTCAAGTTTAACTTTGAGTATTCTGCGTGCGCAACTGTTTTGCACCCGTTGTATTTGAGCGTAGAGCCTATCACACCCGATCATCACGTGGTGTCTCGGCCACGAAGAACTTTCGCAACGGTGCATACTCGGGGAGAACACTTCTTGATAATTTTAGTGAGAGATCATCTTATAATGCTACCGTCAATCAAAGCAAGATAAGATGCATAAAGGATAAACATCACATGCAATCAATATAAGTGATATGATATGGTCATCATCATCTTGTGCTTGTGATCTCCATCGCCGAAGCACCGTCATGATCACCATCGTCACCGTCGCGACACCTTGATCTCCATCGTAGCATCGTAGTCGTCTCGCCAACTATAGCTTCTACGACTATCGCTACTGCTTAGTGATAAAGTAAAGCAATTACATGGCGTTGCATTTCATACAATAAAGCGACAACTATATGGCTCACCGATTGCCGATAACTTCGGTTACAAAACATGATCATCTCATACAATAAAATATAGCATCACGTCTTGACCACATCACATCACAACATGCCCTGCAAAAACAAGTTAGACGTCCTCTACTTTGTTGTTGCAAGTTTTACGTGGCTGCTACGGGCTGAGCAAGAACCGTTCTTACCTACGCATCAAAACCACAACGATATTTCGTCAAATAGACTCCATTTTAACCTTCTCAAGGACCGGGCGTAGCCACACTCGATTCAACTAAAGTGAGAGAGATAGACACCCGCCGGTCACCTTTAAGCAACGAGTGCTCGGAGCGGTGAAACCAGTCTCGCGTAAGCGTCTGGCGTAATGTCGGTCCGGGCCGCTTCATCTCACAATACCGCTGAACCAAAGTATGACATGCTTTGGTAGGTAGTATGACTTGTATCGCCCACAACTCACTTGTGTTCTACTCGTGCATATGACATCAACGCATAAAACCAGGCTCGGATGCCCTTTGTTGGGGAACGTAGTAATTTCAAAAATTTTCCTACGATCACGCCAAGACCATGGTGATGGCATAGCAACGAGAGGGAAGAATGTCTGTCCACGTACCCTCGTGAGACCGAAAGCGGGCGTTATAACAACGCGGTTGATGTAGCCGTATGTCTTCACGATCCGACCGATCCAAGCACCGAGCGTCGGCACCTCCGAGTTACGCACATCGTTCAGCTCGATGGCGATCCCGGACTCCGATCCGGCAAAGTGTCGGGATGAGTTCCGTCGACGACGGCGTGGTGGCGATGTTGATGCTCCACCGACGCGGGCTTCGCCTAAGCTCTGCGACGATATGACTTCTCCGGTAGCGAGGCTTCGCCTAAGCTCCATGACGATATGACCGAAGTGGAATATGGTGGAAGGGGGCACCGCACACGGCTAAGGAAAGATCCGTAGATCAACTTGTGTGTCATGGGGTGCCCCCCTGCCCCCGTATATAAAGGAGCAAGGGGAGGTGGCGGCCCTAGGGGGCGCGCAGGAGGAGTCCTACTCCCACCGAGTAGGACTCCCCCCTCCTAGTTGGACTAGGATTGGAGGAGGGGAAGAGGGAAGGCGCCGCCCCCTTCCTTGTCCTATTCGGACTAGAGGGGGAGGGGCGCGCAGCCCACCTTGGCTGGCCCTTCCTCTTCTCTCCTATGGCCCATTAGGCCCATGGACCTCCCAGGGGTTCCGGTAACCTCCCGGTACTCCGGTAAAATCCCGATTTCACCCGGAACACTTCCGATGTCCAAATGTAGGCTTCCAATATATCAATCTTTATGTCTCGACCATTTCGAGACTCCTCGTCATGTCCGTGATCACATCGGGACTCGAACAACCTTGATTGCATCAATACTTATAAACTCATAATGAACTGTCATCGCCGAAGCGTTAAGCGTGCGGACCCTACGGGTTCGAGAACTATGTAGACATGACCTAGAACCATTCTCGGTCAATAACCAATAAGCGGAACTGGATGCCCATATTGGTTCCTACATATTCTCTGAAGATCTTTATCGGTCAAACCGCATAACGACATACGTTGTTCCCTTTGTCATCGGTATGTTACTTACCCGAGATTCGATCGTCGGTATCCAATACCTAGTTCAATCTCGTTACGGTAAGTCTCTTTACTCGTTCCGTAATACATCATCTCACAACTAACTCATTAGTTGTAATGCTTGCAAGGCTTAAGTGATGTGTATTACCGAGAAGGCTGGAGATACCTCTCAGAGCAATCGGAGTGACAAAACCTAATCTCGAAATACGCCAACCCAACAAGTACCTTTGGAGACACCTGTAGTACTCCTTTATAATCACCCGATTACGTTGTGACGTTTGGTAGTACCAAAGTGTTCCTCCGATGGCAGAGTTGCATAATCTCATAGTTATAGGAACATGTATGGGTCATGAAGAAAGCATTAACATACTAAGCGATCAAGTGTTAAGCTAACGGAATGGGTCATGTCAATCAGATCATTCAACTAATGATGTGACCTTGTTGATCAAATAACAACTCCTTGTTCATGGTTAGGAAACATAACCATCTTTGATTAACAAGCTAGTCAAGTAGAGGCATACTAGTGACATCTTGTTTGTCTATATATTCACACATGTATTATGTTTCCGGTTAATACAATTCTAGCATGAATAATAAACATTTATCATGATATAAGGAAATAAATAATAACTTTATTATTGCCTCTAGGGCATATTTCCTTGATTCCGATTCTGTTTGGGAGGTCGAGGCCGGCGATGCACGCTTTCTCAGACACGTCTGGCGCATGTGTGCGGCGTTGGCTCTAATCGAACTGGCGAGGCATTGGGCTCTAAGCGAACCCGGCGATTGCCTTTGCGAACTCTGGCGTTCTTGAACCCGGCGATCGATCGATGGCTGTTAATCGAACCCGATCGAGCGATTCGCCGCTCTGCTGCTAATCAAGCCAATCGATTGGATGAGCGATGGCGTTGCCGGGGGGGTTGGATGAACAGTGAGCGGTGGTGTTTGCCTCTGAATGAACATGACCCCGTGGTGTGGAGGGCTGGATGAATAGTAGACGGTGGAGGGGTGCCCGTGGAGGGGTGGTTGAACAGGACCCCGTGGTGTGGAGGGCTGGATGAACAGTAGACGGTGGAGGGGTGGTTGAGCGAGAGCCGGTGGAGTAAGCGCCTGATGGAGGCTGGATGAATAGGAGCCCGTGGAGGCCGGAGGAGGTCGACGGTGGAGATGAACAGTATCCCGTGGAGTCCGTTTTGCGATGCGCCACACCTCCCGATGAACAGGACCCCGTTTCGACCGTGGCGCTCCAACACAAGTCCGTTTAAATCCGTTTTGCGATCGCCACACCCTCCCGATCAACAGGACCCCTGTTTCAACCGTAGGAGGTCCGTTTTGTCCGTTTTGCGGTACGCCACACCCCTCCCGATCAACAGGACCCCCGTTACGACCGTAGGATGTCCGTTTCCTCCGTTCTTGATGCAGCCACACCCTCCCGATCAACAGGACCCCGTTCCGAACGTAGGAGGCCCGTTTCCTCCGTTGTGCGGTACGCCAGGCCTCATTTCCATCGCCTGTTCTGTCCAAGCCCTCCCGATGAACACGACCACGCATTCCGTTCCGACCCAGCCAGTTGGCTCCCACGCGTTCCGTTGCCTCCCGATGAACACGACGCATTCCGTTGCCTCCCCATGAACACGACGCACTCCGTTGCCTCTCCATGAACACGACGATGACGCTGTTTCTCCGTTCCGACCCAGCCATGTACACGAGCCCTGGCCGTACGTATGCGCGAGTAGGCGTTTGAGACCCCGCCCGTATGTACACATACGTGGCCGTATTTTCTTTCTTGCACTGGCGGCTGCGACGTGTACATGCTACGTGCGGCGCCTACTACGACACATTACGCGCCTCTACAATGACCCGGTATGTGCGTACACGTTCGCGACCAGAATGACAACGCTACGTGCGCTTGACCAGGTGGGTCCCGGTATCGAGCACTTCCTTGCGTGCGAAGATGTAGCTGGTGGGTCCCCAGCGGTCGGCGAATCGTTTTTTCTTGGGCGCACTTCCTTGCGTGCGAAGATGTAGCCGGTGGGTCCCAGCCGGTCGAGGCGAATCGTTTTTACCCGGACGCACTTCCTTGCGTGCGAAGATGTAGCTGGTGGGTCCCAGCGGTCGAAGCGAATCTTTTGGTTTTTTTGCGGACGCACTTCCTTGCGTGCGAAGGTGTAGCTGCAGGGTCCCAGCAGTCAGGGGGGCGAATCATTTTTTTTTGCCCGGACGCACTTCCTTGCGTGCGATGGTGTACGTAGCAGGTGGGTCCCAGCAGTCGGGGGGCGAATCGTTTTTTCTTCTGAACGCACTTCCTTGCGTGCGAAGATGTAGCTGGTGGGTCCCAGCAGTCAGGGGAGCGAACCATTTTTTTTCCGGACGCACTTCCTTGCGTGCGAAGATGTAGCTCGTGGGTCCTAGCAGTCAGAGGGCTAATCATTTTTTTGTGAAATACGGTGGCCCGTCCGGTGGGTCCCCGCTGTCAGGTGGAGGAATAATTATTTAGGCGTAATAAGGAGGCACTTCCTTGCGGCTGCCGTGGACCCACCTGTCAGCCTCTCCACGTACAGTCCACGTCCAATGGAAGTCGTTCCTTGATCACGTTGACCACGCCATGCTGAGAGCACCACGGCGGTGGACGACGGCGAGGCCTAGGAAGGGGATGACGCGGAGCCGGGGAAGACGCGGCAGTGGATGCACATGCGGAGAGGAGTACGAGGGTTCACTGGTTCGGCTGCGCTGCCGTCGCCGCAGAATAACAGGGGGTATGGGTGAGTGGAGGGATGGCCTGGCCAGCGGTCCTCTTTATATAGGCGTCCGTCGCAGGCTCAACACTTGGGCCTCGTACGGACCCTAAAGCCCACAAGTCTACTCGGCCACAATCCGAATACAGTTCGGATCACATCCGACCAGTGTCCTCGGATCCGACCTTGTAGGTTCCATCCCTTAAACGCGCGACCCCTTAGGTTCAAGTCGGCTTGGTCGCAGTTCGGATCACCTCCGAACTGCACCGTTGGTACCGGCCTCTAGCAAGGCATGCCGAACACCAAGTAGACCATGAAGCTGGTTAGGCGAACTTGTACATCATACTTCCATTCCTTTTGCCACACGATATATTTGTCGGGCTCAAGGCGAGTCTGTCATCCTTGTGCTAGCCCGACCTCTTTCTCGTTCTAGTGATGCCGACAAATATCTGGATTATCTCATAATCCTTGTCGCATGGCCATGCTTATCCTGGTCGGATCACACGAGGGGCCCAGAGTATATCTCTCCTGATCGGAGGGGCAAATCCCATCTTGCTCGACCATGTCTCGCAGCATGGGTTTGGACAAGCCTGAACCTACATTTGTAACTACCCAGTCACAGAGTAGCGTTTGGTCGGCCCAAAGCAGGTCTGTCACCATCCCGAGTACATGTGCCAGCTCAGGTCTTAGGACATAGAACATATGTTGTACTAGAGACTCACAGATGACATATCGCTGCGTCTCATAGTTGGGTTTGTCCGACTCGGACCTTATTGAGGGAGTCCTAGATTAGGGGGTATCCGGATAGCCAGACTATATACTTTGTCCGGACTATTGGAGCGTGAAGATGCAAGACTCAAGACTCCGTCCCGTGTCCGGATGGGACTCTCCTTTGCGTGGAAGACAAGCTTGGCGATCCGGATAATATATTTCCTTCCTTGTAACCGACTCCATGTAAACCCTAGCCCTCTCCGGTGTCTATATAAACCGGAGAGGATGGTCCTTAGAAGGCGGACTCAGACGTCAGTAGGTTCCGATCCGGCGCTCTCTGAGCCCGCCCGAACCTGGTTGGGCTCTGTAATGGAGTTCACCGCGGCGGATATCTTCCAAAGACTCGCCCTTTGGCGGCGTCTTTGAACTCGTTAAAGTCTCTCTCTTTGTCAGGAGACTCTTGGCCGAACTATGTCCGGCTCGAGTGGGAAGCAGGCGACGAAGGAATTTGTGGCCCACCCACCACCCACTTCATCGCCATGGTCGATGACTTAACCGACGTGCTTGACTGCGACTCCGAAGACATCGACGGTATGGACGACGATGCAGGAGAAGAACAGGAACCACCGCTCACTGGGCAGTGGACAGCCACCCCGTCATACGATATATACATGGTGGATACGCCTAAGGAGGACGATGACGATAATCCAGAAGATTAAACCCCCGGGAAAAAACCAAAACGACGGCGCAGACGCCGCTCCAAGTCCAGCAACAATAAAAATAGCGACAAGAGCGCCAGAAAGATCGACAACCCAGTCAACTCCAAAGGCAACAACGACCAGATGGACCCAGCGATGGAGCAGGATGAGCCAGGTCACGCCAAACACAGTCCAGAGCAGACGCCCGATCACAATGATCCCGAGGGACGAGTTCATCAAACCGCCCAGGACAAGAACACAGTCCGGATGACGATGCATTCATCATCCCGGAAACACGCGCGGAACGAGATAACCTCCACAGAAGGCTCATGGCCACCGCGAGAAGTCTAAAGAAGCAGAAGCAACGGCTAAAGGCCACACAGGAAACGCTCAACCGCAGATGGAATAAAGTGCTAGACACTGAAGAAAGGTACGGCGACGATCGCCATACAAAGAGCTACCCAAAACGCAAGTTGCTGCCAGAATTCGACGATGAGGCCGTTCCACCAAAGAACAACACGGCCAGGAAGCCGGACAAACCACTTCATAACCACAACAGAGCAGCCACCGACGCCGCGCATGATTTACGCGAGCTCCTGGATAAGAAAGCCGGCGCGATAGGTCCATCTACGGATCAAAAGGACAAACCCCAGCGCAGGACTATCGTACTGATCGGATACCAGTTCGGAATCAACACCGGGCACAAAAACAGCCGACGGCATGCGAGCATCGTCCGGACACGTAGGGGCTGCTCACCCCGTGCTTCAACGAAGAAATCTTGGACCATGAATTTCCACAGGTTTCAAACACAGTGAACATAGAGGCATCTGACGGAACGACAGACCGAAGTGCGGATCGAGGATTTTATCCTGCATATACACATGGCTCATGGGGACGACCTCCACGCCATCAAATACCTTCCCCTCAAGCTGAAGGGACCAGCTAGACACTGGTTGAAAAGCCTCCCCGAAAATTCAATTGGAAGTTGGGAGGAACTCGAGGACGCTTTCAGGGCCAATTTTCAAGGAACTTATGTCCGGCCTCCGGATGCGGACGATTTAAGTCACATAATCCAACAGCCCGGAGAGTCCGCCCGCAAGCTTTGGAATAGATTCCTCACTAAGAAGAATCAAATTGCCGATTGTCCGGATGCCGAAGCCTTAGCGGCATTCAAACACAAGATCCATGACGAGTGGCTCGCCAGACACCTCGGCCAAGAAAAGCCAAGGACAATGGCAGCCTTAACAAGCCTTATGACCCGCTTCTGCGCGGGTGAAGATAGCTGGTTGGCCCGTAAAGGCACCAGCGACCCAAGCACATCCGAAATAAGGGATGGCAACGAGAAGCCACGACGTAATAAAAACAAATGTCAAAACAAGGAAGAGAGCCCGGACAACACAACGGTCAACGCCGGATTCAGGGGCTCTCGACCCGATCGACAAAGAAGCCATTTAAAGGCAGTAAAGAGGGACCGTCAGGTCTGAACAGAGTCCTGGACAGACTGTGCCAAATTCATGGTAACCTCGACAAACCTGCGAACCACACTCACAGAGAATGCTGGGTCTTCAAGCAGGCCGGCAAATTAAATGCCGAACACAAAGGAAGGGAAACACCAAGTGAAGACGAGGATGAACATCGCCAACCGACCACTGGGGGACAGGAAAAATTCCCACCAGAGGTTAAAACAGTAAACATGATCCACATGACTCACACATCCACGAGAAGGCACGAACGTGCGCTCATAGACGCGTACGCTACAGAGCCCATCGTACCCATACCCAACCACTGGTTGGCTTGTCCGATCACCTTCGATCACACGGACTGCCTGACTAGTATTCGGCGCGGAGGATCAGAGGCCTTGGTGCTTGACCCAATAATCGACAGATACCATCTTACCCACGTCCTCATGGACGGCGGCAGTAGTCTCAATTTAATATACCAGGACACTATCCGCAATATGGGGATAGACCCATCCAAAATTAGACAAAGCAACACCACCTTTAAAGGGGTAATACCAGGCGTTGAAGCCTACGGTAGGGGCTCTGTCGTACTGGAGGTAACATTCGGCTCCCGGGCAACTCGAGCGAAGAACTACTCTTCACCATCGCACCCTTCCAAAGCGGCTACCACGCATTGCTTGGAAGAACGGCCTTCGCCCGCTTCAACGCAGTACCGCACTATGCCTACCTTACACTCAAGATGCCCGGTCCACCTGGCGTCATCACCGTTAACGGAAACACAGAGCGCTCTTCACGCGTGGAGGAATACGCGACGGCTCTAGCAGCCGGACCCTAAGCGGCCTCCGATACCAGAAAGCATGACTGGTCGTTAAGACCACGGACACGGTTAGACGAGTCCGGCAGCTCGGATAAAAATGAGCCGTAGCCAGATATGTAATCCCATAGAGGACACCAGGGGCTATAAATATTTAATAAAACCCCACCGTTGGCCTGACCTTATTTATGGGCCAATGCCTTGCACTTTTATCATCCATCGCACGTCTACGTTGTACTGTTCTACACGAGTTTTTCTTTTTTACAGACACAATGCGTGCGATACCCTTCCAGGAAACGGCAGAACGGAGACAAAGGCGCAGACATGTAGTAGGGCCTTGCTCAAAAGGTTTCTCTTTAGATTAAGCCCCTGTGTAAACCTTTTTTATTGCCTCTTGTTGTTTACACATCCCACGGGTACTATATCCATAGAGGATACTGCCGTTATTGGCATTTCGCCACGACAGACTAATGCACGTACCTGGAAATACATGGTTTATAATGAAAGGGCATTCTTCAGCCCACCTTCTGTTACAAAGTCCGAATACCTTCGGGAGTGTTCGGCGTCACGAGTTTGTCCTTATATGCATAAGCTCCGAATCATGTCTTTGGTCAAATGTTGGGTTTGCCCGGCTCCTGGGTTTGCCGCCTTACGTTCCATTCTTATCGGCTAAGGCGGCCAAAGGAGAACTACTGTGATTGTGCCCTGGTTATCCCGGATGAGCACCTCAGTAGAGAAAGCCGAAAACTGACTGTCATGATACTGCTAGAGACTGTTCAACCACTCGAAGACTCACCGGAATCTTTAGGATTCCTCCACATTAACGAAGGACCGTTTCCCGGTCATGTACACACGCACCCGTATTCGGATGCATGCAAAAGTACTAGGGGCTACATATTAGCCCCACCGTCAAACTCTTATGGCTAAGTGAAAGTGTTACAGCTATATAGTCCGGTTGCCTAGTTCGACGTGCAGTCACCTCCTTAATGGACCAAGACGTTGGATCAAGTGTGATTATGCATATTTTTCACGAACACCCCCGCATTGTATGCGTGGGGGCTGAAGCCAAGAACTGCTAACTTTCAGAATTACATATATACATAAAAACGGCCGCACAGGAGGTACAAAGTATAAATATAGCCTCATAATCAAAATAACATTGTTTTTACAATGACACGATTTGTCACTCAAACATGACATTCTTCGAGCACTGAGCCTCTATTAAGCGAGCACCTTCTGTTACCTGCTCCAAGTAGTGCTCGGCCGGATCCTGGCCTCCCGCCGGATTCTGGGTCGCAATGAGGGAGGCCTCCATATCTGTCCAATATGCTTTAACGCGGGCAAGTGCCATCCGTGCACCCTCTATACACGCCGACCTCCTCATGGCATCGATCTGAGATACGGCGTCAAGGAATTGTTGCACCAAACCAAAATAAATGTCCAGCTTAGGCCCCTTCGGCCAAAGATGGTATATTACAGACCGCATGGCAAGCCCGGACAACCTATGAAGCTCCGCCAAAGCAGCCATCTTCTCACTCAACGGCAATGGACGCGCGGGAGCATTGAATTGGGACCAGAATATTTTCTCCACTTCTTTATCACCTTGATCCTTTAAAAACTTGGCGGCATCAGCTGTACTCTTCGCCAAGTCCGCATAAGCGTCTGCAGGACTCCAGCGTCGATCCAGGAGAGCATACTTCAGATCCAAGAACTTCATCCGCAACAAGTAGGGACTCCCAGCCGCAATTTTTCCGGCCTGTCGAAGCTCCTCCCGCGCATCCCTAACCTCAGTCCGCATCTCCTTGGCCGCATTAAGTGCCTTGTTCAGGTCAGCTAAATTAACTTGATTCTCCTTTTCAAGAAGCTCATACCAGTCGGCGGCATTTTTCAACTCCACAGCCATTTCGGCTATCTTATCTTCGCTTCGGCGATGAACAGCCTGTTCGGCTCTCAACTCTTCGGCCGCCTTTAGGGCAGCCGCATCGCTAGCCCGAGCTTGTTCCTTGGCCTGGGAAAGTTCCGCCCTCAGGGCTTCCACGGCAGCAGCACCGCCTGCAGTCCAAGCATGTCGCATTAATATTATGCCCCTCTCATATTTTCCTATACAACATAATAAGGAAAGCAGAGCACATACCTTGTGACTCGTTCAGCCGTTAGTTCACCAGCGTGATATCAGCATCAATAGATCCAATTCGCCTCCTTAGTTCGGCAACTTCAAAGGACTGTTCGGCGGCCGGATCCTTAGATACCTGCTCATATGTACAGCGCAATCAGTACTTACACAATATGATCCTCCGTTTGCCGCCTAGAGCGGGCAACCAGAGTCTTAGGGGCTACTATCCATATGGAGCACGCCTAGCGCGTGCCTCACAACAAAAAAATTGTGTATTTTTCACTACATACCTCAAAGCCTCTGAGCAGGCTCGTAAATGCTTCATTCAAACCGCTGGTGGCGGATGAAATCTTCTTGAGCACTGTGCTCATTAATGAGCAGTGCTCCTCCGAGAGCGCAGCTCGCTCCAGAAGGCCCGTCAGTATGTCCGGCCGGACACCGAACTGTGCCGGACCCTTCTCATCGCCCCCCGTGGGAGCCGAACGCTCCGGGCTCAGGGCGGCAGACGGATTAGCCTCTGGCTTCGGCAAATCCGGACTCCTCTGTGTTGACACCTCGGTGTTGCCCGCCCGAGGAGACGGAGAGGTTGGTGGGGTCTCACTCTCCATCATCTCCGGAGGAAGATCCCCCGAAGACGAACTCTGTTGAGAAGAGCTGCTAGCCGGACTGCAAAGAATGGATCCTGGTTAGTGTACTCGGAGAAAGGTAGTACCTTCGAATTTACGGTTAACTTACAGCTCGTTGGAGGATTGGCCAGTTGGCGGGCATGATGCGGTGATGGTGCTCGTCGGGGCAGAGCCCCCTGGTGATACATTTTTCCCTTGCTTGGGCATCTCCGTCTCCAAGTCTTCGGAGGTGACACTCTTCTTTCTGCGCGGGGAGGAGGCTTTAGACTCTCCTTCCCGACTATCCTCCTCAGGGAAGGTAGCAATTCCCCCGGTTCGGATGCGCAGTGTGTGAAGTTCGGCTTCTCTATTCTTTGCTTTGTCTTTCCCTGAGGGCATTTTGCTGAGCACCTGGCCAAGCATCTTGGCGATGGTTGGACTAGGTGAGCCTTCAGGAAGTGGCGTCGGACACCTGATTCTCTCTGCTTTGCTGAGCCATTTCTAGCCACGGAGGATTTTCAGAACGATTATGATAAATATAAACGAAGTGTCCGGTTTCGGGGTTACTTACTTGGGTATCTAGGAGATTGCAGCTTAGGCCCGCATCCTCGGTGGTGTCCGGACACTTTACTTGTGGTCCGAAGAATAATTTACACATCCCTTCGAGCTTCAGGCCGAAGAAGTGCTTAATAGTCTGCGGACCCTCTAGATTGAACTCCCAAATCCGGAGAGGCCGGCGTTTGCACGGCAACATCCGTCGGATTAGCATTACTTGAATTATGCTGACAAGGTTAATGTCCCTCTCAAGAAACTCCCGGATGCGGCTCTGCAGTATTGGTACATCGCTAGCGGGCCCCCAATTCCGTCCTGCGTTGGTCCATGACGCCAGTTGTGACGGAGGGCCCGAGCGGAAGTCGGGGGCGGCCACCCACTTTGTGCCTCTGGGAGCCGTGACGTAAAACCATCTCCGCTGCCATACATCGGATACTTCTGGGAAAGAACCCTCTGGCCAGGGGGCATCAGCGTTCCTGCTTATTATGGCACCTCCGCACTCCGCATATCGCCCCTCGATCATCTTCGGCTTCACATTGAAGGTCTTGAGCCATAAGCTGAAGTGTGGAGTGACGTGGAGGAAGGCCCCACACACAATGATGAACGACGAGATATGGAGGATAACGTCCGGAGCTAGATCATGAAAGTCTAACTCGTAATAGAACATGAGCCCCCTCACAAAGGGATCAAGGGTGAGGCCCAGGCCACGGAGAAAGTGAGGAACAAATACGACGCTCTCATTGGGCTCGGGTGTAGGGATGACCTGCCTGGAGCAGGGGAGCCTGTCTTTGTATGTCGGCAGTCAAATATCCGACCTCCCTAAGCCTCGCAATGTCCTCCTCTTTGATCGAGGAGGCCACGCACCGGCCTTGAGGGTTGGATCCGGACATATTGGAGGATCTGGGGTGTTTGAGTTTGAGCCTCGGGTGTTAGAACTCGAGATGAGAAAGGGCGCAAGGGTGGTGGAAAAGAGGTGTAGGCCTCGGCTCCTTTATAAAGGGGGTGAATATCAAAAGTCCTCAGCGTGATCGCTCGAGACTTATCTAAAAACTCGGAGTCATACCAACAGTCGTCGTGGGGTGGCGCACACCCGTATTGATGGAAGATCTCGTAATAAGGGAAACACGATCTCTGCTTTGGCAGGGCGTGCCAATAAAACCGTCTCGCAACGCGAGTCGAGGTGGGCCAAGAAACACCAGTTCGTGTTGGGCCGGGCCATGATGCAGGGGCACGACGTACGAAAATTGCCACTAGATTAGATTTATGTTATGCCCCCTATGGTGGCGTGTGAAGATCATTTTGCAGATCCAGACACGATTCCAGTGTTCGATAATTACTTTGGAGTATTCGGAGATGGAACCCGCCTTGCAATGTCAAGACAAGATCAAGGCTACCGGACTCATCGTCATTGAAGCCTGGTTCAGGGCTACCGAGGGAGTCCTGGATTAGGGGTATCCGGACAGCCGGACTATATACTTTGTCCGGACTATTGGGCGTGAAGATGCAAGACTCAAGACCCGTCCCGTGTCCGGATGGGACTCTCCTTTGCGTGGAAGACAAGCTTGGCGATCCGGATAATATATTTCCTTCCTTGTAACCGACTCCATGTAAACCCTAGCCCTCTCCGGTGTCTATATAAACCAGAGAAGATGGTCCTTAGAAGGCCGATCACGATCAGAATCATAATCATCATAGGCTAGCATCTGGGGTTTAGCCTCTACGATCTCGTGGTAGATCTACTCTTGTACTACTCATATCATCAATATTAATCAAGCAGGAAGTAGGGTTTTACCTCCATCGAGAGGACCCGAACCTGGGTAAACATTGTGTCCCTTGCTTTCTGTTACCATCAGCCTAAGACGCACAGATCGGGACCCCATACCCAAGATACGCCTGTTTTGACACCGACACTTATCTCAACTCGGATCTGACTACGTCGAATCCGACTAGACCTTTCCAAGTCCATATTATCTGGTTAGCATCCAATGCTCCATGGCTAGTGAGACCAATCCATCGACCGTGTCATATGCTAGTCTAGTCAGCTGCGCATCCACACAGCCCTTTCGACTAGGGACCTTTTAGGACAGTCATCATACAATGCATAGTCCCACAAACAAGTCAATGACTTGCTGATACACATCATTGATAATGTCCAAGGACTATCTTTATTCATAAACACATAGGAAATATCATCATACATGATTGCCTCTAGGGCATATCTCCAACAGTCTCCCACTTGCACTAGAGTCAATCAAAAAGACATCGAATGCCCATAGCTCTAACGTGCCCCTCATGCTTGGGTTGTGGAAGCGGCTTAGTCAAAGGATCCGCAACATTTGCATACGTATGAATTTTGCATAACTCTACATCACCACTCTTTACGATCTTTCTATCAGCTGATATTTCCGATATATGTGTCTGACCTTGTGGTGATTCCTTGGCTCCTTGGCCTGTGCGATGGCACCGGAATTATCACAATAAAGGTCCAACGGTTTTACCGAGGCTGGGAAAATACCAAGATCATCCAGAAAGTTCCGGATCCAAGCACCTTCCTTTGCAGCTTCACAAGCCGCAATGTAT
The DNA here is from genome assembly GCA_021605145.1 of Aegilops bicornis. Taxonomy (NCBI): domain Eukaryota; kingdom Viridiplantae; phylum Streptophyta; class Magnoliopsida; order Poales; family Poaceae; genus Aegilops; species Aegilops bicornis. The sequence continues at coordinate 64,119,946 of CM038669.1, read as the reverse complement.
TCGTCTTCTGTGGTAGAATCGGCCACCGTATATTTCTTGGAACTCATCCAGCTCACTGCTCCTCCGTTCATGACGTACACGAATCCGGACTATGATCGACAATCATCTCTGTCGGTTTGGAAGCTAGCATCGGCGTAACCCTTTACGACGAGCCCTTCCTCACCTCCATAAACTAGGAACAACTCTTTAGTCCTTTTCAGGTACTTCAAAATAGTCTTTACCGCTACCCAGTGGCTCTCACCTGGGTTGGCCTGGTATCTACTTGTTAGGCTTATTGCAAAAGCAACATCAGGCCGTGTACATATCATGGCATACATGATGGATCCGATTGCCGAGGCATACGGAATCCTACTCATCCTGCTTCGCTCATCAGATGTCGAAGGACTCTGAGTCTCGCTTAGCCTTATACCATGTGAGAGTGGCAAGAACCCTTTCTTCGCCTCACTCATGTTGAACCGCTTCAACACTTTATCTATGTACGTGCTCTGGCTTAAGCCGAGCAGCCTCCTCGATCTATCTCTATAGATCTTAATACCTAAAATGTACATTGCCTCACCGAGGTCCTTCATTGAAAACTTGCCATTCAATGACTCCTTGACCGAGTTCAGCATCGAAACATCATTTCCGATCAGTAGTATGTCGTCCACATACAAGATCAAAAACACTATCGAGCTCCCACATAACTTCTTGTATAAACAAGCGTCCTCTTCGCTTTTGATGAAACCGAGACCAGTGACGACCTCATCAAAACGAATGTTCCAGCTCCGAGATGCTTGCCTCAACCCATAAATGGATCTCTTGAGCTTGCATACCTTACTAGCGCTAGTCGGATCGACAAAACCCTCAGGCTCTATCATATACACGTCCTCGGTTAAATTTCTGTGAAGGAAAGCCGTTTTGACATCCATCTGCCATATTTCGTAATTGAAATATGCAGCTATAGCTAGTACGATCCTCACCGACTTCAGTATCGCTACCGGCAAGTAAGTCTCGTCGTAGTCAATTCCTTGAACTTGTCCATAACCCTTAGCGACAAGCTGAGCTTTGTGGATTTGAACATTTCCATCCACATCGGTTTTCTTCTTAAAGACCCATTTGCAACCAATGGCTGTTACGCCAGGCGGCGGATCAACCAAGTCCCAGACTTGATTCTCATCCATGGACTTTAACTCGGATCTCATGGCCTCCAGCTGAGGGAGTCCTGGACTAGGGGGTGTCCGGATAGCCGAACTATCATCATCGGCCGGACTCCAAGACTATGAAGATACAAGATTGAAGACTTCGTCCCGTGTCCGGATGGGACTTTCCTTGGCGTGGAAAGCAAGCTTGGCGATACGGATATGTAGATCTCCTACAATTGTAACCGACTCTGTGTAACCCTAGCCCTCTCCGGTGTCTATATAAACCGGAGGGTTTTAGTCCATAGGACGAACAACAATCATACCATAGGCTAGCTTCTAGGGTTTAGCCTCCTTGATCTCGTGGTAGATCCACTCTTGTACTACCCATATCATCAATATCAATCAAGCAGGAGTAGGGTTTTACCTCCATCGAGAGGGCCCGAACCTGGGTAAAAACATCGTGTCCCTTGTCTCCTGTTACCATCCGCCTAGACGCACAGTTCGGGAACCCCTACCCGAGATCCGCCGGTTTTGACACCGACATTGGTGCTTTCATTGAGAGTTCCTCTGTGTCGTCACCAATAGGCTTGATGGCTCCTTCGATCATCAATAACGACGCGGTCCAGGGCGAGACTTTTCTCCCCGGACAGATCTTCGTATTCGGTGGCTTTGCACTGCGGGCCAATTCGCTTGGCCATCTGGAGCAGATTGAAAGCTACGCCCCTAGCCATCAGGTCAGATTTGGAAGTCTGAACTTCACGGCTGACATCCACGGAGACTTGATCTTCGACGGATTCGAGCCACAGCCGAGCGTGCCGCACTGTCCCGATGGGCATGACTTAGCTCTACCGCCGGACAGTGCCCTGGAGGCCGCACACGAGTCCGTTCTGATCCTCAATTCGGAGCCGGCTGCGCAGATCGAGGACGGGTGGCTAGACACCGCCTCGGGGGCTGCTACATCTACGGCGATGGAGCCAAATACCGACCTTGTCCCTTGCGAGGCTCGTGACTCCGAGGTGCCGGACTCCTCGCCGGACTCCGAACCTCCCGCGCCCCCTCCAATCGAATCCGATTGGGCGCCGATCATGGAGTTCACCGCCGCGGACACCTTTCAACACTCACCTTTCGGCGACATCCTGAATTCGCTAAAGTATCTCTCGTTATTGGGAGAGCCCTGGCCGAACTACGGTCAGGACGGTTGGGATGCGGACGACGAAGAAATTCAAAGCCCACCCACCACCCACTTTGTAGCCACTGTCGACGATCTAACCGACATGCTAGACTACGACTCCGAAGACATTGACGGTATGGACGACGATGCCGGAGACGACCAAGAACCAGCGCCTACGGGGCACTGGAAGGCCACCTCGTAATACGACGTATACATGGTGGATACACCAAAAGGAAGCGATAACGAGGAACAACGGGACGCGGCGAAGGATAATTCCCCCGAAAAACAACCAAAACGGCTACGCAAGCGCCGCCCGAAGTCCCGCCTCGATAACAACAGCACCTATGCCGACCCAGCCGCAGAGCAGGGCGAACCGGTGGATGACGAACATACCACCAAGCAACCATCCGAACAGGATGAATTGGACGAGCAACCCATCCCCAGCGAAAATAACAGTCCAGACGATCTCACGCCGGACACACCACCGAAGCATAAGAACCTTCACAAAAGGCTCGTCGCCACTGCAAGAAGTTCGAAGAAGCAGAAGCGGAAGCTCAAAACAGCGGAAGACGTACTCAGAAAGAGATGGAGCAAAATACTCAAGACCACAGATAAATACGGAAATAGCCACCAAGCAAAGAGCTACCCGAAGCGCAAGATGTTGCCCGAATTCGACGAGGAGGCCGTAGAGCTCCCACAGTCAAAAAATAAAGAGGCCGCCTGGCCGGATAGACGACCAGATGACAGGCTAGGAGAGGCAAGCGGCGCCGCACGCAAACCGGCACACGATCCACATAAGGATCCTCGCAAAAAGGATGGCCCGGTCAGGTCCATCTATGGGCCAAGAAAGAAGGCTCCAGGAAGCAACACAACACACAGAGCGTTCGAAGATAATGGCACACCTAAATACAGGGGCGCCGCACACCCACTATGTTTTACCGATGAGGTACTGGATCATGAATTTCCAGCGGGATCAAACCCGTAAACATAGAGGCATACGACGGAACAACAGACCCCGGAGTCTGGATTGAGGATTACATCCTACACATACATATGGCTAGAGGATATGATCTCCATGCCATAAAATACCTACCCCTCAAGCTCAAAGGGCCAGCTCGGCATTGGCTCAAAAGCCTCCCAGAGAATACCATTGGAAGTTGGGAGGAGCTCGAGGATGCGTTTCGAGCAAATTTTTAGGGGAATTATGTCCGCCCTCCGGATGCAGACGATTTAAGTCACATAACTCAACAGCCCGAGAGTCGTACGCATAATTCTGGAACAGGTTCCTCACCAAAAGAACCAAATAGTCGATTGTCCGACCGAGGCCTTAGCAGCCTTTAAGCATAACGTCCGAGACGAATGGCTCGCCAGACACCTCAGCCAGGAAAAACCAAGAACAATGGCCGCGCTAACAAGCCTCATGACCCGCTTTTGCGCGGGGGAAGATAGCTGGCTAGCAAGATGCAGCACCAGCGACCCGAGTACATCTGAGGTCAGGGATGGAAATGGGAAATCACGACGCAGAAAAGATCAGCGCCGGAATAAGGAAAATGGCCCAAACAGCACGGCGGTTAACGCGGGGTTCAAAAGCTCTCGGCCGAATAATAAAACACTGCCTCTCAAGGACAACAGTGACGAGCTATCCAACCTAATCAAAATCTTGGATAGGATATGTCAAATTCAGAGTACCCCCGGGAAGCCTGCAAACCATACCCACAGAGATTGTTGGGTCTTCAAGCAGTCCGGCCGACTTAACGCCGAACACAAGTGGCTCGACACACCAAGCGAGGACGATGACGAACCCCACAAGCAGAGCGCCGGAAAACAAAAGAACTTCCCACAAGAAGTCAAAACAGTGAATTCACTTCAAGTGATAACAAGGAAAAATACGGCGGCACCTACCAAAGCACATGCCGCACGGTCCACCCCAGCGGAATCCCGAGATTGGATGTCAAAACCAATTACTTTCGACCATCTGGATTACTCCAGAAGTATTCGAAACGCAGGATGGACTGCTTTGACATTGGATCCTATAATCGACGGACTACAATTTACACAAGTCCTAATGGATGGCGGTAGCGATTTAAACCTGCTATATCCGGACACAATCCGCAGAATGGGGATAGACCCCACCAAAATTTGCCATAGCAGCACTTCCTTCAAAGGAGTGACGCCAGCCCCTTACACCAATTGCACGAGCTCCTTACTACTAGAAGTTGTGCTCGGGTCATCCGACAACTTCCGTCGCGAAAAGCTAATCTTCCATATCGCCCCATTTAAAAGTAGCCACCAAGCACTATTGGGACGTGAAGCTTTCGCCCGCTTCAACGCAATACCGCATTACGCGTCTCTTACACTTAAAATGCTCGGTCCACGCGGCATCATCTCTTTAAAAGGTCGTTCAAGACCCCGGACACGGCTAGGCGAGTCCGGCATAAATAAACTAGGGGCTTCCTAGCCGCATACCCCTTTACAAGGGGCTGTGCGCATGAACAATGAGAGCCAATAAAAGCTCAACTTCATTCATTTTTTCATACTATGTTCTAAATACATTTTTTGCACGATACCTTTACAAACTAAGTTCTTCTCTTTTACAGATGAACAGCGTGCTACACCCGTCCAGGATACAGCACAACGGAGACACAGGCGCAGACATGCAGCAAGGACCCGTCGCAAGGATTCTTTTCAGATTAAGACCCTGCGTAAACCTTTCTTACTCTCTCTTGTTGATACACATCCCCCGGTTTCTTACCATAGCCGAGGAGGAGGCTGGCGTTTTGGCATCGGCCGCGTCAGAAGTTCTCGCCCGTACCTGGACACTAGGGGCTTAGGGCATTGTTCTGCCCGTCATCATAAAGACCGAATACCTCAGGGAGTGTTCGGCGTCTCGAGTTAGGCCTTATATGCATCAGCTCCGAATCATGTCTTTGGTCAAATGTTGGGTTTGATCGGCTCCTGTGTTTTGCTGCCTTACATTCCGTATCATCGGCTAACGCGGCACCAGGAGAACTACTGCGATTGTGCCCCGGTTCGGCCGGGCGAGCACCTCAGTAGAGAAAGCCGAAAACTGACTGTCATGATATAGCGAGAGACTGGTCAACCACTCGATCGACTATCGGAATGTCTAGAATTCCTCCGCTTTGACGAAGGACCGTTTCCCGGTCAGGCACATACGCGCCCCGAATTCGGAAAGCGCGGTGCCCCTATGGGCTATATCGTAGCCTCACCCTCGAACTCCTATGGCTAAGTGAAAGTGATAAAGCATTATAGTCGGGTTGCCTAGTTTGCTACGCTACCACCTCCTTCACAGGACCAAGACGTTGGATTAAGTGTGAAAATGCGCCCTTTTGCAAACACCCCCGCACCATGTGTGTGGGGGCTGAAGCAAGACTGCCATCTTTCGGGTTATACATACATATACATTAACGGCCGCCTGGGAGATATTTCAATACTTGAACGCACAAGTATAAAAGCGGTTATATTATAAATATGGTTTCACAAATCATACATATCATTTGAACATAACATTTTTGAAACCTTTGCGACTCTATTAAGCAAGCGCCTGCAGGACTTCCCCAAAATAGTGCTCGGCGGGTAACCGACTCTTGTCCGAACCCCGGGATGCAACATCGGTGGCATCCATCTCCGCCCAGTATGTCTTAACACGGGCGAGAGCCATCCGTGCACCCTCTATGCAGGTCGACCGCTTAATCGCCTTGATATGCGGCACGGCATCAAGGAATTGCTGCACTAAGCCAAAATAAGTCTTCGGCTTGGGCCTTTCCGGCCACAGATGAGCCACGACATCCTTCATGGCAAATCCGGACAACCTATTCAGCTCAGCCCACTCAGCCAACCGATCGGTTAACGGAAGTGGGCGCTCCGGACTATGGAATTGAGACCAAAAGAGCTCTTCCATTTCGTGATCCTTTTGGCTCCGGAAGTGCACGACCGCGTCCGCCGCACTCGCCGCCAAATTCAGATAAGGATCCTCCGCACCCCACAGCTGGCCTAACTGAGCATACTTCTGATCCGTGAACCTCCTACGCAGCAGGAAGGGCTTTCCATCCGCAATGTCTCCGGCCTGACGCAGCTCCTCCTTTATAGCCCTCATTACAGAACGGGCATCCTTGGCTTCGGCAGTGGCCTTCTTCAGGCCCTCTTGCTCCGCTTGGCGTTCTCTTTCAAGAACCTCATAGCGGTCGGTAGCATCTTTTAGTTTCACGGCCATTCCGGCCATCTCCTCCCTGCTTCGGCAGTGAGCAGCCTTTTCGACTTTTAGCTCCTCCGCAGCCTTCGAGGCAGCCGCATCACTTTTTCTGGCTCGCTCCTTGGCTCGAGCAAGCTCTGCCCGAAGGTTTTCCACAGCAGCGTCACCATCTACATCAAGCATACATGTTGTAAGGAATGGGCATCAGCTCCCTTACCAGGAGATCAGGGAGAAACCACTCACCTTGTGACTCGTCAAGTCGCCTATTGACCAGCGCGATGTCCGCATCCGCAACATCCATTGCCGCTTTAGTTCGGCAACTCTATCGATCCGGCTGGCCACCGAGCGCTCCGCCCCTAAATAGGAATGGCGACATATTAAAAGCGAGACTACGATCCTCGACGCACGCTGTCGCCGACAGCGTCTGCGAGTCTCGAAACTACTATCTATACTGAGGTGCACTCTATGTGCAAAAGCTGTCAAAAGGCATGACATTTTCGTACCTCAAACCCCGCGATAAACTTACGGCGGCATCATGCAACCCGCTCTCGGCGGATGAAATTCTTTCAATCACCATAGTCATTAATGTACGGTGATCTTACGAGATAAACGCCCTTTCGGCAGATCCTTGGCTCCCGGCCGTACACCGGTTGGTGCTGAACTCTCCGGCCTGCGGACTCAGAAGACCCTCGCGGCGACACCTCAGGGTCGTCCGCCCCGCCTGACGGCGCGGCAGATGGAGGCGTCTCGCTCTCCATCATCTCCGGACGAAGGTCCCCCGAAGATGAGCTCAGCTGAGAAAGGCGGAGATCCGAACTACAAGGTAAAAACTTCGGTTATCCTCAGAAATAAAAATAGGGATGTCCCTTATTACAAAACTCCCCTTTTTCTACTTACGGCTTGCTGGAGGGCTGATTCCTTTGGGGAGACAGTGCGGCCGGGGCTTCTCCTGGCGCAGGACCCTCCGGTGAAGATTTCTTCCCCCGCTTTAAGGCCTTGGCGTCTGGGTCTTCGGAAGCGGTCCTCTTCTCCCCCTGGAGGGAGGGATTCTTGATTCCCCCCTTGTTGAGAGCCTCCTTAGCAGAGGCGGTAGTTTCCCTGTTCCCCCCTTCGCCCTCCTCCGAAGATGCAACCTCCAACATTTTGATTAACACGGGATCCGGCGTGGTCTCAGGGAGGGGGGCCGGACACCGTATCACTTTTGCTTGCGCTATCCACTCCTGTCCAAGGGATAGCTGGTTAAAAGGCAAATCCATGATAAATATATGAACAGTATGTCCAGACACAGGGCTACTTACTTGAGTATCCGGGCGATTGCAGCTTAAGCCGGCGTCCTCGGTCAAGTCCGGACACATCTCTTGTGATCCGGAGAACAGTTTGTACATCTCCACGGGTGTCGTACCCATGAAGTGTTGGAGACCTCATGATCCCTCCGGATTGAATTCCCATAGGCGGAGAGGGCGACGTTTGCAGGGCAGAAGACGCCGAATCAGCATAACCTGCGTCACCACGACCAGATTGATTTCCCTCTCTTGGAGGTCTCGAATCCGGCCCTGCAATAGGGGTACGTCCTTGGACGGCCCCCAGTCAAGCCCTTTGTTGACCCATGATGTCAGCCATTGTGGAGGGCCTGAGCGAAAGACGGGCGGCGGCCTCTGCCTGCTGCCCCTGGGAGTGGTGATATAGAACCACTCCTGTTGCCACAAGCCGAGCTCCTCCTGAAAAGAGCCCTCGAGCCATGGATCATCGGCCCTCTTGCTTACAACCGCCCCACCGCACTCTGCCTGACGCCCTTCAATCATCTTCGGCTCCACGTTGAAGGTTTTGAGCCACAAACCGAAGTGAGGGGTAGTGCGGAGGAAGGCTTCGCAGACGACAATAAATGATGAGATATGGAGGATGGACTCCGGAGCCAAGTCGTGGAATTCCAGCCCATAATAAAACATGAGCCCCCTCAGGAAAGGATCCATCGGGAAGCCTAAACCCCGACGGAGGTGAGACACGAACACGACACTCTCGTCAGGCTCGGGAGTAGGGATGACTTACCCTTGGGCAGGCAACCTGTGCGAAATCTCGTAGGTTAAGTACCTGGCTGCTCTCAGCTTTAACACGTCCTCTTCCGTGAAGGAGGAGGGCATCCACCGGCCCTGTAGGTCGGAGCCAGACATTGTCGAAGGTCCGGAGTGCCCGAATCTGGAGCCTTGGTTGTTGGAACTCGGGACGAGGGGCGGATTCGATTGAGGATTGAAGAAAAGAAACAGGCCTTGGTCTCATTATAAAGAGGGAGAATACCAAGAGCCGTCCTCGTGACCTTTTGGGACTCGCCGATGGAGGAGGCGTGGCGACGGGTGCGGTTGGGCTACCCACGTCCGTATTGATGGGAATCCCGGAATAAGGGGAACACGATCTCTGCTTCGACAAGACATGCCAAGGAAACCGCTTCGCTAAACACGCTGAGGTGGTATAATAAAAAACGTAAAGGCTTGGTTGTGGTGTGACGTCATGCCACAAAATACGTCAGCACATTGAACTTGTGTAAATAGTATTCCCTCTACGGTTGTATGTGGAATTTATTTTGCAGAGCCGGACACTATCCTGGTGTTCACAATCTTCTATGAATTATTCGGAGGAGGAAACCGCCTTGCAATGCCGAAGACAATATCTGCGCCCGGACTAAATGCGTCATTGAAGTCTGGTTCGAGGCTCTTGAGGGAGTCTGGACTAGGGGTGTCCGGATAGCGAACTATCATCATCGGCCGGACTCCAAGACTATGAAGATACAAGATTGAAGACTTCGTCCCGTGTCCGGATGGGACTTTCCTTGGCGTGGAAGGCAAGCTTGGCGATCTGGATATGTAGATCTCCTATAATTGTAACCGACTACGTGTAACCCTAGCCCTCTCCGGTGTCTATATAAACCGGAGGGTTTTAGTCCATAGGACGAACAACAATCATACCATAGGCTAGCTTCTAGGGTTTAGCCTCCTTGATCTCGTGGTAGATCCACTCTTGTACTACCCATATCATCAATATCAATCAAGCAGGACCAGGGTTTTACCTCCATCGAGAGGGCCCGAACCTGGGTAAAAACATCATGTCCCTTGTCTCCTGTTACCATCCGCCTAGACGGACAGTTCGGGACCCCCTACCGGAGATCCGCCGGTTTTGACACCGACACCAGCCATGCCTCGGAATCTGGGCTCCCCATCGCTTATGCACATGTGGCCGACTCGTCGCTTTCTAGCAACAATACATCACGCACTCTGCGCAATCTTTCCGACCTCCGTGGTTCCGGTGCCGCTTCCACTACGGGTTCCCTGACTGACTCCGGTATGATCTCATCACCAGCGAGCCGTCCCCGAGCGGTCCTCGAATTTCTTCGAGTCGGACTATCCTCCCACTGGCCTCCCGACTGAGAAACTCTTTCTCAAGGAAAACCCCGTTACGAGCAACAAACACTTTGTTCTCTTCCCAGTTGTAGAAGTTATATCCCAAGGTTTCCCTCGGATATCCCACGAATATGCATTTATCCAATTTAGGTGTAAGCTTGTATGACATAAGTTAAACGACAAATGCTTCACAACCCCAAATCTTTAGAAAAGACAAACTAGGACTCTTCCCGGTCCACATCTCATGTGGTGTCTTGACTATGGATTTTGATGGTACCCTGTTAAGTGTGAAAGCTGCAGTTTCTAGAGCATATCCCCAAAATGACAAGGGTAAATCCGATTTGCTCATCATTGACCGAACCATGTCCAACAAGGTACGATTTCTCCGTTCTGACACACCGTTTCTTTATGGCGTACCCGGAGGTGTGAGCTGAGGTACTATACCTCGGCTTTTCAGATGATCATCAAACTCCTGGCTCATGTACTCACCTCCACGATCAGATCGTAGAAGTTTTATAGTCTTGCCGAGCTGATTCTCAACCTCATTCTGAAACTCTTTGAACTTTTCAAAAGTTTCCGACTTGTGCCTCATCAAATAGATATATCCATATCTACTCAAGTCGTCAGTAAAAGTCATGAAGTACTGATAGCCACCTCTGGCAGTTGTGCTCATTGGTCCACACACATCACTGTGTATCATTTCCAATAGCTCGGACGCCCTCTCGCAACTCTTTGCGAAAGGAGACTTAGTCATGTTGCCGAGCAAGCATGATTCGCATGTCTCGAACGACCCGAAGTCGGACGAAGTTAGGAGCCCATCATCATGGAGCTTCTTCATACGTTTCAGACTAATGTGTCCAAGCCGGCAGTGCCAGAAGTATGTCGGATTTATCTCATTAGGCTTATGCCTCTTGACATTCACGTTATAGACCGATTCCTGTTCTAGATTCAATATGAATAGCCCATCAACAATGGGTGCATAGCCGTGGAACATGCCATTCAAAAATATCGAACAACCATTGTCCTTTAAATTGAATTCATAACCCTGACTCATCAAACATGAGGCAGAAATAATGTTCCGACTAAGTGCGGGAATGTAATAACAATTATTCAATTCCATTATGAATCTGGAAGGAAGCTGGAGCTGCATCGTGCCGACCTCCAACACAGCAACTCTTGCTTTGTTGCCGGCCCTGATGTCAATCTCCCCTTGTGCCACACGCCTAGTTCTTACCAGCCCCTGCATCGAGTTGCAAATATGAACAACCGATCCGGTATCAAATACCCAAGAGCTACTAGGTATGTCAGCAAGGTAAATGTCTATAACATATGCAACAAGTGTACCTTTGCCTGAAGCGGCATTCCCGGCCTTCTTGCCATGCTCTGCAAGCCACTTGCTGAGTTCCTCTTCCGGTGACCGGTCTCCTTGCAATGATAGCAAAGCGGTCTTGAGTCCGGTCCAGACTTGGTAGCGATGGTGGAGGTTACCATCTCCGTGCCCTTTGCCTTAGCCTTTTCTTGGAACAACTCTTCTTGAACTTAGCGATTTACGCACCATCAACACTTGATGCGTGCCTTTCTTAATATCTTGCTCTGCCACCTTGAGCATCCCATGCAATTCAGTGAGCTTCTTATCCATGCCGTGCATATGATAGTTCGAGATGAACGTCCCATAGCTAGGCGGAAGAGAACTCAGGACTGCATCTGTGACTCATCCAAGAGCGGGAAGCCCAACCGATCCAAAGCTTGCACATATCCGATCATCTTGATCACATGTGGGCTCGATGGATCACCTTCCTTCAGCACGCAATCCATCAAGGATCGCTAGACATTGAACCTTTCGGTCCTAGCACGTATGCGAAACATGCTCTTGAGACTCTCGATCATATCGTAAGCCTCAACATTTTCGAAATGCCGTTGCAAATCGGGCTCCGTACAAGCCAAAGATCGGACGGCTGATCTCCATTGATTCATCAACGAAGTTTACGGTAGGCATTCTTAGCGGTGGCACTAGCATTATCGGCAGGTTCCTCCGGAAGTGGATCCTCTAGAACATGTTCCTTTTATCGTGCTTGAGAACTATTCTCAGATTTCTATACCAGGTGGTAAAGTTTGTTCCATTCAGTTTATCCTTTTCTAATTGATTTCAATGCAAAGTTGGGTTGAGCAGGTGGTGCCATTGATCTACAAATGTAAAATATACAATCACTAAGCAATGTGTTTATGTAGAGTAATTCTAGCCTAAACAGAAATACTCCTACTGAAGTCAGCATCCCTCCACAAACTCTCAGTGATTCAGGATCCGACTAGCGCATGCGACTAGTGAGCTATAGCATCACTGCTAGCCAACATACCTATCCGGTAAGCAACTCTTTGCTAATCGTATCTCTATATGACTCCTGTCGGTCGGGAAGGTATCTCGTACCCCGGTTCCCAACCTTCTTTGCCACAAGGCCCAAAACCGTTTTGATAGCCTGGTCAAGTTAACCTGATGCAGTGCATGTCTGTGTCTGACACGAACCCTTCAGTTCAAGGACACCCAGCAGCACCCCAATTTTATGAGCCCACTACTAGACTACTTGACGTGCGAAGGTGCAACATCGGGGATGGCAATTCGCTTGATATTCATGAGGGATCTTTCTACCATTCTAACATGCATAGAAAACAAGAGGCATAACAATCACAAATAAACATATATTGTGAAATAGTATGGCTCCTTCATGGACGTTCTTCCAGGTCGGCTCCGACTCTGATGACCATCTACGAACTCCATCTTGTTTGTCACGCCGGGACGCCAAGGCACCAACCTAATCTCTATTATCCAACTAGTAATGAATTTTACATAGAGTCACAAGTTGACACGCAGGTCGTTATACAATATAATGAGAGCACTTTGGCTCCTGCCGGCTGACAAACATGACACGCAGGCCATGTATAAATTACACACATGCATCACATACACATGAGCCATACTATTCACATCAAACCTGCAAAACAAAGTTATGCATAGAATCGTATTCTACCGGTTTGTGTGTCCGGTACGAAATACACGGCACTACGCACACGGCGGTCCTGTTAGTCGGTTAGCGGGCGGAGTTCGAAGGGGCAACGCCCCTCGCGGGTGCGGGCAGCGCCCCTCGAGGGTGCGGGCAGCGCACGACGTTTTTGGAAATCACAGATCACACCTTTGGCAGTCGGTGCCCAACCTATCAGCCTAGCCTGTCGATCACGCGCCAGTGACCGACCCCAAAATTGTCCCATTCGCAAGCGTGCGAAGGAAGACTCCGTCCCCTTTTTCTATAAAAAGGGCACACTAGCCTCAACACAGCACGGCACAAACTCTTTCCCCAAACCGAGCTATAATGCCTGGCCCCATCGTGCACAATGAGACCACAGCAACCAACCTTGGAGGTTTTGTGACCGTGCTCGCGAACCTCACCCGCCGTGCCTTTGCATTAGAAGAGCCCCCAGAATATGTTGTGTACCAAGGACCCATGAGCGGTGAAAGCCATCAATTCTGGGCCACCGTGCATATCTATGGTAGGGGTCTGTCACCAGAACGCCCCTACAGGTTCACCGGAAGGACAACTTCCTTTGAGCCACAAGCCATCCAACTAGCTGCTCGAGAGGCTGTAGTTCAACTCCGACACTTGTCGCCCAGAGTTAACTGTCGCTCGTTCTATCACTACCCCAGCCGTGGCCAGGGTATAGTAGGCCACCCTGTGTCGCCAACGGAGATCACGAGACGGATCTGCATTGTTGCATCCAGTGCGCTATGTACGTGCACTAGAGGATCTATTCGATCAAATCACTCTTGATCTGATCGCAGCTCATGGAGAACTGATACGCCGAGCCCCGGCAAGAGGGGAAGATGAGCCCAACACCGACAACCCAGTCGTGCTGTTCGGACAACCGATCGAGTCCTTGAGGTCTGCCCCAGTCATCGACCAAAATACCTTGATGACCCCAGAAGTGCTTCGTCGCCTTTTGGGAACGCGCTCCAGTGGGATTGTGGCCAACAACCCCCACAAGGGTCATCATCGCTACCCCGACCCTGCAGCCCCTCAAGCCCCTCCAGCTAATCCCGACGGTGAAAACCGTGGAGAAGCCTCGACGTCCACAAGGCACGCCCGCTTAGATATAAACGAGGTGGACTAAGTCACTCGAGTAGTACCGAGTCTTAGTATGGCTACACCCTGTAACCGTGTGATCCTGTATCGCCGTGATTAAATGCTATTTGCTTGTGCACCCCTATGGTAGCCCTGCATAACTACGTTGGTGTGCGATTGCTTTTTTAACCCGGGCGTAGCTGCCAACCCCGACGACACAAAATTTGTGCTATGAGGAAATTATTTTTAGTTTCAACTAAGAGGAATGATATTTTCTAAAACAACCCTTAGCAAATCTCGAGGACGAGATTTTTCTTAAGGTGGGTAGTGTTGTAACACCCCAAAAATTTAACTATGTTTTGTTTATTAAAATTTTGCCAGGAAATTAAATTTTTATTTTTCTGAATTTATTCTTGATCTCAGAGCCTCTCTATTCTTTTAAGTTGTGGAGTTTTCACCCCAAGTAAAAACTTTTCAATCATTATTGGACTTATTTACCCTCTCAAATAAAACAATTCTTTTATCAGTGGGATTATTTGTATAATTATTTTTTCCTAAGCTTTATTTCTCTAAAATGGTTCTTCATAAGTTTTAGGGTTGCATTTGCACTGCAACCCTTTGATAAACTTATTTAAAAATCCCACCAAAATTTGGGGATGACATATGATGTCCCTAAATCACTATTATGCAAAAACATCCTTTGGTCATTTGGAGATTTTCAGCTATGACCCTAGTTTTCAAATCTGGTCAAATTCCACTTTTCCACTACAACCTATTTAAATATTTCTTTAAAACTTCCACCAAAATTATGGGATGTCAGTAGGAGTATATTATTCAACTTTTTTGCAAAAACCCAGTGTTGTTCTTTGAAAAATTTGAGTGAATCATCCTCATTTGCATTCTGGTCCAACTTGGTGATTTGTACTGCAACCATATTTTTGCTTGCTCTTTTTCCCTTGATTCTTTCTCCTGATTGTAGACCACCCTACCAAACCCTTAACTCCAGGAGAGTGGACCCATTGGAGGATTTTTAGTGCAAGCAATGATGCCATTTACCTTCTGTCCAGAACAGAAGATTTGCAAAACTTGCACTAGCAAGTTTCTGGTTTTCTCCATATGACCTTGCCACCGTCACCTACACCTAAAGAGACACTAGTCTGGAGAGTTTGACCACCCCAAGAAGTGCCTAGGTACATGTGGCATTCTGTCAAGCACCTTGTGTGCATGGTCAGATTTGACATGAGTTTTAGTTTGCACACTGGACCTACTTGCTTTGCCTAACCACCATCTCCACTAAGCATCTAGACTACCCTAACCTAATCTTGTTAAACCCCAGCTCCACCCTAGCCTCCTAGCAAGCCCTGGCTTTTCGTCGAACACCTGGTGGGCGTGCTCTGGGTGCGGCCAGAGCGCGCGTTTTGCACGTGCGTGAACCCGAGCCGCCATGCTCGCTCGCCCCGTGCCCCTGGCCTTTGCTCGCCTGCAGAGCCACACCCCGACCTCATCCACTCGCTAGAACACGCCAGCCCGCCCCTGGCGCCCTACAGCGCCGCCGTCAGGTCGGCCACGGCGGCTAGCGGCGGGCCATAGTGGGCTTACGCCCAGACGGCAGCGCCGCCGAAACCACCCAGTAGCGCCACCCTCTGCAGAATAGCGATCCTATCCGCAAGCCCGTCCTCTAGCTCGCGTTGCCGCCACGTCGCCTGCAGCACAGAATGGCGGTTCATCGTCGTTCTTATCTCCGGCCGCCTTGGGACCGACCTAACTGAGCTATAAAAGGAACTCCCGAGCACGTTCGAACCTCAGGCAACCCCCTATCACCTCACCTAGCACCCCTTTAGCAGTCAATCGACCAGGGAAGGTCTTCTTCCCCATCTCCGGCCAGTGCAGCCGCCGCCGCCTTCCGGTCCCGCTCGTCGCAAACCGAGCCTCCCCCATCATTCCAGCGCCACCGCTCGACTCCCCATGACCCTACGGAGCCGCCCACACCTCAAACCCGCTCGGGAACCACCGCAGCCCAGAACCCCAAACTCACCCGAAGCTGCCGGCCGCCGCGAAGCTCACCGCCGGCGACTCCCTTTGCCCCCACCACCCTAGCGACCACCAGGAGGACCGACCCAGGCTGCCGGATCCATCCCTGCCCTCGGGAGCCCGCGAGGAGCCGCCAATCACCAGCGATGATCACCGGAGCCTCGCCTCCGCGCGGCCAGAGGAGGAAGGAGGCGGGGGATGACTGGTCAAACCTGACCAGTGGGCCCCCCGGACCCACTGTCAGTGACCACGGGCTGGTCCACGCTGGACAAGTGGAGACGTAAAACCAGAGTACGCCTTCTACGTGTTCAGTTTTCGAAACGTTTTTCTTTTTTTCTGTTTTATTTTAAAAAACAGAATTTGACCAAAACTTTGACTGGCTATATCTTTTAAAATAAAAATCCAAATGAGTTGATTCTTTTTCCTACCTCTCTCAAATTTAGTCTAGTTTATTTTAAGATTTACTTGAAAAATTCCAGACACCTTTTTTCACTATTTTGAAACTATGTTTTAATTTGAATAATTTCAAAATTAGGTTTTTGAAGAAGAAGGCAACTGTCAAAAATGCACCCCACTTGCATACTCTTGAAGGCAAGCATTCTGACCCCTGGCATAATATTTTTGTGTGTTGGTTGACACGATTATAACACCACTTTAATACGGAGAACTCGTTATTTTATGTGATGATACGATCATTTGCATGAATGCATATTGGAGATTTCCTTGTTGTTGGAAATGGATATACTTGTGTGATGTCGTCCTCGTATGCCTTGCATGCATGCCGGAAAGAAATCAGGGAAGGCCTCTACCTTGGGTAGGCGTGAGCTTGTCTCCGGTCTTCGTCGGGACAGTTATGTCCGGTGTGGCATAGTAAGGTATAATGAGTGGTGATTCTGTTGGTTGAAATATATTTGTTATACATATCATGCAGGGAATTTTTAAACCTCCTGAGTCGACTGTAGATCGAGTCTTGTTCCAGTAACCTCCATACTTGTTTCGTACTATCACTTGTCCCTGCCGCGGGTAGTGCAGTTCGATAAGTTGTCCACCCTTTCTTGGCACACACCGTCTGTAGAGGCCATGGTGGAAGATACCGGCTGCATCTAGTAGGCAGGCCACCTGGTCCGGGGCATGGGTGTTTCCGGTTGGGACCGAGAGGGGGCACCCCTTAGAGCGCGTGATATAAATTTGATCCCATGCTACGCGAGGTTGTAGCCTCCCCACTTAGAGTTTTGCTTAACAGGTGTCGTGGGTGATTCCAGACACCGGTAAGTTAAGCTGGTGTGTGCGGTCAGGTGTGTTTTCAATTAAAAGACCGTAAATGGAATTAGTCCCAATGGACTAAAGGAATCCGTTACTCGTGGGTAAAGAGTACACCCTCTGCAGAGATTAAATCTATTCGAATAGCCGTGTCCATGGTTAAGGACTACAGTCTGGGATGGGTCAAGTGTCGTTCTTAGTGTCGGTCTTCGGAGGAGAAACCGCTAAACCAGAACATGGATCATGACTTGTGACTTGTGATGATTATGATGATTGTCATTATGGACTAACCCCTTATATTATTTGAATTATTGAATATCCCTGGGACGGTTCTACCTCCTGGATATTCACTGTGATTGTTTCCTTATAAGCCCTTTATGTGGTGTCATTTGACGCCTGGCGTAACATGCTTGTTATTTCTATTATTTATAAGCCCCTTATGTGGTGTCATTTGAGGCCTGGATCGTGGCCTGCTTGTTAATTATTTACTTTATAAGCCCTTTTTGTGGTGTCGCTCAGACGCCCGACTGTGGCATGTTGTTATTTATTTACTTCACAAGCCCTTTATGTGGTGTCACTCAGACGCTCGATTGAGGCATGCTCGTTATTTACTATCCTTTGAGGCGTCGCTTCAGACACCCGATCGGTGCATCTTATTACTACTCTGTTATTTCATATTCATGTTGCATATAAATAACCTGCTTGCATGCATCAAGGATTTTTATTTTTTGACTAATGTTATGATCATAGAACATTTTAGAGCATGATTAGAGTTTGTTATATTATACCCGTGTTCATAATGTTTGCGAGTACATTCAAAGTACTCACTGGCTTGTCCCTGGCTATTGTCTTGGCTAGATTTCTTGCATGGAGAGGAGCGTTGCGACGACAGCCTCGGAACCTAAGCAACGGTGATAGCAGCCTCGCGAAGATAGGAGTTAACCTGGTCGATTGTTCTGCGGAAATGGAGTCCCATAGACGCTGATGATCCGCAAACCGCTTCCGCCATCAACCACTAGAAACCTATTGTTGTACTCATAGGCCAGAATGGTCTTGTACCACATATCTTGTATTTTGCTTGGAGTTTCTATATCAAGTTGGTGCCTCATCAGCTAACAGTAATCCTGGGGCTGGTGAGCACAAGGGCCATTTTCTGGGAAATTATATCCCGAAAATCCGGTCCTGACAAACTTGGTATTAGAGCCAGGCTGACCATTGGCTAATCCTATCTCAGCCAGGTCAATAAACCTAGGTTAGCCAACCCACCAGACCATAACATAACCCCGGCCAAACTTCTCGTGCAAGATAGCCACACAGTGACCTCGACACCTTTGGCAGTCGGTGCCCAACCTATCAGCCTAGCCTGTCGATCACGCGCCAGTGACCGACCCCTAAATTGTCCCATTCGCAAGCGTGCGAAGGAAGAATCCGTCCCCTTTTTCTATAAAAAAGGGCATGCTAGCCTCAACACAGCACAGCACAAACTCTTTCCCCAAACCGAGCTATAATGCCTGGCCCCGTCGTGCACGATGAGACCACAGCAACCAACCTTGGAGGTTTTGTGACCGTGCTCGCGAACCTCACCCGCCGTGCCTTTGCATTAGAAGAGCCCCGTAATATGTTGTGTACCAAGGACCCATGAGCGGTGAAATCCGTCAATTACAGGCCACCGTGCATATCTATGGTAGGTGCATGCATGGCGGAACGCCCCTGAGTTCACCGGAAGGACAACTTCCTTTGAGCCACAAGCCATCCAACTAGCCGCTCGAGAGGTTGTAGTTCAACTCCGGCACTTGTCGCCCAGAGTTAACTGTCGCTCGTTCTATCACTAACCCAGCCGTGACGGGTATAGTAGGCCACCCCAGGTCGCCAACGGAGATCACAAGACGGATCCTGCATTGTTGCATCTGGTGTGCTATGTAAGTGCACTAGAGGATCTATTCGATCAAATCACTCTTGATCTGATCGCAGCTCGTGGAGAACTGATACGCCGAGCCCCGGCAAGAGGGGAAGATGAGCCCAACACCGACAACCTAGTCGTGCTGATCGGACAACCGATCGAGTCCTTGAGGTCTGCCCCAGTCATCGACCAAAATACCTTGATGACCCCAGAAGTGCTTCATCGCCTTTTGGGAACGCGCTCCAGCGGGATTGTGGCCAACAACCCCCGCGAGGGTCATCATCTCTACCCCGACCCTGCAGCCCCTCAACCCCCTCCAGCTAATCCCGACGGTGAAAACCGTGGAGAAGCCTCGACGTCCACAAGGCACGCCCGCTTAGATATAAACGAGGTGGACTACGTCACTCGAGTAGTACCGAGTCTTAGTATGGCTACACCCTGTAACCGTGTGATCCTGTATCGCCGTGATTAAATTCTATTTGCTTGTGCACCCCTATAGTAGCCCTGCATAAGTACATTGGTGTGCGATTGCTTTTTTAACCCGGGCGTAGCTGCCAACCCCGACGACACAAAATTTGTGCTATGAGAAAATTCTTTTTAGTTTCAACTAAGAGGAATGATATTTTCTAAAACAACCCTTAGCAAATCTCGAGGACGAGATTTTTTCTTAAGGGGGGTAGTGTTGTAACACCCCAAAAATTTAACTATGTTTTGTTTATTAAAATTTTGCCAGGAAATTAAATTTTTTTTTCTGAATTTATTCTTGATCTCAGAGCCTCTCTATTCTTTTAAGTTGTGGAGTTTTCACCCCAAGTAAAAACTTTTCAATCATTATTGGACTTATTTACCCTCTCAAATAAAACAATTCTTTTATCAGTGGGATTATTTATATAATTATTTTTCCTGAGCTTTATTTCTATAAAATGGTTTTTCATAAGTTTTAGGGTTCCATTTGCACTGCAACCCTTTGATAAACTTATTTAAAAATCCCACCAAAATTTGGGGATGACATATGATGTCCCTAAATCACTTTTATGCAAAAACATCCTTTGGTCATTTGGAGATTTTTAGCTATAACCCTAGTTTTCAAATCTGGTCAAATTCCACTTTTCCACTACAACCTATTTAAATATTTCTTTAAAACTTCCACCAAAATTATGGGATGTCAGTAGGAGTATATTATTCAACTTTTTGCAAAAACCCAGTGTTGTTCTTTGAAAAATTTGAGTGAACCATCCTCATTTGCTTTCTGGTTCAACTTGGTGATTTGTACTGCAACCATATTTTTGCTTGCTATTTTTCCTTGATTCTTTCTCCTGATTGTAGACCACCCTACCAAACCCTTAACTCCAGGAGAGTGGACCCATTGGAGGATTTTTAGTGCAAGCAATGATGCCATTTACCTTCTGTCCAGAACAAAAGATTTGCAAAACTTGCACTAGCAAGTTTCTGGTTTTGTCCATATGACCTTGCCACCATCACCTACACCTAAAGAGACACTAGTCTGGAGAGTTTGGCCACCCCAAGAAGTGCCTAGGTGCATGTGGCATTCTGTCAAGCACCTTGTGTGCATGGTCAGATTTGACATGAGTTTTAGTTTGCACACTGGACCTACTTGCTTTGCCTAACCACCATGTCCACTAACCCTCTAGACTACCCTAACCTAATCCTGTTAAACCCCAACTCCACCCTAGCCTCCTAGCAAGCCTGGCTTTTAAATCGAACACACGGTGGGCGTGCTGCAGGTCTTGACAGGCCAGCAGCGTTTTCTGCGTCGTGAACCCGAGCCGCCATGCTCGCTCGCCCCGTGCCCCTGGCCTTTGCTCGCCTGCAGAGCCACACCCCGACCTCATCCACTCGCTAGAACACGCCAGCCCGCCCCTGGCGCCCTACAGCGCCGCCGTCAGGTCGGCCACGACGGCTAGCGGCCGGCCACAGTGGGCTTCTGCCCCGGACGGCGCCGCCCGAACCACCCCAGCGCGCCAGCTGCCCTCTGGAACAGCGCGATCCTATC
This sequence comes from Aegilops bicornis, assembly GCA_021605145.1. Lineage (NCBI taxonomy): Eukaryota > Viridiplantae > Streptophyta > Magnoliopsida > Poales > Poaceae > Aegilops > Aegilops bicornis. Next base: position 64,098,741 of record CM038669.1, on the reverse strand, counting down.
CGCAAGCCAGTCCTCTAGCTTACGTCGCCGCCACGTCGCTGCGGCTGAGAATGGCGGTTAAATGCGTTGTTCTTATCTCCGGCCGCCTCGGGACCGACCTAACCGAGCTATAAAAGGAACCCCCGAGCACGTTTGAACCTCAGGCAACCCCCTATCACCTCACCTAGCACCCCCGTAGCAGTCAATCGACCAGGGAAGGTCTTCTTCTCCATCTCCGGCCAGTGCAGCCGCCGCCGCCTTCCGGTCCCGCTCGTCGCAAACCGAGCCTCCCCCACCATTCCAGCGCCACCGCTCGACTCCCCATGACCCTACGGAGCTGCCCAACACCTCAAACCCGCTCGGGAACCACCGCAGCCCAGAACCCCAAACTCACCCGAAGCTGCCGGCCGCCGCGAAGCTCACCGCCGGCGACTCCCTTCGCCCCCACCACCCTAGCGACCACCGGGAGGACCGGCCCAGGCTGGTGGATCCATCCCTGCCCGCGAGGAGCCGCCAATCGTCGGTGATGATCGCCGAGCCACCTGCCTCCATGGCGGAGGAAGGAGGCGGGGATGGTAGTCAAACGACCGGTGGCCCCCGGACCCACTGTCAGTGACCACGGGCCGGTCCACGCTGGACAAGTGGAGACGTAAAACCAGAGTACGCCTTCGACGTGTTCAGTTCTTGAAACGTTTTTCTTTTTTTCTATTTTATTTTAAAAATAGAATTTGACCAAAACTTTGACTATCTATATCTTTTAAAATAAAACCCCAAATGAGTTGATTCTTTTTCCTACCTCTCTCAAATTTAGTCTAGTTTATTTTAAGATTTATTTGAAAAATTTCAGACAACTTTTTTTCACTGTTTTGAAACTATGTTTTAATTTGAATAATTTCAAAATTAGGTTTTTGAAGAGGAAGGCAACTGTCAAAAATGCACCCCACTTGCATACTCTTGAAGGCAAGCATTCTGACCCCTGGCATAAAACTTTTGTGTGTTGGTTGACACGATTATAACACCACCTTAATACGGACAACTCGTTATTTTATGTGATGATACGATCATTTGCATGAATGTATATTAGAGATTTCCTTGTTGTTGGAAATGGATATACTTGTGACGGTAATCATCCTCGTATGCCTTGCATGCATGCCGGAAAGAAATCAGGGAAGGCCTCTGCCTTGGGTAGGCGTGAGCTTGTCTCCGGTCTTCGTCGGGACAGTTATGTCCGGTGTGGCATAGTAAGGTATAATGAGTGGTGATTCTGTTGGTTGAAATATATTTGTTATACATATCATGCAGGGAATGTTTAAACCTCCTGAGTCGACCATAGATCGAGTCTTGTTCCAGTAACCTCCATACTTGTTTCGTACTACCACTTGTCCCTACCGCAGGTAGGGTACGGTTCAGTAAGTTGTCAACCCCTTTCTTGGTACACACCATACAGAGAGGCCATGGTGGAAGATACCGGTTGCATCCGGTAGGCAGGCCACCTGGTCCGGGGGCATGGGTGTTTCCGGTTGGGACCGAAAGGGGGGCACCCCTTAGAGCATGCGATATAAATTTGATCCCATGCTACGCGAGGTTGTAGCATCCCCACTTAGAGTTTTGCTTAACATGTGTCGTGGGTGATTCCAGACACCGGTAAGTTAAGCTGGTGTGTCTTGATCGGTGTGTTTTCAATTAAAAGACCGTAAATGGAATTAGTCGATGGACTAAAGGAATCTGTTACTCGTGGGTAAAGAGTACACCCTCTGTAGAGATTAAATCTATTGAATAGCCGTGTCCATGGTTAAGGACTACAATGCAGGATGGGTCAAGTGTCGGTCTTAGTGTCGGTCTTCGGAGGAGAAACTGCTAAACAAGAACATGGATCATGACTTGTGACTTGTGATGATTATGATGATTGTCATTATCGACTAACCCCTTATATTATTTGAATTATTGAATATCCCTGGGACGGTTCTACCTCCTGGATATTCACTGTGATTGTTTCCTTATAAGCCCTTTATGTGGTGTCATTTGAGACGCCTTGCATTGTAACATGCTTGTTATTTCTATTATTTATAAGCCCCTTATGTGGTGTCGCTGAGACGCCCGACTGTGGTCTGCTTGTTAATTATTTACTTTATAAGCCCTTTTTGTGGTGTCGCTCAGACGTCCGACTGTGGCATGCTGTTATTTATTTGCTTTACAAGCCCTTTATGTGGTGTCGCTCAGACGCCCGATTGAGGCATGCTCGTTATTTACTATCCTTTCGAGGCATCGCTTCAGACACCCGATCGGTGCAGCTTATTACTACTCTGTTATTTCATATTCATGTTGCATATAAATAACCTGCTTGCATGCATCAAGGATTTTTATTTTTTGACTAACATTATGATCATAGAACATTTCAGAGCATGATTAGCATTTGTTATATTATACCCGTGTTCATAATGTTTGCGAGTACATTCAAAGTACTCACTGGCTTGTCCACAGCTATTGTCTTGGCCAGATTTCTTGCATGGAGAGGAGCGTTGCGACGACAGCCTCGGAACCTAAGCAACGGTGATAGCAGCCTCGCGAAGATAGGAGTTAACCTGGTCAGCTGTTCCTGCGGGAAATGGAGTCCCATAGAGGCTGATGATCCTCAAACTGCTTCCGCCATCAACCACTAGAAACCTATTGTTGTACTCATAGGCCAGAATGGTCTTGTACCACATATCTTGTATTTTGCTTGGAGTTTCTATATCAAGTTGGTGCCTCATCAACTAACAGTAATCCTGGGGCTGGTGAGCACAAGGGCCATTTTCTGGGAAATTATATCCCGAAAATCCGGTCCTGACACGAGTACATGTGCCAACTCAGGTCTTAGGACATAGAACATATGTTGTACTAGAGACTCACAGATGACATATCGCTGCATCTCATAGTTGGGTCTGTCCGACTCGGACCTTATCTCGACTCGGATCCGACTACGTCGAATCCGACCAGAACTTTCCAAGTACATATTATCTTGTTAGCATCCAATGCTCCATGGATAGTGAGACCAAGCCATCGACCGTGTCATATGATAGTCTAGTTGCGCTGCTGGCGTCCACACAGCCCTTTCGACTAGGGACCTTTTAGGACAGTCATCATACAATGCATAGTCCCACAAACAAGTCACATACTTGCTGATACACATCATTGATAATGTCCAAGGACTATCTTTATTCATAAACACATAGGAAATATCATCATACATGATTGCCTCTAGGGCATATCTCCAACAGGTGTGAGGGACAGTGAAGACCGGGCCCAAAGGTGACACTTCGGCCGTCCAAGGTCTGGGGTGTGCGGCCCCTACGGGGACCAACAATAAAGGCCCCGGACTATTTGATTTTCAGCCAGAGACGACTCTAAGGTCGAGTAGACATATTCCTTTGAAGGGAGTCCGTACCCCTTCAGCTGCTTCCAGGGATCCGGAGGTGCCGGATACATTGAAGGACACATTGCGACATGCGTCCGTCTCAGAGGAACACCGTACCTTGATGGGTACGGTGGTTGAGAGGGTTCGGTCCGGGAAAAGCGGATTCAATGAAGCCTTTACGAGCCTGCTAAGAGGCTTTGAGGTACGTAATGTAATATTTTCAATTGTGTTATAAATGCAAAATGCGCCTGTGTATAGATAGTAGCCCCTGAGACTCTGGTGGGCGTCCAAAGGAGGCGATCAGAGGACCCAAAAAGATATGCCCAGGAAATAATCTGACTAATTGGAACTTAGGCTGTTACATCCATGGCAACTGCCCAAGCTACAGAGATGGCAGATCCGAAGCAGAAACTTGATGTGGTGGATGATGACATCACACTTATTAATAGGCGGCTCGACGAGGCGCAAGGTATGTCTTTGAGGCAGTCAATATATGCAAGTGTTATAATATGAGCATGACGTTGAGAATTGTATACTGAGATATGCATAACTGCAGATAGTGCCGCCGGGGTTGAGACCCTTCGGGCTGAGCTTGCCCGGGCCAAGGAGCAAGCCAGGATGAGTAATGCGGCTGCCAAAAAGACAGCTGCTGAATTAAAGGCCGAACAGGCTGCTCGACATCAGTGCGAGGAGAGAATATCTACTACGGCGCTTGGGCTAAAGGATGCCACTAGCCGATGCAAATTGCTCGAGAAAGATAATCAAACCAGAGTGGCTAATCTTGACAAGGCCTTACAAAAGGCGAGGGAAGCACGGTCCAAGTCTAGAGCGGCTCGGGAGGAGATCCGACAAGCTAGGGAGATCGCGACTGGTAAGCCCTTCTTATTACAAACTAAATTCGGCGATCCGAAGTATGCCCCGCTTAATCAAATGTGGAGTTCTCCAGACGCATTTTTGGAGTTGCCGAAGAGTGTCTCCGATGCGACACAGTTTTTCCAAGCGCAAGAAGGACATGCGACGAAAAAGCTTTTCTAGTCGCAATTCAGCATGCCAAAGCGTCCGCTGTTGCTGACGAACAGATGGCCCAGTGGGCTGAGCTCCACAAAATATCTGGATCTGCCATGAAGGACGTCGTGGTCCAGCTGTGGCCGACTGAGCCAATTCCGAATAGTTATTTCGGTTTGGTGCGGCGACTCGTTGATGCGATGTCGTGTATCGATGCTGTTAAGCGGTCAACATGCATAGAAGGTGCACGGATGGCCCTTGCCCGCGTCAAGACGTACTGGACAAAGATGAAGGCCACCGATATTGCAGTGAAAAGTCCACCCGAGGGCAAGTACCATCACACGCCAGAGCATTATTTTGAGGATGTCCTAGAGGGTGCCCGCTTGATAGAGGGTTAGTGCTCGAAAGATATTATGTTCGAGTGAGGTGGTTCAAAATTGTAAAAACAATATTATGATATATTTAAGGCTATGTTTTTTATACTTTTGCCTAAAAAGTTTTTGGTGCCTCCTGTGCGGCCGTTTTTTGTATAATCTGGAAGTTTGCCAGTCGTCGGCTTCTGCCCCCTCGCGTATAACACCGGGATGTTCGAAAAAGCACTTGATCACTCTTGACCCAACATCTTGGTCCATTAAGGAGGTGTCAATGCGGCGAACTAGGCAATCGGACTATAGGGCTTTAACACTTTCACTTAGCCATAGGAGTTTGACGGTGGGTCTACAATATAGCCCCTGGTATGTACGCGGTTATCTGAATACAGTGCGTTGATATACGTGACCAGAGGAACGGTCCTTCGTGTAATACGGAAGGAATCGCGAATATTCCGGTGAGTCATCGAGTGGTTGACCAGCTCTTGTCGCATCATGACAGTCAGTTTTCGGCTTTCTCTACTGAGGTGCTCATCCGGACAAACCGGGGCACAATTGCAGTAGCTCTCCCTTTACTACCCTAGCCGATAGAGCGGAACGTAAGGTAGTAAGCACAGGAGCCGGGCAACCCAACTATTGACCCAAAACATGATTCTGAGCTGATGCATATAAGGCCAAACTCATGACGCTGAAGTGTGCTATAAAGTTGTTCGGACTTGTCGGCAACTCATATGTTGCCATATTGAGCCCCTGGCAATATATGCCGCGGGTAGAAAGCTGAGAAAAAGGGCACTTTACAGGTTTAATATAAAGAGTGCGGTCGACCAAAACTTTTGGACCTCCTGTCGCACGTCTGCGCTGCCTTGCCTTGGTTAAAGGACTTCTCAACAAGTATAGTCACCTGTGGTAAAAGATAAAAAGTGGTTAGAAAAATAAAAAGAATATGAGAGTGTGGATGGTGTTATAGGTCTGTCCGCATTGTGCCTCCGCCGGTGACCAGTGTATTTTGAGTATATACTTATGTGCACGGGACAGACTTCATGGCTTATATGGGGCAGACGACGGAGGCCGAACTACTAATTCAGCTCTAAGATTGATTGGCCCTGTCTAATGGAGACCGGTGGCTTGACGGCCGACGAAATGTGCGGCTTGATAAGGCCGCTTGGTAGTACTTCAGCCGCAGTAGCCGTAGCATGCTCCTCTATACGGAGGGAGCATTCCGTATTTCTGTTTATCGTGATGGTGCCGCGTGGACCGGGCATCTTAAGTTGGAGATAAGTTTAATGCGGGACCGCATTAAAGCGAGCAAAAGCGGTACGCCCGAGTAGTGCATGGTAGCTACTGCGGAGCGGAACAATATCGAAGGTCAAGCCTTCGTTTCGAAAGTTGTTCGGCGAGCCGAAAACGACTTCCAGTGTAATCAAGCCCATGCAATGAGCTTCTACGCCGGATATTGTTCCCTTGAAGGTAGTTGTGGTGGGCCTGATTCTTGAAGGATCAATGCCCATTTTGCGGACGATGTCTTGGTAGAGTAGATTAAGGCTACTGCCGCTGTCCATAAGGACTTTGGTGAGATGGAACCCATCGATAATTGGATCGAGGATGAGAGCTGCTGGACCTTCGTGAAGGATACTGGCTGGGTGGTCCTTGCGATCGAAAGTGATCGGGCGGGTCACCCATTGGCTTAATTTTGGGGTGGCTGGCTCTATGGCACCTGGGTCCCGTAGCGCGCGCTTGCAGTCCACTGTAGGGATGTGCGTCACGTATACCATGTTAACTGTCTTTACTTGAAGGGATTGCTTGATCCACGGTGCTCATTTGGTAGTCTCTTCATAAATCCTTTGTCACTAGGCGGCCCCTTCACCTTGTGTTCGGTATTAAGTTTGCTGACTTGTTTAAAAACCCAACAGCTTTTGTTGGTGTTAGGGATGGCAATGGGGACAATCCCCTATGGGGATACCTACAACATCCCCATCCCCATCTATTCTCTGTCATCCCATCTGCATCCCCGTTTACATGACTGGGGATGAAAATTCCCCATACCCATGCCCCACTGGGAAATGGTGCCCCATTAGGGTCCCCATCCCCATAAACAAATACTCATATACATAATATGACACCCTATAATCAACATACATACATGGTGTTGTCCTCGTCCTGCTAATGCCTATCTAGGTCGTATTGACTTCTTGGTCATGGTGGTAGCTGAGGTGAGGATGTGAGATAGGTTTAAGGTTTTCTTCACAGCTTTTTTTCGCAAGTTTGTTTGTGAATATTTTAAGGTTGACCGCAGTATCATAGTTACTAACCGGGTCCCTGATGGGTATTGGATCTGGGGAATAGGATATCGTCCCCATCCCCGTTGTACCCTATGGGGAATAAAATAGTTTGGTAAATATCCCCATGGGGATGTTTTTCGCCCATCCCCACCCCCTAATAGATGAAATCCCCACGGGTTTGGCGGGTATGGGGCCCCGTTGCCATCCCTAGTTGGTGTGATTGGCTGGTTTAATAGGGGTGCCATGAATCTGGCAGGGCCGATCCAGTATCTTGTCTAAAGTGGATGGTCCATCTCTGTTTGGCTTGAATGGCTTTTTCCGTTGACCGGGTTTGGAACCACTGAATCCGGCTTTGACCGCCATGTCTTGCGTTCCTTCATTGTTATTGTGATGCTTGTGTATATTGTGTCGTGGCTTGCCATTGCCGTCTCGAACTTGGGAAATAATCGGATCATCGGTGTTGTTGCTTTTACGAGCGAGCCAGCTGTCTTCTGAAGGAAATATGCCCTAGAGGCAATAATAAAGTTATTATTTATTTCCTTATTTCATGATAAATGTTTATTATTCATGCTAGAATTGTATTAACCGGAAACATGATACATGTGTGAATACATAGACAAACATATAGTCACTAGTATGCCTCTACTTGACTAGCTCATTAATCAAAGATGGTTATGTTTCCTAACCATAGACATGTGTTGTTATTTGATTAATGGGATCACATCATTAGGATAATGATGTGATTGACATGACCCACTCCGTTAGCCTAGCACTTGATCGTTTAGTATATTGCTATTGCTTTCTTCATGACTTATACATGTTCCTGTAACTATGAGATTATGCAACTCCCTTTTACCGGAAGAACACTTTGGGTGCTACCAAAGCGTCCTGGCAACGTAATCGGGTGATTATAAAGGAGTACTACAGGTGTCTCCAAAGGTACATGTTGGGTTGGCGTATTTGAAATTAGGTTTTGTCACTCCGATTGTCGGAGAGGTATCTCAGGCCATCTCGGTAATACACATCACATAAGCCTTGCAAGCATTGCAACTAATAAGTTAGTTGTGAGATGATTTATTACGGAGCGAGTAAAGAGACTTGCGATAACGCAGATTGAACTAGGTATTGGATACCGACGACCGAATCTCGGGTAAGTAACATACCGATGACAAAGGGAGCAGCGTATGTTGTTATGCGGTTTGACCGATAAAGATCTTCATAGAATATGTAGGAACCAATATGGGCATCCAGGTTCCGCTATTGGTTATTGACCGAGAATGGTTCTAGGTCATGTCTACGTAGTTCTCGAACCCGTAGGGTCCACACGCTTAACGTTTCGATGACAGTTTATTATGAGTTTATAAGTTTTGATGTGCGAAGGTTGTTGAGTCCGGATGTGATCACGGACATGACGAGGAGTCTCGAAATGGTCGAGACATAAAGATTGATATATTGGAAGCCTATGTTTGGACTTGGAAAGGTTCCGGATGAAAACAGGATTTTCTGGGAACACCGGGGTTACGGAACCCCGGAAGTCAATGGGCCTTGATGGGCCATAAGGGGAGAAGAGGAAGGCCCGCCCAGGGGCAGGCAGCGCCCCTCCCCTCTAGTCCGAATAGGACAAGGAGAGGGGGGCGGCGCCCCCCTTCCCTCTTTCCCCTCCAAACCTAATCCAACTAGGAAAGGGGGGGGGAGTCCTACTCCCGGTGGGAGTAGGACTCCTCCAGGCGCGCCTCCCTAGGGCCGGCCGCACCCCCCTTGCTCCTTTATATCTGAGGGCAGGGGCACCCCATGACACACAAGTTGATCTACGTGATCGGTCCTTAGCCGTGTGCGGTGCCCCCCTCCACCATATTACACCTCGGTCATATCGTCGCGGAGCTTAGGCGAAGCCCTGCGTCGGTGGAGCATCATCATCGTCCTGCGCTGTCGTCTTGTGGAACTCATCCCGGCGCTTTGCTGGATCGGAGCCGGGGATCGTCATCGAGCTGAGCGTGTGCAGAACTCGGAGGTGCCGTGCGTTCGGTACTTGGATCGGTCGGATCGTGAAGGCGTCTGACTACATCAACCAGCGTTGTTATAACGCTTCCGCTTCTGATCTCACGAGTGCGTGGACATACACTCTCCCTCTCGTTGCTATGCCATCACCATGGTCTTGAGTGTGCGTGGGATATTTTTGAAATTACTCGTTCCCCAACAGTGGCATCCGAGCCTGGTTTTATGCGTAGATGTCATATGCACGAGTAGAACACAAGTGAATTGTGGGCGATATAAGTCATATTGCTTACCAGCATGTCATACTTTGGTTCGGCGGTATTGTGAGATGAAGCGGCCCGGACCGACATTACGCGTACGCTTACGCGAGACTGGTTTCACCGCTTCAAGCACTCGTTGCTTAAAGGTGACCGGCGGGTGTCTGTCTCTCTCACTTTAGTTGAACCGAGTGTGGCTATGCCCGGTCCTTGCGAAGGTTAAAACAGCACCAACTTGACAAACTATCGTTGTGGTTTTGATGCGTAGGTAAGAACGGTTCTTGCTCAGCCCATAGCAGCCACGTAAAACTTGCAACAACAAAGTAGAGGACGTCTAACTTGTTTTTGCAGGGCATGTTGTGATGTGATATGGTCAAGACATGATGCTATATTTATTGTATGAGATGATCATGTTTTGTAACCGAAGTTATCGGCAACTGGCAGGAGCCATATGGTTGTCGCTTTATTGTATGAAATGCAAAAGCCATGTAATTGCTTTACTTTATCACTAAGCAGTAGCGATAGTCGTAGAAGCAATAGTTGGCGAAACGACAATGATGCTACGATGGAGATCAAGGTGTCGCACAATGGTGATCATGACGGTGCTTCGGAGATGGAGATCACAAGCACAAGATGATGATGGCCATATCATATCACTTATATTGATTGCATGTGATGTTTATCCTTTATGCATCTTATCTTGCATTGATTGACGGTAGCATTATAAGATGATCTCTCACTAAAATTATCAAGAAGTGTTCTCCACGAGTATGCACCGTTGCGAAAGTTCTTCGTCTTTGAGACACCACGTGATGATCGGGTGTGATAGGCTCTACGTTCAAATACAACGGGTGCAAAACAGTTGCGCACGCGGAATACTCGAGTTAAACTTGACGAGCCTAGCATATAACAGATATGGCCTCGGAACACGGAGACCGAAAGGTCGGCGTGAATCATATAGTAGATATGATCAACATATTGATGTTCACCGTTGAAACTACTCCATCTCACGTGTGATCGGACATGGTGTAGTTGATATGGATCACGTAATCACTTAGAAGATTAGAGGATGTCTATCTAAGTGGGAGTTCTTAAGTAATATGATTAATTGAACTTAAATTTATCATGAACTTAGTCCTGGTAGTATTTTGCAAATTATGTTGTAGATCAATAGCTCGCGTTGTTGCTTCCCTATGCTTTTATATGTTTGTTGTGATATGTTCCTAGAGAAAAATTATGTTGAAAAATGTAAGTAGCAATGATGCGGATTGGATCCGTGATCTGAGGTTTATCCTCATTGCTGCACAGAAGAATTATGTCCTTAATGCACCGCTAGGTGACTATTGCGAGGAAGCGGAATCACGGGCGTTATGAGCGTTTGGCTAGCTCAATATGATGACTACTTGATAGTTTAGTGCACCATGCTTAAAGGCTTAGAATCGGGACTTCAAAGGCGTTTTGAGCGTCATGGACCATATGAGATGTTCCAGGAATTGAAGTTAATATTTCAAGCAAATACCCGAGTTGAGAGATATGAAGTCTTCAACAAGTTCTATAGCTAAAAGATGGAGGAGAATCGCTCAACTAGTGAGCATGTTCTCAGATTGTGCAGGTACTTCAATAGCTTGAATCAAGTGGGAGTTAATCTTCCGGATAAGATAGTGATTGACAGAATTCTCTAGTCACCATCACTAAGTTACTAGAACTTCGTGATGAACTATAGTATGCAAGGGATGGCCAACGATTCCCGAGCTCTTCGTGATGTTGAAATCGACAAAGGTAGAAATCAAGAAAGAGCATCAAGTGTTGATGATTGACAAGACCAATAGTCTCAAGGAAAAGGGCAAAGGGAAGAAGGGAACTTCAAGAAGAGCGGCAAGCAAGTTGCTGCTCGATTGTAGATGCCGAAGTCGGGACCTTAGCCTGAGACTAAGTGATTTTGCTGCAATGGAACTTGTCACTGGAAGCGGAACTACCCCAAGTATTTGGCGGATAAGAAGGATGGCAAAGTGAACAAAGGTATATTTGATATACAGATTATTGATGTGTATTTTACTAGTGTTCATAGCAACCCCTCGGTATTTGATACTTTGGTTCAGTTGCTAAAAGTAGTAACTCGAAACGGGAGTTGCAGAATGAACAGAAACTAGTTGAAGGGGAAGTGACGATGAGTGTTGGAAGTAGTTCCAGGATTGATATGATCATCATCGCACACTCCCTATATTTTTGAGATCAGTGTTAAAAACCAAATAAATGTTATTTAGCGTTTGCATTGAGCATGAATATGATTTGATCATGTTTATTGTAAAACGGTTATTCATTTAAAGTTAAAGAATAATTGTTATTCTGTTTACATGAATAAAACCTTTGATGGTTGTACACCCAATGAAAATAGTTTGTTGGATCTCGATCGTAGTGATACACATATTCATAATATTGATGCCAAAAGATGCAAAGTTAATAATGATAGTGCAACATATTTATGGCACTGCCGTTTAGGTCATATTGGTGTAAAGCGCATGAAGAAACTCCATGCTGATGGGATTTTGGAATCACTTGATTATGAATCACTTGATACTTGCGAACCATGCCTCATGGGCAAGATGACTAAGACTCCGTTCTCCGGAACAATGGAGCGAGCAACAGATTTGTTGGAAATCATACATACTGATGTATGTGGTCCAATGAATATTAAGGCTATAACAAGTATCATTATTTTCTGACCTTCACAGATGATTTGAGCAGATATGGGTATATCTACTTGATGAAACATAAGTAAAAGCGGCTTGAAAAGTTCAAAGAATTTCAGAGTGAAGTGAAGAATCATCGTAATAAGAAAATAAAAGTTTCTACGATATGATCGCAGAGGTAAAATATTTGAGTTACGAGTTTGGCTTTCAGTTAAAACAATGTGAAATAGTTCCACTACTCCATACACGGAACACCATAGTGTAATGGTGTGTATGAACATCGTAACCGTACTTTATTAGATATGGTGCGATCTATGATGTCTCTTATCGGTTTACCACTATCGTTTTGGGGTTATGCATTAGAGACAGCTGCATTCATGTTTAATAGGGCACCATCTAAATCCGTTGAGACGACACCGTATGAACAATGGTTTAACAAGTAAACCTAAGTCGCCGTTTCTTAAAAGTTTGGAGTTGTGATGCTTATGTGAAAAAGTTTTCACCTGATAAGCTCGAACCCAAATCGGAGAAGTGCGTCTTCATAGAGTACCCAAAAGAAAATGTTGGGTACACCTTCTATCACAGATCCAAAGGCAAGTTTTTCGTTGCTAAGATGGATCCTTTCTAGAGAAGAAGTTTCTCTCGAAAGAAGTGAGTGGGAGGAAAGTAGAACTTGATGAGGTAATTGTACCTTCTCCCTTATTGGAAAGTAGTTCATCACAGAAATCAGTTCGATGATTCCTACACCAATTAGTGAGGAAGTTAATGATGATGATCATGAAACTTCAGATCAAGTTGCTACCAAACCTCGTGGGTCTTCCAGAGTAAAATCCGCACCGGTGAATGCGGTAATCGTGTTCTGAAGTCATGTTACTAGACCTTGATGAACCTACGGACTATGAGGAAGCGATGATGAGCCCAGATTCCATGAAATGGCTTGAGGCCATGAAATCTGAGATAGGATCCATGTATGAGAACAAAGTATGGACTTTGATTGACTTGCTCGATGATCAGCAAGCCATGTTAAATAAATGGATCTTCAAGAGGAAGACGGACACTGATAGTAGTGTTACTATCTACAAAGCTCGACTTGTCACAAAAAGGTTTTCGACAAGTTCAAGGTGTTGACTACAATGAGATTTTCTCACCCGTAGCGATGCTTAAGTCTGTCCGAATCATGTTAGCAATTGCCGCATTTTATGATTATGAAATTTGGCAAATGGATGTAAAAACTGCATTCTTGAATGGATTTCTAGAAGAAGAGTTGTATATGATGCAACCAGAAGGTTTTGTTGATCCAAAGGGTCTTGACAAAGTGTGCAAGCTCCGGCGATCAATTTATGGTCCAGTGCAAGCATCTCGGAAGTTGGAATAAACGCTTTGATAGTGTGATCAAAGCATATGGTTTTATACTGACTTTTGGAGAAGCCTGTATTTACAAGAAAGTGAGTGGGAGCTCAGTAGCATTTCTGATATTATATGTGGACGACATATTATTGATTGGAAATGACATAGAATTTCTGGATAGCATAAAAGGATACTTGAATAAAAGTTTTTCAATGAAAGACCTCGGTGAAGCTGCTTACATATTGAACATCAAGATCTATTGAGATAGATCAAGACGCTTGATAACTTTTTCAATAAGTACATACCTTGTCAAGATTTTGAAAAGTTCAAAATGGAACAGTCAAAGAAAAGTTCTTGTCTGTGTTACAAAGGTGTGAAATTGAGTAAAGACTCAAATCCCGACCACGGCAGAAAATAGAAAAGAGAATGAAAGTCATTCCCTATGCCTCAGTCATAGGTTCTATGAAGTATGCCATGCTATGTACCAGACCTATTGTATACCTTGCTCTGAATTTGGCAAGGGAGTACAATAGTGATCTAGGAGTAGATCACTGGATATTGGTCAAGAACATCCTTAGTGAGGACTAAGGAAATATTTCTCGATTATGGAGGTGATAAAAGAGCCCGTCGTAAAGAGTTACATCGATGCAAGCTTTTTACACTGATCCAGATGACTCTAAGTCTCAATCTGGATACATATTAAAAGTGGGAGCAATTAGCTAGAGTAGCTCCATGCAGAGCATTGTAGACATAGAATAGTTCCAAATACATACGGCTCTGAATGTGACAGACCCGTTGACTAAGCTTCTCTCACGAGCAAAACATGATCATACCTTAGTACTCTTTGGGTGTTAATCACATAGCGATGTGAACTAGATTATTGACTCTAGTAAACCCTTTGGGTGTTGGTCACATGACGATGTGAACTATGGGTGTTAATCACATACAGATGTGAATATTAGTGTTGAATCACATGATGATGTGAACTAGATTATTGACTCTAGTGCAAGTGGGAGACTGAAGGAAATATGCCCTAGAGGCAATAATAAAGTTATTATTTATTTCCTTATTTCATGATAAATGTTTATTATTCATGCTAGAATTGTATTAACCGGAAACATAATACATGTGTGAATACATAGACAAACATATAGTCACTAGTATGCCTCTACTTGACTAGCTCATTAATCAAAGACGGTTATGTTTCCTAACCATAGACATGTGTTGTTATTTGATTAATGGGATCACATCATTAGGAGAATGATGTGATTGACATGACCCATTCCGTTAGCCTAGCACTTGATCGTTTAGTATATTGCTATTGCTTTCTTCATGACTTATACATGTTCCTGTAACTATGAGATTATGCAACTCCGTTTACGGAAGAACACTTTAGGTGCTACCAAAGCGTCTGGCGTAACTGGGTGATTATAAAGGAGTACTACAGGTGTCTCCAAAGGTACATGTTGGGTTGGCGTATTTCGAGATTAGGTTTTGTCACTCCGATTGTCGGAGAGGTATCTCTGGGCCATCTCGGTAATACACATCACATAAGCCTTGCAAGCATTGCAACTAATAATTTAGTTGTGAGATGATGTATTATGGAACGAGTAAAGAGACTTGCCGGTAACGAGATTGAACTAGGTATTGGATACCGACGATCGAATCTCGGGTAAGTAACATACCGATGACAAAGGGAACGACGTATGTTGTTATGCGGTTTGACCGATAAAGATCTTCGTAGAATATGTAGGAACCAATATGGGCATCCAGGTTCCGCTATTGGTTATTGACCGAGAATAGTTCTAGGTCATGTCTACATAGTTCTCGAACCCGTAGGGTCCGCACGCTTAACGTATCGATGACAGTTTATTATGAGTTTATAAGTTTTGATGTACCGAAGGTTGTTCGAGTCCCGGATGTGATCACGGACATGACGAGGAGTCTCGAAATGGTCGAGACATAAAGATTGATATATTGGAAGCCTATGTTTGGACTTGAAAGGTTCCGGATGAAAACAGGATTTTCTGGAACACCGGGGTTACGGAACCCCGGGGTCAATGGGCCTTGATGGGCCATAAGGGGAGAAGAGGAAGGCTGGCGGGGCAGGCCGCGTGCCCCCTCCCTCTAGTCCGAATAGGACAAGGAGAGAGGCGCCCCTTCCCTCTTCCCCTCCCCAAACCTAATCCAACTAGGAAGGGGAGTCCTACTCGGTGGGAGTAGGACTCCTCGGCCAGCGCCTCCCTAGGGCCGGCCGCACCCCCTCTTGCTCCTTTATATCACGGGGCAGGGGGCACCCCATGACACACAAGCTGATCTACGTGATCGTTCCTTAGCCGTGTCGGTGCCCCCTCCACCATATTACACCTCGGTCATATCGTCAGCGGAGCTTAGGCGAAGCCCTGCGTCGGTGGAGCATCATCATCGTCCTGCGCCCGTCGTCTTGTGGAACTCATCCTGACGCTTTGCTAGATCGGAGCCGGGGATCGTCATCGAGCTGAGCGTGTGCAGAACTTCGGAGGTGTCGTCGTTCGGTGTACTTGGATCGGTCGGATCGTGAAGGCGTCTGACTACATCAACCGCGTTGTTATAACGCTTCGCTTACGGTCTACGAGGGTACGTGGACATACACTCTCCCCTCTCGTTGCTATGCCATCACCATGGTCTTGAGTGTGCGTAGGAAATTTTTTGAAATTACTACGTTCCCCAACATCTTCTCCCATGCAAAAGCGGGTCATCAGAGTGGTAAGGGCAGCCATGGATCTTGGTTTTTCCTTGAACGACGTGGAGGGCGAGCCACTCATCTCGGATGCTATGTTTAAAGGCCGCGAGGGCTTCGGCGTCTGGACAATCGACAAGTTGGTTCTTTTTTACTAAGAACCTAGTCCAGAGCTTCCTGGCAGACTCCTCGAGCTACTGGATGATGTGACTTAGGTCATCGGCATCCGGAGGCCGAATATATGTACCTTGGAAGTTATTGCAGAAGGCGTCTTCCAAGTCTTCCCAGCTGCTGATGGAGTTCTCAGGGATGCTATTCAGCCAGTGCCGCGCTGGCCCCTTCAGTTTTAATGGGAGGTATTTGATGGTGTGGATGTCATCACCGCGGGACAAGTGCATATGAAGGAGGAAATCTCTGATCCATACTGCGGGGTCTATTGTTCCATCGTATGATTCGATAGTCATGGGTTTAAACCCATCCGGGAATTTGTGTTCCATTACTTCATCAATGAAGCAAAGGGGGTGTGTGGCACCTCTATGTCGGACCACGTCGCGACGTAGCTCGGATGGAGTTCGTCTGCGGTGCTCGGCCCGGGCGTGATTGTGTTTGTCACGTTCGGCTAGATGGTTGTCTTTGCGCGCCATGCACGTTGCCGTGATCTGTAGATCGATCTGGTCTGACCTGCTCTGTTGTCTAGGTCCTACCGTAGGTCATGTGTATGATACCGAGCTGTTGTGCCTCTGCCCTTACCGCGAGGTGGTACGGGCCGCTGTCCGGCTTGAGTTGCCGCTTTGTCCCGGTCACGTGGTGGTTGGTCAACCGCATTATTTGCTGGTAGGACGGGCTCCAGTGCCTCGTCATCGAATTGGGGTAACAATTTGTGCTTCGGGTAACTTTTGGTTAGGCGCTGATGACCCACAAGTATAGGGGATCTATCGTAGTCCTTTCGATAAGTAAGAGTGTCGAACCCAACGAGGAGCAGAAGGAAATGATAAGCGGTTTTCAGCAAGGTATTCTCTGCAAGTATTGAAATAAGTGGTAACAGATAGTTTTGTGATAAGGTAAATTGTAACGAGCAACAAGTAACAAAAGTAAATAAGGTGCAGAAAGGTGGCCCAATCCTTTTTGTAGCAAAGGACAAGCCTGGACAAACTCTTATAATAGGAAAAGCGCTCCGAGGACACATGGGAATATCGTCAAGCTAGTTTTCATCACGCTCATATGATTCGCGTTAGGTACTTTGATAATTTGATATGTGGGTGGACGGTGCTTGGGTGCTGTTCTTACTTGAACAAGCATCCCACTTATGATTAACCTCTATTGCAAGCATCCGCAACTACAACAAAAGTATTTAGGTAAACCTAACCATAGCATGAAACATATGGATCCAAATCAGCCCTTACGAAGCAACGCATAAACTAGGGTTTAAGCTTACATCACTCTAGCAACCCATCATCTACTTATTACTTCCCAATGCCTTCCTCTAGGCCCAAATAATGGTGAAGTGTTATGTAGTCGATGTTCACATAACACCACTAGAGGTTAGACAACATACATCTCATCAAAATATCGAGCGAATACCAAATTCACATGACTACTAATAGCAATACTTCTCCCTTGTCCTCGGGAACAAAGCGTAACTACTCACAAAGCATATTCATGTTCATAATCGGAGGGGTAATAATATGCATAAAGGATCTGAACATATGATCTTCCACCAAGTAAACCAACTAGCATCAACTACAAGGAGTAATCAACACTACTAGCAACCTACTAGCACCAATCCGGACTTAGAGACAAGAATTGGATACAAGAGATGAACTAGGGTTTGGAGATGAGATGGTCTTTGGTGAAGATGTTGATGAAGATTGCCCTCTCCCGATGAGAGGAGCGTTGATGATGATGATGGCGATGATTTCCCCTCCGGAGGGAAGTGTCCCCTAACAGAACAGCTCCACGAGCCCTAGATTAGTTCCGCCAAGGTTCCACCTCGTGGCGGTAGTCTCGTCGAAAGGTTGCTTATGATTTTTTTCTCATCGAAAGACTTCATATAGGAGAAGATGGGCGTCGGAGAGCCACCGGGGAGCCCACAAGGTAGGGGGGCGCGCCCAGGGGGGCGCCCCCCACCCTCGTGAGCAGGGTGTGGGCCCCCTGGCCTTCATCTTTGGCGATGATTTTTCTTTATTTATTTTAAGATATTCCGTGGAGTTTCAGGACTTTTAGAGTTGCGCAGAATAGGTCTCTAATATTTGCTCCTTTCCCAGCCAGAATTCCAGCTGCCGGCATTCCCCCTCTTCATGGTAAACCTTGTAAAATAAGAGAGAATAGCCATAAGTATTGTGACATAACGTGAAATAACAGCCCATAATGCAATAAATATCGATATAAAAGCATGATGCAAAATGGACGTATCAGGCGCTCGAGGCCGTATTCTTCGGCTGCTAGGACATTAGTCCATCTATCGTTGAGCAGATCTTGATCAGCTTGGAGCTGCTGCTACTTCTTTTTCAGGCACCTTGCAGTGGCTATTAGCTGGCGCTTAAAGCGCTCCTGCTTGAGAGGTTCCTCGGGCACGATAAAATCCTCGTTGCCGAGGCTCACCTCATCCTCGGAGAGCGGAAGGTAGTCACTGTCCTCCGAGTCTTCGTTCATGGCCTGTTCATCAGGGCTAACTCGCCCATCTTCCCATTCGTCCTGTTCGGAGGTTGGCTCAACGGGGTCTTCGTTGTCCTCGGCATCGTCCGAAGTATTATTTTCTCCTATGTCGGTATTGCTGTTTTTTCCATGGCGTGGTTTAGAGCGGCGCCGCTAACGTCGGCGCTTTGGCTGTATCTCAGGAGTATTATCCTCGACTGGATCATTTTCATTGTCGCCGTTATTCTCTTTAGGTGCATCCACTATGTACACATCATACGAGGAGGTGGCCGTCCCGTGTCCGGTAAACGGTGGGTTTTGGGTTTCCTCTTCTCCGGCATCGTCGTCCGGACCGTAGATGTATTCAGAGTCGTAATCGAGCATGTCTATTAAGTCCTCGACATTGGCTATTAAGTGGGTGGTGGGTGGGACGTAAAATTCTCTGCTCTCAGCCCCTAGTCCGGGCTGAGCATAGTTCGGACGTTGCTCCTCTGTAATGATGAGGGATCACATCAAGTCCAGGGCCTCACTTAAAGGCGAGGTTTGGCCCGATAGAAAGGAGTCCGTGGAGTGCGGCGAGAAGGAGACTCCTTGGCTGGACTCGCAATATTGACTCCGAAAATTTGGAGCCAACGTCCGGAGGAGCGTTCGGCTTCATGATGGTCGCCAGCGACATTACCTCCTCCGGCTCTCCCATGATGGGCCTAGAGGCCACAGATAGCTCGGCGAGCTCAGGGAGCTCGTCTTCGGACCTAGCGATGCGCTCCTGATTAAGGCCAGAGCGGAGGTTGGGAGTGCGAATCCTTGGAAGATCAAGTCTCCTCGGATATCAGCGACATAGTCCAGATTCCCAAAACTAATGTGGTGACCTGGGGCGTAGCTGTCGATCTGCTCTAGACGGCCAAGTGAGTTGGCCCGCACTGCGAAGCCACCGAACACAAAGATCTGGCCGAGGAGGAAAGCCTCCCTCGGGGCAGCATTGTTGTAGATGATTGATGGAGCCATCAAACCTTTTGGTGACAACGCAGCGGAACTCTCAATGAAAGCACCAATGTCGGCGTCAAAACCGGCGGATCTTGGGTAGGGGGTCCCGAACTGTGCGTCTAAGGTTGATGGTAACAGGAGGCGGGGGACATGATGTTTACCCAGGTTTGGGCCCTCTCTATGGAGGTAATACCCTACTTCCTGCTTGATTGATCTTGATGAATATGAGTATTACAAGAGTTGATCTACCATGAGATCGTAATGGCTAAAACCCTAGAAGTCTAGCATGTATGATTATGATTGCCTCTACGGACTAAACCCTCCAGTTTATATAGACACCGGAGGGGACTAGGGTTATACAAAGTTGGTTACAGAGAAAGGAATCTTCATATCCGGACGCCTAGCTTGCCTTCCACGCCAAGGAGAGTCCCATCCGGACATAGGTGAGAGTCTTCGGTCTTGTATCTTCAAAGCCCATTAGTCCGGCACATGCCAATAGGCTAGACGCCCGAGGACCCCTTAATCCAGGACTCCCTCAAACACCTTATTTGACTGATCCATTTTGAACTCTTTCAAAAACTTGTCAAGGTATGTACTCATTGAAAAATCTTATCAAGCGTCTTGATCTATCTCTATAGATCTTGATGCCCAATACGTAAGCAGCTTCAGCGAGATCTTTCATTAAAAAACTCTTATTCAAGTATCCCTTTATGCTATCTAGAAATTCTGTATCATTTCCAATCAACAATATGTCATCCACATATAATATTAGAAATGCTACGGAGCTCCCACTCACTTTCTTGTAAATATAGGCTTCTCCAAAAGTCTGTATAAAACCATGTGCTTTGATCACACTATCAAAGTGTTTGTTCCAACTCCGAGAGGCTTGCACCAGTCCATAAATGGATCACTGGAGCTTGCACACTTTGTTAGCACCCTTTGGATCGACAAAACCTTCTGATTGCATCATATACAACTCTTCTTCCAGAAATCCATTAAGGAATGCAGTTTTGACATCCATCTGCCAAATTTCATAATCATAAAATGCAGCAATAGCTAACATGATTCGGACAAACTTAAGCATCGCTACGGGTGAGAAAGTCTCATCGTAGTCAACTCCTTGAACATGTCGAAAACCTTTTGCGACAAGTCGAGCTTTGTAGATAGTAACAGTACTATCAGCGTCCGTCTTCCTCTTGAAGATCCATTTATTCTTAATGGCTTGCCGATCATCGGGCAAGTTCACCAAAGTCCACACTTTGTCCTCATACATGGATCCCATCTCAGATTTCATGGCCTCAAGCCATTTCGCGGAATCTGGGCTCATCATCGCTTCCTCATAGTAGATAGCTACTTTGTTCTCATAATCAATTGAGACCTCTTCCGAAATAGTGGAATCATCACTAAATAAAGTCATGACCTCTCCAAATCCACTTTCATAATTATCACAATAAGATTCAACACCCTCCAAAATAGTGGGATCATTACTTCCTAAAGTTGACACAAGTTTGACTTAATATGGGAGGGGGTACGAGATCGACAACGTTTTTTTCTATGGTTTGGGTGTCCTCGAGAGTTGGTCGAGCGAGAGGGGGTTGATCGACGTCCCCCTGTCGACCCCTAAGCTAAGCATGTGCGTGATCAAAACCACAAGATTTTCCGGACCGCCTCTCTCGTCAATGTCAAACAAGGGATTTAACAAGATGGCGCCATTCTGGATGTGCAGAAAAAAATGGTCCCTATTTTTCTTGATCTCATCTACCCTTCTATATGTCACATTGTCTAGTGTCAAAGGATTCAATACTTTGACACAAGAGAACATGCACATATAGAATGGTAGATGAGATCAGAAAAAAATAGGGATCAACTTAATTATGCACATCCATAATGGGGGCATTCTTGATAAATCTCTTATAAATCTCGAGAGAGTTTGTCGGGTAGGGGCGGGAGGGGGTACGAGATCGACAACATTTTTTCTATGGTTTGGGTGTCCTCGAGAGTTGGTCGAGCGAGAGGGGGTTGATTGACGTCCCCCTGTCGACCCCTCGGCGATCCTTGACCCTCGACCCCTCGACGACCCTCGAGCCTCATCCCCTCGGTGACCCAGATAGTTCCAATCGTTGACCGCTTGGATTCTCTTAACCTTTAAGGGATTTAACAAGATGGCACCATTCTGGATGTGCAGAAAATGGTCCATATTTTTCCTGATCTCAAGAAAACCATTGCTTCATCATTTGCCGAAAGTAACAGGCGCATAACGGTACGAAGCTCTCCAAAATTGTTTTGGAACAGAGTCCCAGATAGGATAATTCGATTTTTGGTACGAAGTTCAGCAAGAGCCTTCCGAATATCGCTATTTGGAAGGCCTTTGCTGAAATCCGTACCAAAAAGCGAATCATTCTATCAGGAACTCCGTTCCAAAACCACTTTGAAGAGCTTCATAGCGTCATACGCCTGTTGCTTCCAGTAAATGATGTAGCCATGGATGAGATCAGAAAAAAATGGATCAACTTGTGCACATCCATAATGGGGGCATTCTTGTTAAACGGAGACCCTCAACCCTCGGCGATCCTCGACCCTTGACCCCTCGGCCCTCAACGACACTCGACCCTCGACAACCCTCGACCCTCTACCCTAGTTTCTGACACCCTCATTCCTGATAAAAGATAAGAAGAGGAAGAACAGGAAAAAAATAGAGGAGAAGAAGAAGAAGAAAAATAGAAGAAAAAAAGATGAAAAAAAGAGGAGAAGAAGGAATAGAGGAGGAGAAGAAAAAATAGAAATTTTTCTTATTTTTCTTCTTCTCCTCTTTTCTTTTCTTCTTCTTCCTCTTCTTATTTTTTTCTCCTCTTCTTCCACTCCTCTTCTTCCCTTCTTCTTCTCCTTCTTCCTCTTCTTATTTTCCTTTTTCCTCTCCTTCTTTTTCTTCTTCTTCCTTCATCCTTCTTCCTCTTTTCTTATTTTTCCTTATTTTTCTTTTTCCTCTCCACTAACCTAAAACCTATACTAACCTAAAATGTACTAACAGTACAACTAACCTAAAAATTATTCTATGAACAAAAAAGACATACATCATCTATATATATGAAAAAAAACATACATCATATGAACAAAAAAATCATACATAAATACATCAATACATACAAAAAAATCATACAAAAAATTCATACATCACAGCGAGGACGGCGATGATGAGGCGGGGGCAGCGTCGAGGCGAGGCGGAGGCGGGGCGAGGCAGGCAGCGTGGCGAGGCGCGGGGGCAGCGATAGCAGTGAGGCGATGGCGTCGGGCGGCGGCGGCGGCGGCGACAAGGCGTGACGGCGATGGCGGCGACGATGGGCGTGGGAGCAGCGGCTGCTACCCGCGGCCTTGAGCGGCAGCGATAAGCGAGGGACGGCGGGCGGCGTCGGGGCAGCCTGGCGGCGTCGTGGAGGTCGGGGCCATCGGGGGGGATGCGATGAAAACTGAAATTTTTGATAAGTGTTTCTTATATACTCTAAGCATTGGTCCCGATTCGTGGCACCAACCGGAACCAATGCCCCCCTTTAGTCCTGGTTGGTGGCACCAACCGGGACCAAAGGTCAATTTCCAACAGCCCAAAGGGCGGGAAGCAGGGTTGGTGGCACCAACCGAAACTAAAGGGGGGCACTGGTTCCGGTTGGTGCCACGAACCGGTACCAATGCACCCCTTTAGTCCCGGTTGGTGCCACCAACCGGGACCAAAGGCCTTGTGCTGCCCCGCAGCCAAAATGTTTAGTCCCACCTTGCTAGTTGAGAGGGGCTCGGAGTGGTTTATAAGAGCGGCTGCGCTGACCACTTCGAGCTCCTCTCCAATGCAGGCTTACGGGCCTAAGTTGTCACTGCTATGCCTGTGGGGCTACTGGGCCTTCTGCGGACCTGAATCCTGGCCCATGGTTGGGTTTCTAGTCGTATTCAGGCCGTGGTGGCCCAGTAGGAGGCATTTTTTTTTAAATTTCCCAGTTTTTTGTTTTGTTTTTAGCATTATTTATTTTATTTTGTTTTTGCTTTATTTTTTAATTCTTTTTTCTTTTAGGTAATAAAAATTATAAACTTTCTGTTAGTGCCATTTGTTTTCCAATTTGAATAGTTTAAATTTGAATTTTTTAAACTTTGCATGAATCACTAGTTTTTGAATAACTTTACTATAAAGATAGATTTTTGAGTGATTCTTTTTCCTGCTATTTAATATTACTGTGTTTTATCATTATATTCAAAAACAGATTTTGTTATTTTAGTTTCTAATAAAAAATTCTTTATGATGATTCTTTTTGCTATTAAAGTTTCTAACAAAAAAATTCTTTATGAAAATTCTTTTTGCTTTTAATGTTTCGAACAGAAAATACTTTGATAATTTTGGTTGCATAAATTTTATATAATTTTAGTTTCAATAATACTAGAGGTTTATAAAAGTTTTTTGAGTTGATTCCTTTTTCTATTGGATTTTTATAAAAGATTTTTAGTTGATTCTTTTTGCTATTAAAGGATATTATAGTTTTGTTTTAGTTGATCATAACAGAATATTTTAATTGATTATTTTTAGTTCATTCTTTTTGCTATTAGTTCATTCTTTTTTCTATTAGTTCATTCTTTCAGCTAAATGACCCTTAAATTGAAAAGCACTACAAATGAACTCTAAAAAGGTTGAAAGTTGGCATGGTATCATCATTTCACCCACATAGCATGTGCTAAAAAGTTGAGAGGGTTACGACAAAAACTGGATGCACTTCGTACAAAATGCAGACAATCTCTTTGGAAGTATCGGGGTTTGGACGAAAACTCATACATTACAAAGGGATTTCATTTGTTCACATGTAAGCTAGATGATATTCTAGATCAAAGGCATCATCATAATAGTTGTGGATAGAAAGTCTTCACTTTTTCTTCGCTTGTGTCCTTTGCTTATTGCGTCGTAACCATGGATAATCGTCATCGTTTAACAGGGTGCTTGGGTCGGCCTTGACTTTGAAGGGAGGAATTTCATGAAACTTTTCATAATCTTCAGACATGTCTGTCTTGCCCTCCAATCCCACGATGTCTCTTTTTCCTGAAAGAACTGTGTGGCGCTTTGGCTCATCGTATGATGTATCCGCTTCCTTATCTTTTCTTTTTCTCGGTTTGGTAGACATGTCCTTCACATAGAAAACCTACGCCACATAATTGGCTAGGACGAATGGTTCGTCTATGTACCACAGATTGTTCAGATCAACTGTTGTCATTTCGTACTGTGGGTCTACCTATACCCCGCCTCCTGACAGATTGACCCATTTGCACTTAAACAAAGGGACCTTAATATCATGTCCATAGTCAAGTTCCCATATGTCCACTATGTAACAATAATATGCGTCCTTTCCCCTCTTGGTTGCTGCATCAAAGCGGACACCACTATTTTGGTTGGTGCTCTTTTGATCTTGGGCGATCGTGTAAAATGTATTCCCATTTATCTCGTACCCTTTGTAAGTCAGTACAGTCGAAGATGGTTCCCTCGCCAATGAGTACAGGTCAGAAACAGTGTTTTCACCCCTGAGACGTGTTTGCAACCAACTGCCAAAACTCCTGATGTGTTCACATGTAATCCAGTCATCACACTGGTCCAGGTGTTTGGAGCGCAGAATGTTCTTGTGTTCATCGAATACGGGTCACCAAGGTAGAATTATGTAGAACTGTGTAGTGTGCTTGAGACCAAGAATGCCCGTCTCTACATATTTTTGAGTCCCCTCCAAGCATCCTTTTCCACCCAGTCTCCCCTCATACCGCGATTGAGGGATACCTATGTTCTTAAGGTCAGGAATGAAGTCAACAAAAAACCCAATGACATCCTCTGTTTGATGGACCATGGAGATGCTTCCTTCTGGCCTAGCGCGGTTACGGACATATTTCTTTAGGACTCCCATGAACCTCTCAAAGGGGAACATATTGTGTATAAATACAGGGCCTAGAACAACAATCTCATCGACTAGATGAACTAGGACGTGTGTCATGATATTAAAGAAGGATGGTGGGAACACCAGCTCGAAACTGACAAGACATTGTGCCACATCACTCCTTAACCTTGGTAGGATTTTTGTATCGATCACCTTCTGAGAGATTGCATTGAGGAATGAACATAGCTTCACAATGGCAAATCAAACGTTTTTCAATAGAAGCCCCCTCAATGCAACTGGAAGAAGTTGCGTCATAATCACGTGGCAGTCATGAGACTTTAGGTTCTGGAACTTTTTCTCTGCCATATTTATTATTCCCTTTATATTTGACGAGTAGCCGGACAGGACCTTCATACTGAGCAGGCATTCAAAGAAGATTTCCTTCTCTTAGCTGGTAGGACCTTCATACTGCTTTGGAGGCATGCCATCTTTTTCGTGCAAACGTTGCAGGTCCTCCCGTGCCTCCGGTGTATCTTTTGTCTTCCCATACACGCCCAAGAAGCCTAGTAGGTTCATGCAAAGGTTCTTTGTCACGTGCATCACGTCCACTAAAGAGCGGACCTCTAGGGCTTTCCAGTAGGGTAGGTCCCAAAATATAGATTTCTTCTTCCACATGGGTGCGCGTCCCTCCGCGTCATTTGGAACAGATAGTCCGCCGGGACCCTTTCGAAGATTACTTTTAAATCATTGGCCATAGCAAGTACGTGATCATCGGTACGCATGGCGGGCTTCTTCCGATGATCTCGCCTTTGAAATGATTGCCTTTCTTTAGACATTGATGGTTGGTCGGAAGAAATCAACGATGCCCCAGGTACACATTCTTCCTGCATTTGTCCACGTATATACTTTTGGTGTCATCTAAACAGTGTGTGCATGCCTGGTATACCTTGTTTGTCTGTCCTGAAAGGTTACTGAGAGCAGACCAATCACTGATGGTTACAAACAGCAACACATGCAGGTCAAATTCCTCCTATTTGTGCTCATCCCACACACGTACACCGTTTCCAATCCACAGTTGTAAAAGTTCTTCAACTAATGGCCTTAGGTACACATCAATGTCGTTGTCGGGTTGCTTAGGGCCTTGGATGAGAACTGGCATCATAATGAACTTCCGCTTCATGCACAGCCAAGGAGGAAGGTTATAGATACATAGAGTCACGAGCCAGGTGCTGTGATTGCTGCTCTGCTCCCCAAAAGGATTAATGCCATCCGTGATTAAACCAAACCATACGTTCCTTGCGTCACCTGCAAACTCCTCCCAGTAATTTCTCTCGATTTTTCTCCACTGCGACCCGTCAGCAGGTGCTCTCAACTTCCCGTCTTTCTTACGGTCCTCTTTGTGCCATCTCATCAACTTGGCATGCTCTTTGTTTCTGAACAGGCGTTTCAACCGTGGTATTATAGGAGCATACCACATCACCTTGGCAGGAACCCTCTTCCTAGGGCGCTCGCCGTTAACATCACCAGGGTCATCTCGTCTGATCTTATATCGCAATGCACCACATACTGGGCATGCGTTCAAATCCTCGTATGCACCGTGGTAGAGGATGCAGTCATTAGGGCATGCATGT
Source organism: Aegilops bicornis (assembly GCA_021605145.1). Taxonomy (NCBI): domain Eukaryota; kingdom Viridiplantae; phylum Streptophyta; class Magnoliopsida; order Poales; family Poaceae; genus Aegilops; species Aegilops bicornis. The sequence goes on along the minus strand of CM038669.1, from coordinate 64,071,577 downwards.
ATCTTCTGCACCTCCAATCCTAGAGGGCATACAACCTTCTTTGCTGCATACGTACTGTCGGGCAATTCGTTATCCTTTGGAAGCTTCTTCTTCAATATTTTTAGTAGCTTCTCAAATCCTTTGTCGAGCACACCATTCTCTCGCCTTCCACCGCAGCAATTCGATGCAGTACGGGCTTTGTGTTGCCATCTTCGCAATTGGGGTACAAACCTTTTTGTGATCCTCTAACATGCGATCGAACTTCAGCTTCTCCTTTTGACTTTCGCACTGTCTCCTTGCATCAACAATGACCCGGTGGAGATCATCATCGGGCACATTGTCTGGTTCCTCTTGATCTTCCACAACTTCCCCCGTTGCAGCATCACCGTATTCAAGGGGCACATAGTTGTCATCGTCCTCTTATTCTTTGTTGTCTTCCATCATAACCCCTATTTCTCCATGCTTGGTCCAAACATTATAGTATGGCATGAAACCCTTATAAAGCAGGTGGGTGTGAAGGGTTTTCGAGTCAGAGTAAGACTTCGTATTCCCACATATAGGTCATGGACAACACATAAAACCATTCTGCTTGTTTGCCGCAGCCACTTCGAGAAAATTATGCACGCCCTTAATGTACTCGGAGGTGTATGCATCACCGTACATCCATTGCGGTTCATCTGCGTGCATTATATATAATTAAGTGTGTCAAAACCATTACGAGAACATCATGAATAGATAAGTGACCAAATTAATAGAAGTTCATCATCACATTAAAACCAAAGTACATACATAGTTCTCATTGAACAACATATAGCTCTCCAGAGCATCTAATTAAACCATACATTGAAACTATGTAAAACATTTCAATGCAACAACAAATGCGATCAAAATCACAACCAAGGTAATAATTGATCCAACGGCATAATGATACCAAGCCTCGGTATGAATGGCATATTTTCTAATCTTTCTAATCTTCAAGCGCATTGCATCCATCTTAATCCTGTGATCATCGACGACATCCACAACATGCGACTCCAATATCATCTTCTCCTCCTCAATTTTTTTTATTTTTTCCTTCAAGTAATTGTTTACTTCTTCAACTAAATTTAACCTCTCGACAATAGGGTCGTTTGGAATTTTCCGGTTCACATACCTCCTAAATTAATAAAATCTATGTCACGTTGGTCGGCATAATTATCATAAACAATAAATGAACCAAATAGTTATAAAAGATAATATATACCACAAATCATAGATAGGACGAGGGCCGACGGGGGCAGATACCAAAACCATCACACTATATAATAAGAAGCAATAATAAAAGTAAGAAAATTATAAGTGTCTATCTAAACATACAAGTAAGAAAAAAATTCCTTTCAGAAAGAAGATAAGAACAAGAGGCTCACCACGGTGGTGGGGGCGACGAGATTGGCGTGGGCGATCGACAACGGTGAAGATGGGGACGGGACGTGACGGACCGCTAAACCTACACAAATATTGAGGAAAATGGAGCTTGGAGGTCGAGCTTGGAGAGGAGAAAGCTTAAGTAGTGTGGCTCGAGCATTGCATCGAACACCTCATGTGCATAGGAGGTGAGCTAGAGCACCACAAAGCCCTCCCCTCACAGGCTAGAAAGCAGTGTGGAGTGCTCTACTCACCAGCGAGGGGGTATATATAGGCACATCATTGGTCCTGGTTTGTGGCTGGAACCGAGACTAAAGGACACCCTTTAGTTCTGGTTCAAGCCACCAACAGGGACCAATGGGGGTGGGCCAGGGGTGAGGCACATTCGTCCCGGTTCGAGCGTCGAACCGGGACCAAAGGTTCCAGATGAACCGGGACCAATGCCCCATGATGGCCCGGCCGGCCCCCTGGCCTCACGAACCAGGACCTATGCCCCCACGAGTCCCGGTTCTGGGCTGAACCGGGACTAATGGGCTGGCCCGGCCTGAACCAAAGCCCTATTTTCTACTAGTGAAGGACCGGCCGTAGTCAAACTCGATTCAACTAAAGTTGGAGAAACAAACACCCGCCAGCCACCTGTGTGCAAAAGCACGTCGGTAGAACCAGTCTCATGAGCGCGGTCATGTAATGTCGCTCCGGGCCGCTTCATCCAACAATACCGCCGAATTAAAGTAAGACGTTGGTGGTAAGCAGTATGACTATTATCGCCCACAACTCTTTGTGTTCTACTCGTGCATATAACATCTACGCATAGACCTGGCTCGGATGCCATTGTTAGGGAACGCGGTAATTTCAAAAAAAATTCCTACGATCACGCAAGATCTATCTAGGTGATGCATAGCAACGAGAGGGGAGAGTGTGTCCACGTACCCTCGTAGACCGAAAGCGAAAGCGTTTAAATAACGCGGTTGATGTAGTCGAACTTCTTCGCGATCCAACCGATCAAGTACCGAATGTACAGCACCTCTGCATTCAACACACGTTCAGCTCGATGACGTCCCTCGTGCTCTTGATACAGTTGAGGACGAGGGTGAGTTCCGTCAGCACGACGGCGTGGCGACGGTGATGATGATGCTACCGGTGCAAGGCTTCGCCTAAGCACTACGATGGTATGATCGAGGTGTGTAACTGTGGAGGGGGGCACCCCACATGGTTAAGAGAAACTTGTGTGTCTTTGGGGTGCCCCCTGCCCACGTATATAAAGGAGGGAGGGAGAGAGGCCGGCCCCCTAGGGGTGCGCCCAGAGTATGGAGTCCTACTAGGACTTCCAAGTCCTAGTAGGAATCCATTTCCCTTTTGGAGTAGGAGAGAAGGAAAGAGAGAAAGAGAGAGGGAGTAGGAAAGGGCAAGGGGGCGCCGCCCCCTTCCCCTAGTCCAATTCGGACCCGTGGGGGGCGCGCGCTACCTCCCCTTTGGTCTGCCTCCTCCTTTCCCGTATGGCCCAATAAGGCCCATTACTTCTCCCGGTGAATTCCCGTAACTCCCCGGCACTCTGAAAAATACCTGAATCACTCAGAACCTTTTCGATGTCCGAATATAACCTTACAATATATGGATCTTTACGTCTCGACCATATCGAGACTCCTCGTCGCGTCCGTGATCTCATCCGGGACTCCGAACAAACTTCGATCATCAAAACACATAACTCATAATATAAATCATCATCGAACGTTAAGCGTGCGGACCCTACGGGTTCGAGAACTATGTAGACATGACCGAGACACATCTCCGATCAATAACCAATAGCGGAACCTGGATGCTCATATAGGCTCCTACATATTCTACGAATATCTTTATCGGTCAAACCGCAAAACAACATACGTTGTTCCCTTTGTCATTCCTATGTTACTTGCCCGAGATTCGATCGTCGGTATCATCATACCTAGTTCAATCTCGTTACTGGCAAGTCTCTTTACTCGTTCTGTAATGCTTCATCCCGCAACTAACTCATTAGTCACATTGCTTGCAAGGCTTATAGTGATGAGCATTAGCGAGAGGGCCCAGAGATACCTCTCTGATACATGGAGTGACAAATCCTATTCTCGATCTATGCCAACCCAACAAACACCTTCGGAGACACCTGTAGAGCATCTTTATAATCACCCAGTTACGTTGTGATGTTTGATAGCACACAAGGTGTTCCTCCGGTATCCGGGAGTTGCATAATCTCATAGTCCGAGGAACGTGTATAAGTCATGAAGAAAGCAGTAGCAATGAAACTGTAACGATCATAATGCTAAGCTAACGGATGGGTCTTGTCCATCACATCATTTTCCTAATGATGTGATCTCGTTCATCAAATGAGAACACATGTCTATGGTTAGGAAACATAACCATCTTTGATTAACGAGCTAGTCAAGTAGAGGCATACTAGGGACACTATGTTTTGTCTATGTATTCATGATACGTCTCCAACGTATCTATAATTTTTTATTGTTCCATGCTATTATATTACCCCTTTTGGATGTTCATGGGCTTTATTTTACACATTTATATCATTTTTGGGACTAACCTACAAACCGGAGGCCCAGCCCATATTGTTGTTTTTTTGCCTATTTCAGTATTTCGAAGAAAAAGGAATATCAAACGGAGTCCAAACGGAATGAAACCTTCGGGAGCGTGATTTTTGGAACGAACGTGATCCAGAGGACTTGGAGTGCAAGTAAAGAAGCTTCCGAGGAAGCCACGAGATAGTAGGGCGCGCCCCCTGTCTCGTGGGCCCCTCGGGCGGCCACCGACGTACTTCTTCCTCCTATATATACCTACGTACCCCGAAAACATCCAGGGGCACCACGAAACACAATTTCCACCACCGTAACCTTACAGATCCGCGAGATCCCATCTTGGAGCCTTCGCCGGCACTCTGTCGGAGGGGGAATCAACCATGGAGGGCCTCTACATCAACATCCTTGCCCCTCCGATGAGTTGTGCGTAGTTTACCGCAGACCTACGGGTCCATAGTTATTAGCTAGATGGCTTCTTCTCTCTTTTTGGATCTCAATACAATGTTCTCCCCCTCTCTTGTGGAGATCTATTCGATGTAAACTCTTTTTGCGGTGTGTTTGTCGAGATCCGATGAATTGTGGGTTTATGATCAAGTTTATCTATGAATAATATTTGAATCTTCTCTGAATTCTTTTATGTATGATTGAGTTATCTTTGCAAGTCTCTTGAATTATCGGTTTAGTTTGGCCTACTAGATTGGTCTTTCTTGCCATGGGAGAAGTGCTTAGCTTTGGGTTCAATCTTGCGGTGTCCTTACCCGATGTGAGAAAGGGTTGCAAGGCACGTATTGTATTGTTGCCATCGAGGATAACAAGATGGGGTTTATATCATATTGCATGAGTTTATCCCTCTACATCATGTCATCTTGTTTAATGTGTTACTCTGTTCTTATGAACTTAATACTCTAGATGCAGGCACGAGTCGGTCGATGTGTGGAGTAATAGTAGTAGATGCAGGCAGGAGTCGGTCTACTTGTTATGGACGTGATGCCTATATACATGATCATGCTTAGATAATCTCATAACTATCGTTTTTCTATCAATTGCTCGACAGTAATTTGTTCACCCAACAGTAATACTTATGCTATCTTGAGAGAAGCCACTAGTGAAACCTATGGCCCCCGGGTCTATCTCTTATCATATTTGCTTTCAATCTACTTTTACTTGCATCTTTACTTTTTGCATCTATATTACAAAATACCAAAAATATATTTATCTTATTATCTTTATTAGATCTCACTTTACTGAAGTGGCCATGAAGGGATTGACAACCCCTTTATTGCGTTGGTTGCGAGTTCTCAGTTTGTTTGTGTAGGTGCGTGGGACTTTTGAGGAGCCTCCTACTAGATTGATACCTTGGTTCTCAAAACTGAGGAAAATACTTACGCTACACTTGCTGCATCACCCTCTCCTCTTCAAGGAAAACCAACGCAAGCTCAAGACGTAGCAATTCACACATGTACTAAGTTTCCGGTTAATACAATTCTAGCATGAATAATAAACATTTATCATGATATAAGGAAATATAAATAACAACTTTATTATTGCCTCTAGGGGATATTTCCTTCACTACACTACATATGCATCGGTATCAATGAAATGTGTAGTATCTGTGGACTGAACTGCAACATGCCAGAAGAGAAGGGGAAAGCCTAGCCCATCGAAGACTAGCATCTCCAAGCATCTTGCAGCAATTAGAAGAGTATAGAATAGCAGTTTATATTTAACAAACATGTTATAGAAATAACGCCCAGAGATCCTTCCCCGACTCCCTGCGGGAAAGCAAGCTCGGAGCCACATATCCATTACATGCCTCAACATTCAGTATCCAGTTCTAGGTGTATCGATCGGGATACAACTCCGAGTGTCCGTTACCGTAGGATGGGCTATCGATAGATGTTTTCTTCCCTGCATGGGTGCACAAACTTACCCAACACGCTCGATCAACTCCGGCTGGACACACCATCAGGTCATGACTGGCCTCGGCCGATCAACACGCCGTAGTCCTACCTAGGCTCATCAGAGAGGCTAGCACGACTGTCAGAATCCTAAATGTGAAGGGGTCATGGGCCAATCATCCTGTGCAATCTTGCGCGTTGCGAACGCGGGCGGTGAGCTGACCTAGCCTCCCTTATACAAGTGAAGGCGTTCCAGTCCAACCCGGTGTGCGCCGCTAAGTTGCTGAGGTCAGTGAGCTTTTGGAAGAATTGTACGACGCAGAGTGCCCATACTTATTCCCGCTTGGTGGTCAGTGCGAAAAAGGCCAGAGACCTACTCGGATCAAATATCCATACCGTTAGTGAAGTAGGAGCGCGCGGTAACGAGCAGAGACTCACGATCGATGTGACCCCGTCGCCCCGTCTCGTGGACTTGTGGCAAGGGCTAAGAATGCCCGGCTACACCACGTAGTTATCTCGCGGGCACCTTCCAGGTCAATCCGACTCCACATCACTCACATATATGCTCGCGCGGGTACCCCTCAGGGCCGACCCGACTTTAGTATCATGGTTATGTTGTAAAGCCATAGTAACCGTGTGCCCAAAACACCAAGGGGGAACCCTGAGGAATCACCCTCGATGGAATTCCACCTGATGTAATCGTCAACGTGAACCTAGGAGGAATCACCCTCGAGGTCCACTCTTGAGGAGCTACACGACATCGTCGTTATCGGGAGTGGTGAAGGAGGAATCACCCTCGATGACCACAGCCGATGAACTAACCTACAAGGTTAACATCAGAAGTGTTGACGAGGTATCACCCTCGGCACTCAATAGTAACCCAGTAGTGTCGTACAACAAAGGGGGGTGATGTGCGGTGTCGGGGCCTGGACGTCGATCACGTTGATCGAGTCATCGAATGTAAAGCGGGGGCAACTGGGACAAGGTGGGGTCATTGGTGGATCTCTAACCAACCTATACTAAGAAGTTTAGAACAAGCAGGTAAGGTATGTAAGCAGGTAACAAAATCAGAATAGGATCATACAAAAGTAGTAGCAGTTCTAATGCAAGCATGAGAGGGAAAGAAATGGGCGATATTGTAATGAACAAGGGGGGTTGGCTTGCCTGGTTGCTCTGCGGCAAAGGCAGGGTCGTCAGTGGTATCGCCGGTGACGTAGTCGATCACAGGGGCAGCATCAGTCTCGGGGTCTACCGGAGAGAAGAGGGGGGAGAAACAGATAAATACATAGCAATCATATGCAACACAGAGTATGCTATGCTAACGTGCAGTGCAGGGTTGCCTAAAGATATGTCTAAGTCATATTAGTTATTTTAGTTTTTAAGCTGGATTTATTAACCGGTTCATATGCACTATTCATCTATCGGAAACGGGTTAAAAGTTACGGGTTCACCTACATCGAGGGTTCCAACATGGAAACAGATGACACGATCAGATTTGTCTCGTCGTTCTGAGCAAGTTTCATGTACAAAGTTTTTCGATCTGAGCTACGATTATTTTTCTATGAATTTTCAAAGGTTGTAGACATTTTCTGGCATTTATTTTATTATCTAATTCAACATTATCCAGAACAGTAGTGGATGACGTCAGGATGACGTAGAGGTGATGTTAGAAGTCATCAGGACGGTTGACTGGGGTCAAACCTGACCTGTGGGTCCAGTGGGACCCACATGCCAGCCTCACAGTAGTTTAATTAGGTTTTTGTTAAACTATTTAGGATTAATTAAGGGTAGGCCCTACTGGTCAATGAGTGATTAGTGATTTAATTAGCTAATTAATTAATTTGTAGATTTAGTTATTTATAAAAATCATTTTAACAGGCGGGACCCACATGTCATGGAAACAGGGCCAGCCAAATCAGCTTTGACTGGGTCAACTGGGCCAAGTGGGACCCAGTGGTCGATGGCTGGCGATGGGGCCCAACACCACATCGATGCCGAGTTAAGCGTGGCCACCGAGTCTTGTGCAAGGCCAAACGGCGGCGAAAACTCCGGCGAGCCCGGATCTCGCGTACGGGTGGCCATCTGCCATGATTTCGGATGCCTTGGAAAGCTGGCGGTGGGCCACATCGGATGGCGGCGGTGGCGAGGCTAGGGACGCAGCGTAGCGACGACGGCGAGCACAACGGCGCACGAGCCAGCCAGTAGGCCGCTCCTTTCGATGGGAGCTCCTATGCGTTTGCGGTAGATTAACGATCCGGCGCTGCTGCTGCTAGCATGGGCCGGCCCACTAGCCTGCTGCCCTAGTTTTTTTTTGATTTGCTTTGTTATGAAAATAAAAATATGAAATCAAAAAAGGTTTACAGATTTAAAGAAAAAAGGTTCATCCATTTGAAAAAAAGTTCATCAATTTGAAAAAAAAATCATTCAAATTGAAAGAAAAGTTCATCCAATTTAGCAAAAGTTCATTAATTTTTGAAAAAGTTCATTTAATTTCAAAAAAGTTCATAGAAATTCAAAAAAAAAGTTCGTTGAACTGAAAAAAAAAGTCCATAGATAAAAAAAGTTCATCCATTTTCAAAAGGGTGTTCATCAAATTTCAAAATAGTTCATCGATATTCAAAAAAGTTCATCAATCAGAAAAAACTGTTGAAATTTTTAAAAAGTTCATAGATATTCAAAAAAATTCACAGAATTTTCAATAAAGAAAATGTTAACCGGCGCCTAGATGGGCCAGCCCATTTACGGACTCCACAGGCGCCAGTTAATGAAAATGCACGTTAACTGGCGCCTGTGGCGCCAAATAGGAAATGCCGCTTTCGATGACTCCGTCCCACGCGCACCTGCTCGATGTTTTCTAGTCGGTTGTCCAGGGGATCGTCTCACTTCATCAAAAAAAGAAAAAAAAAAGATACTCTGGACGGGATTTAGATGGATCCCAATGCAAAACAGTGATTGCGCCGCCGCCGTCGCTACTCGGCTTCGCCGCTTCGGCTACAGGCTGCTGAGTACAGGAAGATCGATCGGCGATTCAGCCACAATTCTTCAGGCCGCTCTTTGATTGGAAACGGGGCCGTCCGATCGATCGGCGACCACGATAGTTCCATCCTCTAGGTGCTCTCATCATCTCATGGCTACCATCCTTCGAGTGCTTCATGTAACCGAGGAGCTGAATAGGTATGTTTTTATATACACAATTATTATGTAAAATATTATATTATATTCACTATAGTTTTTCATGATATATATATACACACATTATAATTTCTTATTAGTTTTTTTTTTCTAGTGAGATAGGGCCCAATTTTTTGGTTTCGCACAGGGCCCCGGATTTCGCCGGCCCGGTCCTGGCTGGTATATGCAATGCAAGTGCACATAAGATAGTCAGTGACCTGATCATAGGTTATGCTACTCCTTATCTAAACGCAGGGCATATGTTCTTTCTGAATCTCCAAAAAATTATATATACTATTGACACTGTGACAAAGTGTGTCATTGATGCAAGGATGTACTTGAATGCCTTCAGAAAATCAAGTAAAAGTATGCATGACCTATCAACATGGTTTGTTTCCCCTAGGATATCCGAAATGCTTAATGCTTGGCTAGATAAAAATATATTGCATCTGCCCGTTTTTGTTTGTTCAGTGTCCTGTTTCTGTTTCGTTTTCATTTTCCCCTTCTTTATTTTTATTTCTCCGTGAAATAAAAATATACAAAGTATATTCGGAATTGCAATTTTTTTTCAAATATTCAAAAAAGTCAGCATTACAAAAATTTATTCCTGTTTTAGAAATATTAAAAATTTAAAAATATCTGGTTTCGGAATTTCGTCAACATTTAAAAAATGTTGACATTTAAAAAAATTAGAATTGCTGGAGATTTTTTATAAAATTAACATCTTTTAAAATGTTCCATATTCAAAAAATATTCCTATTTTAGGGAAAATTTAACAAAAAAATAATGTTTGCTTCCAAGAAAACACTTTTTTAATTGTTTTGAATGTTCTGGTTTTAAAAAAAAATCAATAATGTGTGTTTTATAAAAGTTTCATTATTTCAAAAGAAAATATACGATTTCAATTACTATTCCCGTTTCTATTTTTGTTTGTTTTTCGAAAAATTATATGGAATTTTCAAAAAGAATGTTCACATTTTTTAAAACTGTCCGGGCTTTCAAAGAAACTTAACGTTTCGAAGAATATTTGGCAGTTCATATTTCTTTGAAAGTTCAAAAAAATAAAAAAAATAAATCAATCTGAAGCTATCGTATTTTCGTAAATATTCGCGCTGGACATTGGTTAGAAGCGCGCGTTTGTTTATCCTGGTTGGATATAAATTAAAAAGATTGTGGGCATGTGCCAATAAAAGAGAATATATTGTTTGGCTCTAATTTAAAAAATGTGAATACGTGAGCGCTAAAATAATCAAAGAAAATAAACCATCATAATGAAGGGACATTCATATTTGATTATGCTTATGAAACATAATTTATGTGCTGCAATTAGTAATTCATCAGGTTACGCCGTTGTAGGAGAATGGTACAAACAGCCGTGTCCCGAAGCTCGTCACACATCCACCAAATGAGGAGGCATCCACAACCCCGAGATGGAGGCGGACGCAAAAGAAAAAGGCATGAGTTGGGTGCTCGCCACCACGCCTACCAACCTCACCACTATCAAGATTTTACGGGCCAAACATGTCCAATGAAAAGACTGCAACTCGTTGCTCTGTCGCCTACTGTTGTCGAGACCATTTTTTTATGGACACATCGCTTATCTTTCCCGTTGGCTGTCATAAATAAAATATCTCTCCCGTTGCAACGCACGGGCATATATGCTAGTTATATATAAAGCAAGGTGCATTTCGCCAATTTTTTCATCCGTTCACCGCCGAAGATTTTTCTCTATTCGAGGTGATACTAAATTCTTATGCGTTCGTCTACTAGGAACAAAGGTTTTTCCAGAATTTCGTAAGTGGGCCGCACGCTATGGCCCAGCGAAGCCAGCCCACTATTTTCCTTCCCATGCAACTGGGAAAATTCTGTTTTTCGCATAGGGCGGCAAATAGTCGGAGCTTCACACAGAACAACCAATAATGGGCTGGCACAAATTTCTTTCTTTTACTTCTATTTTTATTCTCTTTCCCTCTTTGTTTTTTCACTTTCACCTTTATTTTTCTTAAAAAAATTATTTCATAAATTCACATTCTCAGAAAATGTTCGGAATTATATTTTTTTGGAAATTGTTCAGAAATGCAAAATTTTGTTGCTATTTCAAAAGTTATTCTAAACTTCAAAGAAGTTTCCTTTTTTAAGTTATTGCTTTTCAGAATTGTTTCAGATTTACAAAAAATAAAATGGCATCTAAGAAATATCCCAATTTCATTCTTGGTTTAGTGAAATTTTCAAAGTTCAAAATAATGTTTGCATATAAGAAATACGAAAAATCTTATTAATTTTAAACACATGTTCCCGGTTTAAAAAATGTTCACAAATTCAAATAATGTCCATGTGTTTATAAAACAAGTTGGTGTTTCATAAAATGTTTATGAATTTAAATAGATGTTCCAGTTTCGTCTGCTAGGAACAAAGGTTTTTCCGGAATTTCGTAAGTGGGCCGCGCACTATGGCCCAGCGAACCAGCCCACTATTTTCATTCCAACGCAACTGGAAAAATTCTATTTTCCGCACAGGGTGGCAAATAGTCGGAGCTTCACACAGGACAACTAGTAATGGGCTGACCCAATTTTATTTTATTTTTATTTTTATTCTCCTTCCCCTATCTGTTTTTTCACTTTCAACTTTATTTTTCTTACAAAAATTTAATTCAAATTCTCAGAAAATGTTCGGAATTAGAAAAAACATATTTTGGAAATTGTTCAGAAATGCAAATTTTTGTTGCTATTTTAAAAGATATTCTGAACTTGAAAGAAGTTTCCTTTTTAAGTTATTGTTTTTCAGAATTGTTTGAGATTTATAAAAATAAAATGGCATTTAGAAATTATCCGAATTTAATTCCTGGTTTAGTGAAATTTCAAAGTTCCAAATAATGTTCGCGCATAAAAGATAAACATTTTCGAAAAATGTTAAGAATTTTCAACACATGTTCCCGTTCTAAAATATGTTCACAAATTCAAATAATGTCTATGTGTTTATAAAACAAGTTGGTGTTTCATAAAATCTTTATTAATTTCAAAAGTTGTTCATGTTTCAAATTTTGTTTGTGTTTTTTTGGAAGTGTACATAATTTTCAAAAACATGTTCAGAATTTAAAAATTGACTCATGTTTTCTACAATATTTAGAAACTTCATACGTTAAAATCTCCTCTATTGACAGAAAAAGTAGCTAATTTATGGGCCTTCTCTGACGTACGATGGCATAAGTCACGCAACAAAACTCTTAAATGCACTCGATCAATGAATGGGAAAATAGCGGACTGATTACTTCACACCGAGGAAACCGAGAAGCTAAATATCCCTTTTCACGTGCACATTGGGGTTTTGCTTGTAGACATAATTCTCACTAACTTTAAATGCATATCATTTTCTCTTCCGTTGCAACGCACGGGCATATGTGCTATTATATGTATGTATTTGCATGGTGATTCTTCTTTCCTTCTGTTATGTTCAAGCATTCTACTACATGTACCATTTTGTTTCGTTGATAGTTCCACACAATTAGCACATGTTTTCCTCACTTTGGTGTCTTTTTGCGCCATTATCGCAACGGTCATCTATTACACATCAAAGACGTACATGGACGAGGTTTGTTTTTGGTGTCGCTGCCACCTCAATCATGACCTAGAAAAACAACAACCCTAATTGCGGGGGAGGATGCCTACATACTACCTTGTCGCTAGATCTGCATCACCCCCCCTTCCCCGACACAAGCAAGGCCAGCTGACGAAAGGGGACGCGGTGAAGTGACTGGAGGAGGCCACGGGAGCAAAATGATATGGAGCTCTCGTGTGTATCACTATTATGGCTACTAGTAAGGTACACGTGCATTGCACGCATGAGATTTGGCAACCAAATTATGAATAAATACCACATCATAGCATGTGAGCTTTGAGTCATATATGCAAGATGTAGATGTTCATTTAATTCTTATAGTTTGTCTCATTCAAAATCAATTTGTTTTTATAAAAAAGCTAATCTATTTTAAGATTCATGAAATTGTGCGCTGTAAAGCATAAAGTAAAAAATAAATATTGACAATTCATCTAGAAAAAATTGGGCAATTATGATATGAAAGATTTAGAACAAAAGAGAAGTGCTTGTGTTTTAAGATTTGTGCATTTTGCTTAAGTTCAACCATGGAGTCTTCTAGATTGTACATGTGGCATAATCTAGTAGAATGTAGATGATATCCAACGGCCAATACTGCTCGGATTTGCCATCTCTGCACCGTCGGATTGGTTTCATCCAACGGCCATCTTTCAAAGTTATTCGCACACTATATAAAGGTATAGAAACGTGTTGTGGGTCGGCCGTTTAATATGTGTGACATGCCGGGGCATTGGGACAAGGCCCGTATGCCGGCATGGCACGGCCCACTTATAAATATGCCTAGGCCGGCCGTGCCATTTAAGCGTGGGCGGGCTGAATCATGTTAGGTTTGCTACTAACTAATGACTACTAGCTAGCAACTAAGTTATCAAAACCATAACTATATATCAAGAACATAGTGAAATGTCACCTTGAATTTTGAACGTTTGACAAGCAATCTGACATACCAACCAAGAGAATTTTGTTCATGTATGCTTGGTAATGTCCACAAAGTTGACTTCCTGATTTTCTTTCACGGTGATCAACAATTTGTTCATAATAGATTATGGTTTTGTTCTGGGAGCATATATATGACCTCTCGGCCAGGACAGACCTCCCATGAACTGGACTCCAGCATCTCTACCGGCTTCCTCTGAAAACGCCAAAGCACTGCCCTTCTTGGTTCATTTATAAACCAGATTAGTCAAACTAATAGTTTTGTCTTGGTATGCAGATTTTGTAATGCAATGCCATGTCGGTCTCGTTGTGTTATGGATGCGATTTTTTTGATGTTGTATGTCACATTATGCAATTAATTCGTGATGAGGGCAAACAATTTGATATAATCGTAAAGATGTACTCTCTCCGATCCAAAAAAGTGTTGTGGTTTTTTAGTTCAAATTTAAACTAAAACCACGACACTCTTTTTGGATCAGAGGGAGTAGTTCACAAGAAAATAATCTTTATTTGTAACCATAAACCTTGTTTTTAGTCTGATATTGCTCATCAATTCCCTTAACTCTGGCCATTTTGTTCACCTTTTCTGTCTTCTATACTTCATGCCAGGTGGAGGAACATCAGTATTAATACCAAGATTATCTGACAGTTCCAGTATCTTGCAGTAGTAATGTATTAATTGGAAGAATATTTTGATGATGTTTTTTTTTTTGCTTTTTGTTATGAGCTTTTCATCATTTAAGTCACTTTCTGGATAGTTCAATACTAGATTTTTGGGATTAGCTGTTAATATGTTTACAGTTCCAAAATCGATATTCATTAGCAGCTAGCCTTCTAACTAAAATATGTTCTTGCTATGACTTCATCACAGATTTGGAGGTGTCGATGAGTGGCGGTGCGTAGCCCATCTCCCCATCAATAAAGCCAATCCTCCTACGCTATTGTCTACGGCTCCCTCTGCAAGGCTTCTCCATGCCGGTCTACTCTCTAGTTGGCCTCTTCTTCTTTCTCTCAGGCGCGCCGACACGGCTGACCCGTCGTTGATCAGTGGTGGAGGTATGCGAGGATTCTCTGGCCGCTACAGGCTACAATCTTAGGTTTGGTCTTCTCTTCTACCTTAATCCCATCAGATTCTGTTTGGACCATTCTATTCAATTGTTCGAACAAGTGATGGCGACACTGATGACTTCCTGATTAAAATGGTGATCGATGAGGTCACAAGGGATGTATAAGGAGATGTCCCATGGTGTATGCTCTTTGCGGATGATGTGATGCCGATGATAGTCAGACAGCGGTCAATAGGAAGTTAGAGCTTTGAAAAGAACTAAAACCGAATACATGAGGCGTGCTTTCAGTACTACTAGGCACGAGGACGAGGTTAGCCTTCATGGGCAGGTGGTGCCTCAGAAGTATACCTTTCGATATTTGCGGTCAACGTTGTAGAAGGGATGGGAATATCGATAAAGATGTGAACCATCAAATCAAAGTCGGATGTATGAAGTGGCGCCAAGCTTCTGGCATTCTCTGTGATAAGAGAGCCACAAAAGCTAAAGGCAAGTTTTATAGGACGGCGATTCGACCAGCAATATTGCATGGTGCTGAGTGTTGACCGACTAAAAGTCGACATGTACAACAGTTAGGTGTGGTGGAGATGCGCATGTTGAGATGGATGTGTGGCCACACAAGGAAGGACCGAGTCCAGAATGATTATATACAAGATAGAGTTGGGGTAGAACTGATTGAACATCGTTTGAGATTGTTTGGGCATATTCAGCGCAGGCCTCCAGAAGCTCCAGTGCATAGCGGACGGCTAAAGCGTGCTGATATGTCAAAAGAGGCCAGGTACACATGACAAATACTAAAAAAGAGAGAGAGAGAGACTTGTACGTATGCTTTGCAGGTTTTGACAACACATCGAACATATAAACCCTAGTAGACTACCCGCATAACTAGGGGCATCGCTCGTGCTCGCCACTTTTGACCGCCCGATCAAGCTTCCACAATAATCTTTTGGCTGCTGACATCGGGTCAACCGTCCACCTTTTTTCACTTTTGCGCTTGCTTCACGAGAGAATGACAGGTGGGGCTCGTAGCCGTCGGGTCACAAGATCAACGTGAGTTTTCTTCTGATTTTGGTACGCGAAGTCTGGGTCGTGTGCTCGCCAATCGTGATCCGGGTAAAAGGAACCCTGGACCCATGAGCCAATCCCGCTTCTCGTAGCCGCAACTGCCTCCCCCGCTCCCTCCGCACCGCGAGCCAATCCCACAGTCACCTCCCTCGCTTCCTCCGCAGCCCCATAGCCGCCTCCCCCGCTCACTCTGCACCTCGCCCCCTGAGCCCATTCCGCTCCTCTGCTCTCCACTATGCCACCTCCTCTCTCACTTTTCTCTTCAGCAGCGGTGCCAAAGAAGGCGCATAGCCGCCAAAGAAGGTGCACACGGGCAGTTGATCCATGCCGAAGAAGAGCGGCGAGGACTGCGCTTCGGTCGAGGTGTGTCGTGGTTTTGTCAGAGCAGATGTCCTAGTGTGATGACTTAGTCGTGAGGCCATCGCAACTAGGTAGTAGCTTGAACGGGGTTGATCGGAATCGAGAGACGCGAGTTTTTACCCAAGTTCGGCCCCTCGCGGTGGAGGTAAAAGCCTACATCTTGCTTCATTGATATTGATGATGATGATCTCGGTTACAAGGGCGGTGTTTCGCTACCTCTATCTCGAGAGCATCTACTTTAATCTTGTGTAAGACTTGTCTGTCTATTTGTCTAAACTTCTCCCTCTTGGGGTGCACTGCGCCACCTTATATAAGTTGAAGGGGCGACTTACATGTAGAGTCCTAATAGGATTAAGACTACTCTATTTTCTTATTTACAAGTGGAATCCTAGTCCAGATCTTGCTTCCCTTGTAAGGGAAATATTCCTTACGCCTTTCCTCTCAAGCCAGCCCATCAAATTCCCTACCTTGAGCCAGTCTTCTCACAAGCCACCTTCTAGGCCTTGGGCCTTGTCATTCGTTTGACCCGCCTACCGGGTCACCAGTGAGTCGCCAAGCTCGGTCGGGTCATCAGTGAGTCACCAAGTCTCAGTCGGCTCATACTTCAGGCCAGGTTATGCCGTGGGGTATATCCCCGATATTAGCCCCCAGTTTAATTTGGATTTATCCATGTTAAACTTATCCTGCAAAATAAAAACAAGAACAAATTTGACAGATTGTGCACCGGGTCGAAGGTTCTTCTGAGCCGACATCTGTTCATCCTGAAGTCCTTGTCATTTCTCTATGCCAACACTTGACCAAGTCAATATTTGCCGGGTCATGCAATTCTTGAATCATTCCATATCCTGTCTATTCCTTATATTCAAGGGAATCCCTCCTATAAAGTCCAGGTCTCTTTGTTATAGCAGTAGGCCAGCTTCAAAATCAATTTGCTAACCTTGGCTTCTTACAGAAAAATATTTGGGGGGGGGGGGGATCCATTTGAGTTGGCTTCCAATGCTCTGGACAAAAATATTGGACTTAAGATATTCATATGATTTTCAGGTGGCTTGAGGATGTTGAACTTGCCGACTTGCGATCGTCGAAATTGCCGAGTTATAGAATTTGATCATACCGGGTCATGATTGTTACAGACGTCGGGTCACATAATTTGTCTTCCTGAGTTCTTCAGGCCAAATCCTTATACCTTGTGACGACTTAGTGCTTGCTTTTGTAAATATAGCTTCCAATTGTTGAGTCAGCTACTGGGCCTTTCTATGAATAGAACTTTGCCAATTTCTCTACCAAGAATATGATACCTGGTTTGCTCGAAACTGAGAACTTGAAGGTGTATCTCCCTTATATGCATATCACCTATAGCCCACAAGTCTTAAGAAGGGAACGCGGTGATAGCTTAAGACTTGCTTCAATATAAATGCTGCAACCTTGGAGAAATCCGAATTGTTCATCTAAGTCACCAGTCATAAACTGAACATTTTGTACTTCACATGTGTAGCCCCCAAGTGTTGGGTTGTCTTGCCTGCAACAACCTGAGACTTGTAATTGTCTTATGCTTATAAAACTTTAGCCAGTGCAGCCCCCAAGGGCCGGGTCATTATGCAATAATGAGCAGTGTCGGAGTAAATGACCACGTGTAGCCTAGCCGGCTCCCCTGGCTCTTCAAAAAATGACAGGCCGATCGAGCCTTCAAGCACCCTAGGCATAGGGCCGCCTACCCCTGGCCAGCTGTCTCACAGGCCGAACATCTGGCCAGGGGTAGGCGGCCCTATGCCTAGGGTGCTTGAAGGCTCGATCGTCCTGTCATTTTTTGAAGAGCCAGGGGGAGCCGGCTAGGCTACCCGTGGTCATTTACTCCGACAAGCAGGGACTTTGTAGATCTGATTATATAGACTTGAGAAGCGATATGTAGCCCCTAAAGGTCGGGTCATCAGCATGTGATAAGCCGGGTCTTCCAATTTGGATGTTTATGACTTTGGTAAAGAACTGAATGTTGTAGCCCCCAAGGGCCGACTCAACAAGATAATACTGAGCTGGGACTTAAAAAATGATTTTAAGGCCGGATCATCTCCCTAAGATAACCGGGTCTGTTGACGATGTGATGATTTGAAAAGAAACTTGCATTAGCCCCCAAGTGTCGTCGTGCATGCTTGCACTAACATGGGACTTGCATACTTGATATAATCGTGATTTTAATAATGTAGCCCCCAAGTGTGGGGTCGTGTGCATGCAGCGACTCGGGACTATTCCTTCCATTGTAGAATAAAATCATATCCACTGTCTGGATGATGTTACTGAATGCTTTGCACATCAATATTGAACCATGCTCCTTGCTGTAAGCTGGGATTTTTGGATGAGGAAATAATAGCCATTTCTTTGAAGGGGCTTTAAAAACCTCAATCATCTAATACTGGTTATGATAACCATAATGAAAATCTAGCCATATTGGCTATTAAAGATTGGATAATGTAACCCGGTTTCAAAACCGGCTCCTGAAACATAAACCCATATATCCATGCATATATGATGCATTGTATGATGATTCAATAATATGCAATGTATGATGATGTATGCATATATTAGTAGAGTACAAAAAGACTGGCTTTCGAGGCTCAAGTCTTGCTTCAGTGAAGCTGGCAGGATAGCCTTGGTTTAGTCTCGCTTTCAGTAAGCTGACTCTCACATGACTTAAGCCATCGTTTTAACCTTGACAAATTCAGGCTCATGAAAATTGATTTGTCAAGAGTATGGTGGGTCATCTTGTTCGGAGTAGCATCAAGCATACAGGCAAGTTTAACCAATAATGTGGCGTTTTTGCCGGGTCAAAAGGGTTTTGTAAGCTAAACTCAGTGAGTTGGAAGCCCCCTAGTGCCATTATAGTCAATTAATAAAGACTCATGCATAATAAATATGAGATGAAACGACAGAGGCCCGGAATTTTGGGGATGCTGACTTTATTATGTTGATCATAAATAGATAAGCCAATAAGGCATGATACTCATGTTTGAACCGCGCATCTTGGCAGCTAGTCCTCTTTGTTAACCTTAATTTTCGCCAATCTGACAGGATACCCATGTTTGAACTGCGCATCATGGCATCAAGTTCTCTTTGGCAACCTTTAATTTTTCCTGAGAACTCGAACTTGCGAGAGATAGATTCCTCTTGAACCGGACGCTGAGCCGGATATTGAGAGCTCAAAACTTTGTGAAAGATAGATTTCCTTTAAGATTCTTCATACTGCTCGTGGCAGCTAGAATATATTTGAAGCTGGAAGCAATGTGGCGAGTTGATGCTTTTTGTAATGCTAGTCGTATGTCCTCCCATTCTTTGCGATTCTCACTTCGTCCAGCTCTCTTGGCTTCTTCAGGGCCTTTTTTTATGTTTGTGCGGACATGACCATTGAATTCTTCATAAGGAGTTGGATCATCCCATGATAACGTTAGGCTCTTCGTAGGGTTTCTTGATTTTGACCTCTGCTGCCGATGTTTTGAGTCGCCGGGTCCCCTGGTTCTTCCAAGGTTGATTCCTCTGGCTCCTTTAGGGTTGTTTTTTTATAGGCCAACACTTTCATGGTTGGTTCTTCTGGCTCCCCATGTTATAGCCGGTACTGATCAAACTGCGAGGATGACAGACCATATGTGTTTCTGCCAGGAAAACACTAGGTGCAAGTGCAGCTATGACCTCTGATGTATTGGTGTTGACTGGACCACTGGATGATGAGTGGCGTGTTTGCCCGTGATGTAGGTCAGCCTCCAGCATGTTAACTGATGTAGGTCAGCCTCCAGCATGTTAACTAGATCGGGATCGCGCCCTGGCGCGAGGTGCCGGTCCAAACGTGTTTGGTCAAGTAGTGAATGCTTAGCCAGTAGCAATACATGTATATCATATGCATTCATATATGGTAATAATACAGCGGAAGAGAAACATTCAAACGTGATATAAGCGAGACATAATACCACTCAGTACCAGCATGAAACTATTAAGGCATAATCGATCTCAGTTCGTTCATTAGATTAAAAAAAAGTCACTCGACAGGAAGCTCGAAATCAAAAGCGCAGCCATTCGATACGATGGTTAATAACAAAAGTGATATAATATGAGAAAGTTATCGGAGCAGAAACATAATAAAGAAGAAGCAACTAAGCATGTTAACAAACATGACCAAATGAAACACCCTCAAGGTGAAGACAATTGTTGATCTAGTGAACCATAATGTATAAGTGCCTTCCACTACCCTCAGAATTGTTACAGGGAACCTCACATGGATCCTGGCACACTTGTATAAATTTCTCTCATGCAAAGTGTCTAAAACATGTCTATGACCTCATTAGGCACCATCTTGTTGGCATGATTTCCCTATAGAAGAGCACACACGTATACTCTTGATAAGGCCATCATCGAAACAACCCCATTGATACCATAGCCTGGAGATTCGCAGGTAGATGTGCTGGTTCCACACGGCCAAGAAAATGCCAGATAAGTCGACAAAATTGTACAGAAGCAGAGGGGGTTGGATAATCTATGGCACATATGAAAGAAAAACCAGTTTTGGCACAAGTTTTAGGTAAGAATGATACTTGGACAGTAAATAAAGAACAACTGATTAGAGTTATTTCTCAGTTTAGATAGAATGGAAAGAACCAATGATTGTTTACATATAGCAGAATTATGTCTGAGTTCAGATAAAAAAGAAATAGGCACCGATTGTTTCCATATAGCAGAATAAATGCTAGGTGAGTAATTTGTTGATGCCAAAATAACATAATTAGATATGTATCCATAATTAGTTAAAACCATTGAAAGAAATCATATATAGTATAAGCTGGAAGACATAGTACGTCAAATCGGAAGGAGAAGCACTCTAGATAACAGCCATTGATTTGATAATCAGCAACATCAATATAAATGAGACCAATCTTTAACCGTAGTGTCCTATACAGCACCCGGAAAACACAATTAGCTTACTATACCTATATAACTTTCTTGGAGAGGTCGAACGAGAGAAAGATTAAGGGTACCTGAACAATGGGGACGAGATCGCTTCTCTGGTGTGCCCCCGCTCCGGTCAAACCACAAGACAACCCTCCGCCACGACACGGATCGAACTGCAAAATATCCAGAAACATCAATAGTCATCTTTAGTTCAGCTAGGTTGATATATGGCAATGGGAATCAAATAAGTTGTGTGTCTAGTATGCATCAGTATTTAGTAGTCAACTTTTTCTGCAACACTAAAGAAACTGAACTTCTAGTAAATTTTTCTCACCACCAAAGATCAATGCACTTTTTAAAAAAATATCAATTTAGAGACCAAATGCATCACCAGAAAGATATAAACATATGGTTTAATATAAATATATATGGCCTGTTTGGATGCTGCCCGAGCCAATCCTGCCAGTCACAGGGGCACCAAAATTTTGGCAGAGCAATCGGCCGCCTGCTTCTCACCAAATAACTGGCGTGGAATTGAACTGAGATGTGTAGCTAGCCTGGGCACGCCAAAGAATTGGCATCCATCCAAATGCATAGCGACCACTCAGTCAATGACCAATTTTTTGGCACGGCGGCTCTGGGATCGAATCCAAACAGCCCCATAACAGAGCATATTTGGCATGGCGGCTCTGGCCTCCTTTCCAAAAGAAGTTCAATAAGCACTACACTAATAGACCAACTGAACATGAAAGACACAAACATCGTGAAAACTAAAGAAAAATGCTATATACTTTCTATCTCCTATAGGACACTGATTTATGATAACAGAAATCCGAGGGTGAGCCCTCGTCGTTAAGTAAAACTATATATTTTCTATAAAAATTCCTGCAAGAGTAAATTAATAACATCCTTGCCTTCAAGTGAACCCAACAGTTTGGTGGACATATCAGAGGCGAGGGAAGAGAGAGTAAACAGAACATACATGCATTTTATTCCTTCACAATTTGTGCTTTCATGCATAAAGAAACAATGACTGCCGTTAGACTATCACAAAGAAACTCCAAGAAAATTAAACCGTAACAGTAGGAGACTGGAAACTAAAGAGGGAATATGTTGAGGCAGCCTCTATACAGTAGGAGGGATTAGCTAAATTCTGTTGCTTGTAAAAGAACTACCATAATGTGACTGGCATTGATCATTCACATGATCAAGTCATGTGTGTACCAAGACAAAATCAAATACATGGTACCGGCACATTGATGCATAAAACAAAAAGATTCCTTGCCTATTGGCATTACAGACCACGATTCCGCTAACAAAAGAAATGCAAAATTGGCATTACAGATCACAACTTTGCTCACTAAAATAATCAAGGGAAGTACAAAGAACATACACACACACACACACAGCATATTTGGGCTTAGTACAGCAGCAGAAACCAGAAGGAACAATAATAAAAACAGAGCATATTTGGGATTGATGAAGATTGCTCACCTTCTCCAGGAAGAACAGGCGGTCGATGAACTGCGTGGAAACCTCGTCCAGCTCCACAACATCGGTGACCTGCAGCGGTCAGAGAGAGGGATGGTGAGCAGAAGCAGCGCGAGATTGACGGGGAGAGGAGTCCTGCGTCTTTAATCGAACGTGTCTCACCTTGAGGTCCTCGACGTCTCCGCAGCCCGTACTCTAAAGCAAGCTCGGCACAGGCACAATTTGCAAGATCCCGGGCATGAAATGAACGCCCAAAAGGGAGTGCAGCAACAACGGAAAGAAACGCTAAAAGGGAACATAGAGCAAAAACCAACCCAAAATGCAAGCAAGAATTTTTAAAAGGGAACATAGAGCAGCATGAGCATGAGGCATAGAAAAATGGGGTCACCTTAAGATCAAGAATCAGTGGCTCTCTCTCTCTCTCTCCCAGTTCAAATCAGAAGGAAAGAACCACTATTATTGATACCACTATTATTGATTAGAGTTATTTGTAATTAGGCAAAGCACTACAACACTGGATCCTAAGCAACAGCTGAGGCATACAAAACTACAAGTGTTTGTTCTTTTCATAAATAAACAACCTTTAGTATCTCAACCAGAACCAAAGCAAAACAAAAATCATGGTTAAGTAACCAGCAAAGGAAGAATGAACCTTTTTTGAATTTTAAAGTAGCAAGACATGAAAAGTTCTTTATTGCCTTCAATACTACACACATTAGGGAGGTAGCTGCAGTTCTATTGCATAGTGGGCTCAGATTCACCTTTCCTCGATCATATAACCTACCCCCATCATCTCTTATCACCAGATCAATCTGTTTATACAGTAGAGCTGCCCTGGTTATCACTCAACAAGAATGACCATCCAAGGACAGAACAATAAGTATCACAGGATCAAAAAGGATTCTAGAGACAAGAGGGAGGATCCAACTTGATACCCATAGGTGCCTTGATTGCTCAAAGGCACACTTATTTCAGCGACGGTTAATCATCATCGCCCTAGCAAGGATGGCACGTGCGAATAAAAAGGGTTCAGGGTTCAATGCATATGGGCTCAGATTTGCCTTTCCTCGATCATATAATCTACCCCCATCATCTCTTATCACCAGATCAATCTGTTTATACAGTGGAGCTGCCCTGGTTATCACTCAATAAGAATGACCATCCAAAGGACAGAACAATAAGTATCACAGGATCAAAAAGGATTCTAGAGACAAGAGGGAGGACCCAACTTGATACCCACGGCTAATCATCATCGCCCTAGCAAGAATGGCTTCCGACCGATGTGGCACGTGATTCAAACGCGGTGGGGCAGGCTATTTACGCGCGGTGGCACGGTCGAGGTGAAACTGTTCATTGCAACAGTAACTATTTTTTATCCGACGGACGAGGTCATTCCAGGGCTCGATCCGACGGCTCAGATTGCATCAAGCGACCAGATCCAACGGCCAGGAATGCCAAGCGGCTGAGGAGGCTGGAGGATGACCGGCATCCTAGAGCAACTGCTTAAACCATTGAGTACAAAAGTCATTCATGCCAACCACAAAAAGGAAATAATCTGCAATGCAAGGCTAATATGATTTATCTATTGCCAATCATTGTATCCATTTAAATTATGATCTGAACATATATACTTTCCAGTCACATGGCATCATCTTTTTAACTGAACTAAACCTCCAAAGTTATGTCAATGATTAAATATGGCATTAATGTAAAATCTATGGCAGCACATCAATAAGGATCGCGCCTTGGCGCGAAGGTGCCGGTCCCAATGTTTTGGTCCATCAAATATGATAATGAGTTGGGAATATTATTGATTTTGGCATGTTGAAAGCTTTCATAAACATATGATTATAAATCATGCTGATGAAAGCTAAATGGAAAATAATGTATGTACATAAAATGCATTCACATACATATAAAATTTGGTTTCTTTGTCATACATAGACATGGTGACACAATCATAATATATACATGAGTTAAATAATAAGTCTTGGGCAAGTACAAAAGATTAGGATTCATAAGGCAAGAAATTCTGAGGTCTTTTTTTATAGTAGTACGACAGAGGGCTTCCTCCATTCAGTTGTAAGGATTGCAAGGAGGGCGATAAGCCAAAATCAGTTTGAATATAGGGTTCGTATATCAATGTTATATCATGAAATTGAAGAAACCATCTCATAGAGCAAACTACTTTGTTTACCAGCTAAGGCATGTCACTTTATTTCCAGGGAACATCAATCCACGGACAATGCCTGCCTTCGCCGTTTCTTTAGTGGACGCACACAATCTGTCTAAGATAGGCGATCAAAAGGTTAAAACATATATATGTTAAAAGTGGTTGTTGAACATAGAACGTCAAAATAAGGACAGTACCCATTGTCTTTGATACGTTATTGATTATTAGTACTTGTTTTGTAGAATCATTCTGAGCATAACGAATAATTTACCCGTTTTACGGGGCATGTCACTGTCCTGTAAAAGAATTTAGGTGACCAGGAGCCTCACACACATTCATAGGGGCGAACTAATTTTTTGAACAAGAACTATCACAAGCAAAATACCTATGTTAGTAAGCTGAATGCACATGCGTAGTTCATCCTAATCAGGATAGAAAACACACATACTCTCTCTGTAAACTTTTATAAGAGCGTTTAGATCACTACAGTAGTGACCTAAACGCTCTTATATTTGTTTACAGAGGGAGTATAATTTACATAATTAAGTCTGCTAGGATAAGGCACTGCAAAGTAGAGCATCAGTATACACCATATAAGTTACATAATTTAATTTTCTAGGACCGACGGATTGCATAGTAGAGTATCAGTACATATATCATATAACGTACATAATTAAGTCTGGTAGGACAAGGTGCTGCATAGCAGAGCATTGATTGCATCGCAGAAGGCAGTATACTAACTTACTAAGACGGCGGACTGAAAGTACCTAACAATCATTCAGATAGCCGCATTGCAGAAGGCAATATACTAAGACAGTGAACTGAAAGTACCAAACGATCATTCAGATAGCCATGATAATGAGGAGCTAACACTGGATTAGTAATCATTGTGTACCAAGTTGTCCGCAGAGCAATTTCCCTCACTGTCAAAGATATAATCATCCAAAGAGCTCATGTAAGGCACATGTTCATCATGTTCAGTATAATCTCAGTGTCATCTACAAATATGCGCATTCTGACAAGGATACAAATCTATGGCAGCACATCAACACGAAATAAATATACTAAAAAACTAAATTAATGGGGTTAACTAAGGCAATGAAAATTAAACGATGAACATGATTATATTGAAAGCTCAGATTAATGGAAGAAGACTATATCAATTGTTGTAAGTAGGATCAATTAGTTCATCATATCATTATACCAAGAGCACACACACTGGCAAATCATCTAAAAGGCTGATGCCAACAAAAGAGGGTACACAGTGTAGAAGGCTGAGGCCAACAAAAGAGGGTCCCGGCACAATAAATAGCAATAGAACCAACCGACGATCCTGGAAAGAAGAGTATATACTAAATTTTCTGGCAATGAAATAGAGTCACATTTGCAATAATTGTCCACAGTTTAATTGATCATAATCCTCCGCATTCTTGACACTAAACAAATTCATAACCGCTAGTTTCCGAAATATGATGTTGTGAATATAATTAACCTTCATAAGAAAAGGAATAATTTCTGACCAAGAAATAGCTCACGACCACTACTCTCCATCACCACTATGAATCCACCCAAGAAATAGCTCAAGGATTAATTGGTACAGTTTCAGATGACATGTTTTATTTTCACCTTTCTATCTAAACTGTACCAAAACGTGATTTTGCTTCAAACGTGATGAGTCAAAACATGATGCCATCTGAAACTTAAGCATCCAGAGAGATGTGGGGTAGATGGGGGAAGGGAAGCTCACCACGTTGGTCTGTAGAAGATGTGACTGGACTGCTCTGTCCGCTGTATATTTGTTGATATATATTCAGATTCAGAGGTGTTTGGTGCTGGATGTTGGCCTGGTGCTGCTGCTCCACCTCCTCTTCTCTGGCCGCTGTACCATCTACACCCGTAGCTTCTCCATGGATGGGACCCCTTCCTTCCTTGACACAAGCAGGGTAGAGGCTGCCTGCCTGCACATCGCACACACGCATCAGAGAAAGAAGAAAGAAAATCAGAGGAAGAAGAAGAAGAGAAACGAGGGGAGGAGGGATCTGACCTAGGACGCAAGACCGATAGCGCGAGGGCGAGCAGAGGCTATGGGTCGAGCACTCTGCGGGGTCGGAGCAGGAGGGCTCGGGAGCCAGCGCCGTGCCCGGGGACGAGCTCGCGGACGGGGAGGGCAGGCGCCCAATCGCCGTCGCGCAGCACCGCGGCGTGGTCGGAGGAGAGGAGACACGGGACGGCGCAGCACGCCGCCTTGCCCTGCTGCTGCTCCTCCCCGCTGCCGCCGCCGTCGTGCTCCTCGTCCTCCCTCCGCTTTTGCTCATCGTCGTTGGGGAGGGGGGGCTTTGCTGCGGTGGATCTGGCCGCCGACGGCGCGGGGAGGCGGGTGGCGGCGGCGGCGGCGATGTGGGCGGGAGGAGAGGAGGCGTGCGGGAGGGGAGGCGAGGGGAGGGGAGGGGAACGAGAGAGAGGGAGAGGAGGCGCGCGGGAGGGGGAGGGGAGCCGGCTAGGGTTGCCTCCACGGGAGCCGGCCCTTTTATACCCCGGGCGAGTGAAATGACGAAAATGCCCCCGGCGGGGCAGGCTATTTACGCGCGGTGGCACGGTCGAGGTGAAACTGTTCATTGCAACAGTAACTTTCTTTTTATCCGACGGACGAGGTCATTCCAGGGCTCGATCCGACGGCTCCGATCGCATCAAGCAACCAGATCCAACGGCCAGGAATGTCAAGCGGCTGAGGAGGCTGGAGGATGACCGGCATCCTTATTTCTCGATAGTTGGATGCCAGTTTGTTAAGAGGCGTGGTGCCAATACATGCCAGTATGGCCTCCTCGTGTCATTGTAAACTGGGCTGCTGGGCCGGCGGCCTGTACATCTGCCCTTCGCAACGTGGGGACCGGTCACATGATGATGCAGGCGGGAGTGCTATATTCGCAGTTTGATGGTCCCCTTTTGTATGAAATAACTAGATCATCAAAGCGCGTGTTGCCGCGCCCGTTCATCTTGAAAAAATAATTTAACTTATTTACCACAATCTAGGCCGCACAAATACTTGAGAAAATTTTGATGGTGTATCTCAGTTATGCATGTCTAGTGAGAAAATTCTACATTTTGGTCTAACATGCAAGGGATACGTAAATACTAGTGCTAGATACAACTTCTCGTCAGGTTTATAATAATTGGTGTCCCAAACAGAGGATACCATGATATCTTATGTAATCGGTACCGCTATCGTGTTTTGAATTCAATGGCAGGATGTCATAGATGCCGACGTTCGACTTCATGTCGCCTTGATGTGAACTTGTTGTTTGGTGAAATAGTAGTACCTCCTCGAATGCCCAGAGAGCTGACTGAGGTCCTCAACCTACTCCACTGTCTTTCTAATGTGTTTGCTTGCCTTGTTGAGTTTGTTCTTTCTCCGAGGGCTGCATGAACAATACACTTATACTCTTTGAAAATCAGGAGTGGATTTCTCAGAACATGTCTCTTTGTTGGAGTGCATAAGCCAGACCAAAGAGATACACATGATGGATACCCCACACTAAAAAAATTAACTATAGAAAAAATTGTACCGAAGGCAAGGATTTACATCATATGAGAGTTGAACAACTTTTCTTTTTACTCGACTCTTAGGATCATTTACCAATGTAAAGGAGAGAAATATAGGCCGAGCTAATGGGGTTTATAGCTCATCAATCTCTTAAAATTATTTCGCTTCAGTTCCCTGTCCCAAAATTGCAAGTATGACTTAAATCCTTCTAATCATTGTATTTCGTCTATAGGATACTAACCCATATGATTTTTGTGGCTGGGGAATCAATATGGTTCATTGATGGATTACATTCTTATAGGCTACTGATTCACAAAGCTTTTCTGTAATTTCTTATGTTGGCGTAAACAACTTCTTTATCAGGACAGACAGGATCAAGATAAAAAGCACAACTAAGAATCTAAGATCATTAAACATGAAGAAAGTAATTTGATGAAATGCATACCAAACTCTTTGTCATCATTATGTTAGTAAGAAAAACTATAAAAAAGTTATGACCCTGGCACGGGAGCCGGAAAGATTGGTAATCACAAAGAAGTTAGCAATCATAATAGTATTCGTCACTAATACTAATTGCTGCAAACATAAATGAATCCTTAACCTTTTAAACTTCAATAGATGGGCCATTATAATGATCAAACGCTGATAACTCATCCTCCGTGATTTAGGTCCAAGATCAAAAACCTGTTGTAAAAAAGAATTAAATGTCATGTCCATCAGTACAAAAAATCACCAATCTTACTTCTAATGGAATCTCAGATGAGAGCTTACCACTCCAGGCCTGAGATCCAAAATCAACAAATATGCAGTTAGAAAACTAAACATCATTTTACCATGTCCATCAGTACAACGTGATGCTTTGAATCCATTATGCTAAGATGCCCACCTGTACGCAATCGATAATCAAAGGAACAACAATTCTCCGTGGAGATTATCATGCCCATTAATAAAAAAGAGATACAGGGGAAAAAGCTTGAAAGGAGAGAAGAAGACCAATAGCATGTAATCAGTAAGTGGTGATGGATAGACAACGGACAGGGAGGGCGTTACGAATAATGCTGGATTTGGCAACGCTGTCAGAGACACAGATTGGCGGCAAGAAGGAGGCGAAGTCGGAAGAAGGCGACACCAACGCCATGTCCACCCACTCCTCGTTATTCTCCATCCCTCGTGATCGGCCGCGAATGATAGAGCCCTAGCTCTGGATCATCCACTTGGGTTGCCACCACGAGCGTCCCTGCGCCGGCGACAAGGTTGAAGACGCATAAAGGTTGATGGGAGAGCTGGAGAGGGAGAGATGCGACTCCGCCACCGCAGATTGAGGTCGGATCAAACAGGTTTTCTTTTAGGGGTATGCATAAAACATTGGGCCAGGATCATGGACGCAGCAATTACAAAAGTCCCAATGAACGATAGGACGGCCCGGTTCACAAGAATGCGCCCAGTTCGGTCTCGTAGTAGCGGCCCGATCACGTTGCTACCGGGACGTCGTGGTGACGATAAAAACTGCCAGAGCGCAAGGTGGGATGACCGAAAGCAACTGAGCTACCAAAGAGCGGATCAGACAGTCGAGGTACTCAAATTGCTGTGGAGGGTTGTAGCTAGCTCTGTTTTACTGTTTTGTAATTGTTCTGCATAAAAGACATTGCAAGCCAGAATAATTGTTCTTGAATGAACTAATACATGCTGAAAAGTAGATAAGGTAGATAGCACCTGGTATTCTTGGTGGATGTCAAACCAGTCGTGATGACGAAGCGACTATAAAAATGAAACGTCAGCTACAGTGAGTCGTCCGGGAAGAACTTCTTGATGAATACATTGCATCCTATTCCCTTCGTTCCCAAATATAAGTCTTTCTAGAAATTCCATCAAGTGACTACATACAAAGCAAAATGAGTGAATCTACACTTTAATATATGTCTGCATACATCCGTATGTTGTATTTCATTTGAAATATCTAAAAATACTTATATTTAGGAACGGAGGGAGTATGTCTACATACATCCGTATGTTGTACATTAGTTTTGCGTGCTGGTTGCAGATCCCTCTCCTTAATCGAAAAAATTGGGCGCAGGAATATCCTTAGGGCGTGTTTGGTTGCCCGCATAGAGCCCAACCAGGGCCTGTTTGGTTGCCTGGTTTCACTATTGGGCCTGCATCGCATGCTTCTTAAAGCAGCCCAGAGGCTGGCTCGCTGGAAACGCAGGAATCGACAGTTTCTCGTGAGCCAGGCCGAGGCGAGCGCAAGCCAGCGGGCCTTTGCACGAGTGGAGACGCGAGAGATGCGAGGTGATTACGTGAGTTCTTCTTCAACCTTCAGTAAGCTCCTATCTAATCTCCTCCCTCTGATCTACACAACGGTGCTTCGATTTGAATTAAGTTCTACACGAAAAAGATGCACCTCGATGCTATGGCTCCATTCAGGCGATCGGTTCGTAGTTTCGTCGGTCGTAAGTTCTTATCTTGTCTTCCCGTTTGGAGCTATTCTGGACGAATTTTGTCAGATTCGTCGCGCGCGATCGATCATTTGAAATTTCCTTTGACCAGCAGCCTAATCTCGCAGTTCCTCACAACATCCTGTTGTAATTTTTTGGTTCCGATGATCGTAGCTTCATCTCTCTTTGAGCAGCAGTCTACTGCACTGACGCTGCCATGTCGAGCTCCTTTGTCCTCTGCTCAGAGCCCTCCTATTCGCCCTTCTCGACGCCGAAGCCCTTCCCCTTGATCTCTTTGCCCACGTCCTACTACACTAGAGTCGTTTCCGGCGTCGCTCATCTCGGCCTACTCTCTATCGTCACTACTGCACTGATGCTGCAATGGCGCGCACACTGCTTCTTGTGTCCTCTGCCTATGTGCACACTGCAGTTCGCCGCGCCACCGAAGGGGTCGATCATCTTGGCCTCCTCTCTCTCGCCCTACTCGAGTCATTTCCGGTGTTGATCATCTCGGCCTTCTCTCTCGTCCACTGCACTGATGATACCATGGCGCGGGCACTGCATTCTCCTCCTCTGTCGATTGTCTTTGCGCGAGCACCGCAACTAGTTCGCCGACTGTGTCGCTCGCCGTGCCGCCGACGAGGTCGCTCGTCCACGATTCCATGCTCGTCATGTCGGACACGGCACCACGGCCACTGTCCACCGCAGTCGTCATGGTCGGGCGCACACTGCATTTCTTCTCCCCCTTCCTCTGCTAGCTC
The DNA here is from genome assembly GCA_021605145.1 of Aegilops bicornis. Lineage (NCBI taxonomy): Eukaryota > Viridiplantae > Streptophyta > Magnoliopsida > Poales > Poaceae > Aegilops > Aegilops bicornis. Next base: position 64,040,194 of record CM038669.1, on the reverse strand, counting down.
TTAACTCTGTGTGCTAAGTGCAAGTGCTAGCTCTTAATCATACCCCATGCGGGCAACCAAACAGCGTGTAGTTGTATGCGCCGAGACAATGCAGGCAACCAAACAACATGCCAAAGTTGATCCACTGATGCAGGCAGTCCATATGCAGGCAACCAAACAAGTTGCAGATGCCACATATGAGGCTGTTTTTCGAGAGCCAGGCAGAGTGAAGAAGTGTATGCAATGCGGTTACTGTAGCCGACGGGAACCAAACACGCCCTTAGTGCATCCAAGATAGCAGAGTCCATTGCATCCTTTCTCTTTTCACTTTTTTTTTGCTTATGTTAATATCCGGTCCCTCTGTTGTTTGGGTGGTCAACCCCGATTGTCGGGGGTTGGGTGCGACATATGCTAAAGGATGGCTTATCATGGAGGGGGCGAGTAGAACATCGCCGGTGCCTGGAAACGGGATGAGGCGAAGACATGCACGTCGGCGAATCTTACCCAGCTTCAGGGCTCTCCGAGGAGATAACACCCCTACTGCTGCTCTGCGGGGTCTCCGCATGATCACTATGGCAAAGTGAGTACAAGGTGCTCCTTGAGCTGTTCGGGGTGAGGAAGGAGAAGGGCGCGGCTAGCTCTTCTCTCCCTCTATGCGTGTGTCTAAAAACTACTAGCTTCCCACCCTTTGCATGGGTGCCCCGGGGGGTTTATATAGGCCTACCCCCGGGGGTACAACGGTAATCCGGCTGGGTGCGGGTCCTAGCCGTCAGTCTCTGAGTCGCCGTCTTCTCCGCCGGCTTCTGGGGCCCACCGACTAGTGGGACCCATCGACGGCCCAGCAAGGGGCCGGCAGCCCTTGCCCGTCGCGGGCGGGTCTTGCCACGCAGACATCGTAGCCCGTTTCTAACGACGCCGAGCTCGGTCATAGTCATGGCAATAGCAGCCGCTACCGGGCGGGCGATCACCGCTGCCATTCTCCGCCTTGTTCGGTTAATGGCGCGGGGCCCAGCGAGGGGCCGGCCGACTCCGGAGGCCGACTCCAATGGGTCCGTCTTGAGGTGCTCTCGCCGTCTTGGTCGTCTGCAGACAGGCCATCGTGGGTGCGAGAATCTGCCCACGGGCTGATGTTAGGGCGGCGTGGCAACAATCTTGCGCGCCAGCGGAGATCTCCGTCGGTACGGCGCTCTGTGGCCATACCTGCCCTTTATGGGCAGGGCAGGGATGGGACGCGAGGCGGCTTTACCCCATCCCGCTCGTAGTTGCCCAGGCGAGAGGTGGTTGGGGTCGCGGGCCGACTACCTGTGGCCGGCCTCGCCTGAGGTCGCCGGCTTGGAGTCGGCCCGTCCCGAGGCCGCCTCTGGGACTCGGCCCAGAGGGGCAGTCGGCGACTCTGTTGCCGACTTTCTGAAGGCGGCTTTTTGTCTTGGCGTCTTGAGGGCGCGCCTGCCGATGTTTCGAAAGGTTCAGGGGCTCGGGTCTGCCTACCCGTGGCCCATTACTCCGACAGTAGTCCCCGAAGCTGGTGAGGCGCCGAGGGCAGCTTGTCGAGGAGCCTCGTCGGCTTCATCCCTTTGTTAGGAGGGTCTGGACTCGGCCCGCTGCTCCGCCTTGAGCCGAGTCGGCTTTGTCGGGGCCGCTTGCTCTTCAAAGGTTTCAAGGTCGCGGGATCCGGGCGGCGTGCTCGATAAGCTTCCGGCAGCCGCCGCGCGTGGCGCCACGCGGCAGGTCACCGCCAGCCCACGCGTGACAAGACAGTTCGGTCAGCGGGCCCGCCACTATCGTGCCCCGGCCAAGCCAGATCCGCTAGCGTCGTGGCGGTTGGGCTCTCCGCCGTTCTGCCTATCGCGATAACGTCGTGGGTTAAATCGTGGGGCGTGGGGGACGTGGGCGCGATTAATCCCGCGCCCGCCCCTCGCAGCCTGGCGCCTATAAGTAGGCGGGGAGGGGGCGGTGACGCACGCGCACTCTCTCCTCCCCGCTCCCTGCCTCGCCTTCTTCCTTGCTCCACCGTGCCAGGCCTCGCTTTCTTCCTTGCTCCGCCGCTCCGAGCCTCGCCGCGCCACGGAGATGAGCTCCTCATCCGCCGCCGCGCCTCCCACCGCGCGCTCCGGCGTGTGGGACGGCTCCATCATCGACGACGACATCATTGAATTCCTTCGTCAAACGCGCCGCATCCCCGGCAGCCACCTGGTGCGACTCACCAGCGCGCCGAGGGCGAAATCACGCCAGCGCCGGAGGAGGGCGAGCGGGTCATTTTCCGCTCGCACCTCATGCGCGGGCTTGGGCTGCCGGCGAGCAGCTTCTTCCGCGCATTCTTGGAGTTTTCCGGGCTTCAGCCGCACCACCTCACCCCCAACACGGTGGTGTTGCTGGCCGCCTTCGCATCCTTATGCGAAGGTTTTCTCGGAGTCCTCCCCACCATCGAGCTATGGGGGGAATTCTTCCAGGCGAAGCTCGGGACCCACGTCGCTCGCGTGCCGGCTCTGTGCGGCACGTTCATCGCCAAGAGGAGGCCGGTGCCCGAGAACCCTTTCCCTGCCATCTCCCTCATCAAGTCGGTGAAGATGTGGCAGCGTTCATACTTCTACGTCAAGAACGTCGCCCCCGAAGGCGGCTGGGTCAACTTGCCGCCCTACGTGGGCGGCGAGTTGGCGGGCCGACCCACCAGCTGGTCCTATAGGGGCCGGACGCTGACTCCCGCAGGCAACGCCGCCGTCGCGCGGCTCCGCGTAATAATACAGTTGGAGGGCCTGACTGGGGCAGACTTGCTGGCCGCCTTCATGGCGCGCCGAGTTCTCCCTCTTCAAGGCCGACCTCATCTCGATTCGCCAGATGAGCGGCGGGACCCCAAACCGGTGTGCTCCAAGGATATGCCCCACGCGGAGGTGGTGGACACGGTGAATTTCTTGGCGAACTGCGGCCTCACGGAGAGATGGCAATTCGACAAGGAGCCATACTCGCGCGCCAATCCCCCGCCGTTGGTAAGTCGTCTCTTGCTTCTCTGTTTCCTTCTTTAGCCGGATCCGGCTCTTACTTTCCTTGGTTTTTTCTGACTTGGAATCCTCTCAGGCCGCCCTCGGCCGTGGCGCCGGGTCAGCTCATGAATTCGTCCCCGACCGGGCGGAGAGCGACGCCGACGACCCTGACTTGGGTGTGGCGGCGATGGAGGCCGACGCTGAGGGAGGGGGAGGGGCCGACGACCTCAGGCCTTCGGCCACCTTCGCCGACTGGCCTGATGATGACGGTGAGAAGGAAGTCGCCCCCCATCGCCAGCAGAAAGCCGGTCATCCAGGCGCAAGCACCTCCGCCGCCTTGGGGGTCGTGGCGGCGCGAAGAGGAGCCGGGCCGGGCCGGCTCAGCCGAGCGGCCAGGCCAAGATATTTAGGAGAGCGGCCGCCGCGACTCAGCGCGAAGAAGCGGTCGCGAAGGCTAACCACTTCCGCAAGGAGGTGAAGAAGCCAGCGCTGGTCTCCGCGTAAGTATTTTTTTTATTATGTCTTGTTTCTTCTGGGCCGTCTTGCCCGAGTCTTCTCATGTCCTTTTTTTTCTTATCAGGGCTCCCCTCACCTTGGAGAGGGTCGCCGCCGCCTCTGTCATGGGGTCGGCGGAGACGTCCGCCAATAGTCGGCGGGCTGACCCTGCGGCCGCCCTCCGGGAGGCGACAGAGCGAAATGCGCAGGAGAAGCGCGACGAGGAGGAGGCCGCCTGCCTGGGAGAAGGCGGAGGCCGAGAAGGCGGTCGAAGACGCCGCCGCAACAAAAAGGCGGGCCGAGGAGGCCGCGACGCCTTCGGCCGGCGCTGCCGTTACTCCGTGAGCTCAAAGACCACCACCGCCGGAGTTCACGGGCGGTCGGAGGGAGTCGGCGGTGAGGTCCCTGTCGCGAGGAGGGAAGGCGGCGAGGTCTCCACCGGCGCGGTCGCGCCACCTCCGCCGCCTCCACCGCAGTCCGAGATCGCCTGAGGCAACAAGCCGGCGGACCCGCTGTGCCGCCGGCGAAGACGAGGCCGTGGCGCAATGCTTCTTCAAGTCGCCGCCAGCTGGGCGCCGTTTTGAGAAGGCGACTCGGCGCCGCACTTTGAGACCGGGCGCCGCCCTTGGCTATCCTCGACGCAGCGAGGCTATTAAGCGCCATACCGTTAGGTGGTGCGAGGAGGCGGCACGGGCCCGGCTGAACACGGGCGCTGACGCCCAAGAGAAGCTGCGGGTCAAGGCGACGCCCTCCGTAACCTTTCCAAGGCGCACTGCATCGCGATCCGCCGTGCGGTATGTTTCATTTCCGATTTTCTCTTGATCTTCTTCCGTAAGCGCGCCACTCCACCGGGTGTAGTCCACGAGTTTCGGGCGGTTCTCGAGCAAAGCGGCCCGGAACTTTATTTGCTTACTTCCAAGTTTTTACCTATGTCTGGAATCCTTGTTACAGGAGTATCACAACCTCCGCGCTACCGCCTTCAACCGCAACGTTGAAGAACTGAACAAGCGGGCTGCTGACCTGGCGAGGAGCCGCGGTGAGTTTTCTTCTTCGCGGGGGCACGCTGGCGCACCCGCGGGCTGTAGTCCCCGAGATTCGGGCTACTGCTGCGCAGTCGGGCCGGATCTTCCTGGCGACCTTCTTAACTGACGACCTCGTGTCCCTCTTCTTCTTTTATTCTTCAGAGTCCAACGCCGCTCTGCGGGGGCAGCTGGGTACGGCCGAGACCGCCTTGCGCGCCAAAGAGGAGGAGTGCGGCAAGCTCGCCCAGAAGGCTGCCGGGCTACGCAGGCGGAGCGAAGGGAAGCTGCTCAAAGGCGGCGCTGGCCGAGGCGGAGAAGAAAGAGGCCGCCCTCCCGCCAAATTCGAGAGCGAAGCGCCCGCCTGGACCGACAGGAAGCGCAGTGACCTCCAGCTTCCATGAAATCGAAGATATCGCCGATGGTAAGTTTGCTTTTACTTTTTCTTTGGGTTGCCGACTATGGGTTAAGCCGGCTCCTGTTTTCCCGACTTGCTTCTTCTTCTTCTTGGCAGACTTCTTCCCTGGTCACACGCAGCGCCAATCGTGCCATCGAGGCCGAGCGCGAGGAGCGAAGGGCGGGTGGCACCGAGATCGCAGCCAACGCCCCCCGGACCCTTGACGAGCAGCTCCTAAGCATCGAGGCTCGTCTGTGGCCAGCACATCGGATGCTGCACCGTCTTCAGCGTGTTGGTTCCTAGGCGGTTGCTGCCCTGTGGCCGGACATGCCGGTTCTGCGCACTCCCAGCCGGACCACCGACTGGCTGGAGGTCGCGGCTGGCCGTCTTGAGGCTTGGAAGGGCTCCGCGTTCGGCCGGAGCTCGCCGAGCCCCGAGTTCGTCAAGGCGTTGTATCCGAGGCTCGACCTAGACCGGTGGCCGCGTTTGGTCGAAGCCTGTGCAGAGCTGCCATGAGGACGCCCTTGTCGAAGCGTCTGGCGGCGATCGCCGATTATTACAGACACCAGCGTCTTTCGCCCCTCGAAGCGGGCTGAAGACGGTGGGGAAGCGCCGCCGGAGTGGTTCGGGATGAACCCGGACTACGGCGAGGACTCGGCGGAGGTGATCGACTCCAGCGCCGAAGACGAAGACGAGGCGGAGGACGGAGACGGCATGGAGGCGCCAGAAGACGGAGCGGGCGACCAGCCTCATCTTGACCGCGCCTCCAGCAACGAGTCGCGCCCATCTGAGCCAGCTGCTGCCAGAGACGATCAAACCGAGACTGCCCAGCCGCCCGGCGCTGGCCGACGCCGCCGCCTCCGGCCTTCCAACTCCATCCGCTGCTTCTTAGGCCGCCGCCTTGCCTTTATTTTATCTGTTTGCTAGTCTTTTGAAAAAACTTTGTTAATTTGTGTAATTCCACCCGCGGGGTGTATTCTGAACCTTTGTTCGAAGATCCGGCCAAGGGCCTAAGTTTGTGTAAATATTATTTTAATTTTATGTTTCCTTGCTTATTGCTCTTGTGGCTTTTTCCTTTGCCGCCTTCCCTTAGATGCTTTGCCTTGCCCGCCGGGCAACCGCCTCATGGATTGCCGTCTAGGTCAAGTGCTTGGCTACTTTGAGAAGGCAAGTACTTGGCCCTGATTTTAGAGTCGTTTAAGCAAGTTGGGTAGAAAATGGCAAGCCGGCTTCTCAAGAGTCGGTTTCGCGAAACGGGCTGGAAGCCGATTCAAACTATGTTTATACTTTGGGTCCTTAGCCATTTTTTCGTGTGGGCGCCCGCTCTACCTTACTCCTGCCCACCAAACAGTCGCTCTGCGAGCTGCGGCTTCTGGCAGGAGACGGCTTAGGCACCGCACTCTACTTGTCTGACTTCAGGAAGCACTTCATAGCTCAGTATGGTGAGTCCCCGGGCCGACTAGTCGAGCCCGTGCCAATCAGCATAATCAAAGGGTAACATACTTAAAGGCATAATTCTTATCATACAGATAACAAAGAGGGCAGTCCCCGAGCTCGCCTCGGGGCCCGAGTCTTGGTATTTCAAACACAAAGGGGTAGCATGGTACATACAAGGCCAACTGTAAAATCTTCGAGGAGATTCAGATTCCATGGCCGCTCCGCCTCCTTGCCGGAGTCGTCCCTCTTGCGTGCTCGGGGCTTCGAAAGCGCCGATCAGTAGTAGGAGTCGTTCAAAGACTTTATCGATGATGAACGGTCCTTCCCAAAGGCGCCGACAGCTTGTGCTGGCGGCTGTTATTTGGATCAGCCGGAGCACAAGGTCGCCCTCTAGGAATGATCTTGGCTTGACCTTCTTATTGTAGTAGCGGCCTTGAGCTCTGCGGTAGATCTTTGGACCGGTGAGTGCCAACAGTCGGCCCTCTTCCAAGCAGATCGACGCCGCCTTGACGTGCTTCTTCTGCTTCCTCCTCGGTGTACATGGTGACTCGCGAGTCGAACTCTATATCCGTTGGGATGACGGCTTCGCACCGTGAAGCGAGGAAGAAGGGTGTGAAGCCGCTTGACTTGTTTGGAGTCGACGCAGACTCCAGAGGATCGGTCGGCAAATCCTCAAGCCAGCCCGACGGCCGAACGCTCAGATGGTTCGACCAATGAGGCTTGATGCCGACATGTGATGAGGCCGTTCGCCGCTTCCACCTCGCCGCTTGATCGCGGATGGGCAACGGACGCTAAGTTCGCCGGATGCCCTGCGTCACAGTAAACGGGCGAGGCGCCTTGGCGAAATTTGTGCCGTTGTCGGTGATGATGTTGTGTGGTACGCTGTACCGAGTCGTGATGTCGGCGATGAAAGTCACTGCCGTAGGACCATTCAACTTCTTGATGGGTTTTGCTTCTATCCATTTGGTGAACTTTTCCACCGCGACAAGTAAGTGAGTTAGGCCACCTCGTGCCGTCTTGAATGGTCCCACCATGTCCGAGCCCCAAAACAAAGAAGGGCCAGCGATGGGGATAGTCTTGAGCTACCGGGTCCGAAGCGGCTTGGAGCGGAACACCTGGCACCCCTTGCATTTTTGAACTAATTCCTTGGCCTCTTCTAGGGCGGTTGGCCAGAAGAAACCGTGTCGGAAGGCTTTGGCGACGAGTGCTCTTGAGGCTGCGTGATGGCCGCACTCGCCCTGATGGATGTCTTCAAGGATTGCCTGGCCTCGCTCTAATTCGACGCAATACCGGTAGACACCGTGACGCCGCTACCGACCAGCTCTCTATTGACTATAGTGTAGGCTGCCGCTCGGCGTTGTAATTTGTCGAGCCAAGGTTTCATCGGTTGGTAGCTCTCCGCTTACTAAGAACTTCAGATGGGCTGGGCCCATGAGGGTGCCGCTATTTCTTCGACCGCCAAGATCGCTACTTGGACAAGGGCGGCTAGGGCCGGGAGGCGGCGGGTTGGAGTCTGCAGAACTTGCTGGGTTGAAGAAGTCCCGGGCCGACCGGTGCAGATCCCGGCCGAAAATCGAGTCTTCGATGGTCGCCGCAGCCCCCGGGCGGCTTCAATCGCCAGCGTTCTTGGGGGCGTCCGCAAGGATTCTCGTGCCGTCTGCTGAGGCTTTGGAGTCGGATCCGACTTCTTCAGAGGGAGCCGGCACAAAAATGGAGTCTGACTCTAGTGACAGCTTGACAGATGGCCTGAGAAGGCGCTGAAGGGCGACGCCGGATGGTATTGCCTGACGGGTGGAACCGATTCTTGCCAGGGCATCTGCTTGGTCGTTGTCGTTTCTTGGCACGTGGAGGAATTCGCATCCCTCAAAATATCCACTCAGCTGTTGTACCAGAAAGCGGTAGCTCGCCATATTTGCATCTTTGGCGTCCCGATGCGTCGGATTATCGTTGGACCACCAAGTCGAGTCGCCATAGCACGATCCGTCAATGCCGAGCTCTTTGGCAAGCCGGAGCTCGTGGATGAGCGCCAGACTCGTGCAACGTTGTTGGAGGCGGCGAAATGGATCTGCAGGCGTGCCATTTGAGCTTGTCGCCTTAGGGGAAGTGAGGACCACGCCGCTCCCAAGCCGCGCGCATCTTCGAGCCATCAAGTGCATCCGCCAATGGGTGGAGTCGGGCGCCGGTGGCGGATATCGGGTCTCGGCCCAATCGACGAGGAAGTCGGCGATGCTTGTGACTTGATGGCGGTGCGGGCTGGTAAAAGATGGTGTAGGGGCCAACTCTATGGCCCATTTGGCCACTCGGCTCAAGCGTCTCGGCTTCCGATGATCTCTGCTAGTGGGGCCGTGCAAACCACGGTGATTGGATGCTCTTGAAAGTAAGGTTTCAACTTCTTGGCGGCAAAGTGCACGCCAGAACACATCTTCTCGGTAGTGGGGTAGTTCTGCTTGGAGGTCGACGATGCACCTCGCCAGTAATACACCGGTCTCGGACAGTAGCGCCTTGCCTTCCTCCTCATGCGTTCAACTACAATAACTATGCCGACTACCTCGCCGGTGGCGGCAATATATGTGAGCATGGGCTCCTTTGGAGCTCGGAGCTGCCAAAGATCGGGGAGTAGTCGGCATTCTCTTCAACTGGAGAAAAGCTTCGTCCGCTTTGAGTTCCATTCAAGAAGGTGGTCTTCTTCATAAGCTGGTACAAAGGAGAGCTTTCGCCCAACCGACTGATGAATTGGCCGATAGACGCCAAGCAGCCGGTGAACTTCGCACATCTAGCAGTCGGCGGGTACTTCCATCCTCTCGATCGCCTTGATCTTCACGGGTTGCACTTCTATGCCGCGCCAGATACTGTGAAGCCAAGGAGCTGGCCGTCGGTACTCCGAAGATGCATTTCTCTGGGTTGAGCTTGATCTGGAATCGGCGCAGGTTTTCAAAGGTCTCTTTGAGGTCTTCCAACAGCGTTCCCCGCTTCTCCGTCTTCACCACCACGTCATCCACGTAAACATGGGCGTTTCTGCCAAGCTGCTTGAGGAGGCACTTCTGCATGCGCCGCTGAAAGGTGGCGCCGGCGTTCCTCGTCGAACGTCATGGTCGCAGCGTATAGGCTCCAAATGGCGTGATGAAGGCGGTCTTCAATCTGTCGGCCGGGTTCAACTTGATCTGGTGATATCCTGAATATGCATCTAAGAAGCTCAACAGCTCGCATCCGGCTGTGGAGTCTATCACCGATCAATTCTTGGCGGAAGCGAACGGGTCCTTGGGGCAGGCTTTGTTGAGACTTGTGTAGTCGATACACATCCGCCACTGCTTGTTCTTCTTCAGTACCAAGACCGGGTTTGCCAACCATTCTGGAAAGAAAACTTCCATGATGAAACCGGCTGCAAGGAGGCGGGCTATCTCTTCTCCAACAACTCTTCTTTTTTCTTCTGACAAGCGGCGCAAGGGCTGCCTGACGGGCTTCACATCAGATCGGACATGTAACTTGTGCTCGGCGAAATCCGTCGGTACACCTGGCATGTCTTTGGGGGACCATGCGAAGATGTCCCGATTCTCACGGAGGAAATCGACGAGCTCGCCTTCCTATTTGTTGTTGAGGTTTGCACCTATGACAGCGTATTTCTCCGGGTGCTCCGGGTCCAAGGGTATCTTCTTGGTCTCTTTGGCCGGCTTGAACGAGCCGTCAGCTTCTGACTCCTTGGGGTCGGGCGATATCTCTGGCTGCTTGCCGGCCACCGCCACAATCCGATCCAGAGCCGCTTCTCACCGCGATCACTGTGGACTCGCCACCGGCTGCTTTCAACAGACAAAGCGGACGACTTTCTGTAGTCGCCGGCTACGGTCAGAATCCCCTTGGAGCTCGGCATCTTCATCTTGAGGTAGGCATAGTGGGGGACCGCCATAAACTTGGCCAAAGCAGGTCGGCCAAGTAGGGCATGGTAGGGGCTTTCGAGGTCCACCACTTCGAACCAGACTGGCTCTCGGCGAAAGTGATCCTTGTCCCCAAAGAGGACGTCTATCAGAATCTTGCCAATCGGTGAGCGAGGAAAGGCAGCACAATTCCGTGGAACACAAATCCGACTATGTCAAGCTGTCTTTGCTTGATTCCTAACTTCTCCATCGTATCCTTGTACAGGATGTTGATGTTCCGCCTCCGCCTATCGCAAGATCATGAAGCGAGAAGCAGCCCGCCTATCCGCGGGCGCAGGGTGGCTCCCAAGACCAGGGCGAGGAGCCCGGACTCGGCATCACCTCTGGGTGATCGCGACGGCTCCGGCTAATGGGTTTCTCGACCGGTCATGAATTCGGGTATCTGATGCCACTACATTCACTTCTTCTTTGCCGCCTGCCGCCTGCGCGGGCGATCATCACCACGCCGGTAAACACGACATAGGCGTCGTGGCGCTTCGGGTAATCGTCTTGTATCTTGCGCCGATCGCTCGACAACCGGCCGCTGGGCGGCGGCGGAGGCGGCGGCCCGGCGGGTGGAGGAGGGGCCAGGCCGTCTCCCTTGGCGATCCTGGCGAGCCAGTGGCACTTCCGGGTGGTGTGGTTCGACAGCCAGCGCGGTTGGAACTTGCGTGGTCCGTCCGTAGTCTTTCGTAGAGAAGGCCGGCAACCAGTTGGACTTGCCGCCTTCGCCTCTTGGCGAGGCTGCCCCTCCGCCGCCGGTCTTCGACCGCCGCCACCGCCGGTTGTTGGAAGCCCACAAGGGGCCTTGGCGCTTATGATCATTCTGTTGTTGCCGCCGATCGGGCGTCGCCACCGGAGTTCTGGGAGCATGAGGAGCTACTTTGCCTCGCCAGATCGACTTCGATCTCCGACTTCATGGAGGAGTCGGCAGTAAGCATCTTCTGCTATGACCAACAGCTCGTCGAGGGTCTCGGCTCGTCGCAAAGGAGCTTGTGCTTGAGGAGGGTGCCTTCCGCACCCGGCGGTGAAGTACTCGATTGCACGCACCTCGTGCACTCCTTCGCAGGAGTTCCGGAGCTCTCGGCCAGTAGCGTGAGGTAGTCGCCAGTAGACTCGTTGGGGCCTTGCACGCACAAGGACACCGACGCGGCTTGGGAGGTCGCTTGTATGTGCTCGTGAAGTTGCGGACGAAGGCCTCGGTGAAGTCGACCCATTTGTTGATGCTGCGGGGCTTCAAGGCTGTTCAACCATGTCCGGCCGTGCCTCGAGCATGAGGTGAACATACTTTATGGCAACGCGCTTGTTGCCGTTCGCTATGCTGACGGCCGTGGAGTAGTCCACCAGCCAGTCCTCTGGCTTCACGGAGCCGGTGTATTTGGGTGTGTCTCGGGGGAGTGTGAATCCTCTGGGGAAGGGCTCGTCTCGGATGCGAGGTCCGAAACAGGGCGGGCCCAACTCGTCTTCTTCTTCCAGCGCCAGGGATCGGTGGAGTCGCTCGATCCGGTGGCGGGCGTCGTTTTCTCCGACTCCCTCTCGGCGGCCAAGGCGGTCGCCGAGAGTCGGATGCTCGACGGGTGGCGGGGAGACTCGCCTTTCTCTGCGGGGAGGAGGAGGCTGATAGTCGTCCCGCCGCTCCACTGCTCTCGGGCGGCCGTCTTCGTCACGCTCGATGGAGATGTGAGTCCTGATGGGGAACGTAGTAATTTCAAAAAATTTCCTACGATCACGCAAGACCATGGTGATGGCATAGCAACGAGAGGGAAGAGTGTCCGTCCACGTACCCTCGTAGACCGAAAGCGGAAGCGTTATAACAACGCTGTTGATGTAGTCGCACGTCTTCACGATCCGACCGATCCAAGTACCGAATGTACGGCACCTCCGTGTTCAGCACATCGTCAGCTCGATGACGATCCCGGACTCCGATCCAAAGCAAAGTGTCGGGATGAGTTCCACAAGACGACGGGCGTGGTGACGATGTTGATGCTCCACCGACGCAGGCTTCGCCTAAGCTCCATGACGATATGACTTCTCCGCGCAGTGGCTTCGCCTAAGCTCCGACGATATGACCAAGTGGAATATGGTGGAAGGGGCACCGACACGGCTAAGGAAAGATCCGTAGATCAACTTGTGTGTCATGGGGTGCCCCTGCCTCGTGATATAAAGGAGCCAAGGGGAGGTGGCCGCCCAAGGGAGGAGGCGACCAAGGAGTCCTACTCCCTCCGGAGTAGGACTCCCCTCCAATCCTAGTTGGATTAGATTCCTGAGGAGGAAAGAGAGAGAGGGGGCCGGCCCACCTTTCCTAGTCCTAATAGGACTAGGGAAGAGGGGGGCCATGCCACCTAGGGCTGCCCTTCTCCTTTCCTCCAAGGCCCACTATGGGCCCATGTAGTTCCCGGGGGTTCCGGTAACCTCCCGGTACTCGCAGAATTAAATTCGATTTCACTCGGAACCTTTCCGATGTCCAAATGTAGGCTTCCAATATATCAATCTTTATGTCTCGACCATTTCGAGACTCCTCGTCATGTCCGTGATCACATCCGGGACTCGAACAAACTTCGGTGCATCAATACTTATAAACTCATAATGAACTGTCATCGAAGCGTTAAGCGTGCGGACCCTACGGGTTCGAGAACTATGTAGACATGACCTAGAACCATTCTCGGTCAATAACCAATAGCGGAACCTGGATGCCCATATTGGTTCCTACATATTCTACGAAGATCTTTATCGGTCAAACTGCATAACGACATACGTTGTTCCCTTTGTCATCGGTATGTTACTTACCCGAGATTCGATCGTCGGTATCCAATACCTAGTTCAATCTCGTTACCGGTAAGTCTCTTTTACTGATTCAGTAATACATCATCTCACAACTAACTCATTAGTTGTAATGCTTGCAAGGCTTAAGTGATGTGTATTACCGAGAAGGCCTAGAGATACCTCTCCGACAATCGGAGTGACAAAACCTAATCTCGAAATCGCCAACCCAACAAGTACCTTTGGAAACACCTGTAGTACTCCTTTATAATCACCCAGCATTGCTAGGACGTTTGGTAGTACCCAAAGTGTTCCTCCCAGAACGGAGTTGCATAATCTCATAGTTATAGGAACATGTATGGGTCATGAAGAAAGCATTAACATACTAAACGATCAAGTGTTAAGCTAACGGAATGGGTCATGTCAATCGATCATTCAACTAATGATGTGACCTTGTTAATCAAATAACAACTCCTTGTTCATGGTTAGGAAACATAACCATCTTTGATTAACAAGCTAGTCAAGTAGAGGCATACTAGTGACATAATGTTTGTCTATATATTCACACATGTATTATGTTTCCGGTTAATACAATTCTAGCATGAATAATAAACCTTTATCATGATATAAGGAAATAAATAATAACTTTATTATTGCCTCTAGGGCATATTTCCTTCAGTCTCCCACTTGCACTAGAGTCAATAATCTAGATTACAAAGTGATGATCCTAACACCCATGGAGTCTTGGTGCTGATCATGTTTTGCTCATGGAAGAGGCTTAGTCAACGGGTCTGCAACATTCAGATCCGTATGTATTTTGCAAATCTCTATGTCTCCCACTTGGACTTGGTCCCGAATGGAATTGAAGGGTCTCTTGATATGCTTGGTCCTCTAGTGAAATCTGGATTCCTTTGCCAAGGCAATTGCACCAAGATTGTCACGTAAGATCTTCATCGGTCCCGATGCACTAGGTATGATACCTAGATCGGAAATGAACTCTTTCATCCAGACTCCTTCATTCGCCGCTCGAAGCAGCTATGTACTCCGCTTCACATGTAGATCCCGCCACGACGCTTTGTTTAGAACTGCACTAACCGACAGCTCCACCGTTTAATAAAAACACGTATCCGGTTTGCGATTTAGAATCGTCCGGATCGTTGTCAAAGCTTGCATCGACGTAACCATTTACGACTAGCTCTTTGTCACCTCCATATATGAGAAACATATCCTTAGTCCTTTTCGTGTATTTCAGATGTTCTTGACCGCTGTCCAAAGGATCCATTCCTGGATTACTTTGGTACCTTCCTGCCAAGCTTACAGCTAAGCATACGTCGTGTCCGGTACACGCATTGCATACATGATAGAGCCTATGGCTGAAGCATAGGGAACATCTTTCATTTTCTCTCTATCTTCTGCGGTGGTCGGGCATTGAGTCCGACTCAATCTTATACCTTGCAACACAGGCAAAAACCTTTCTTTGCACGATCCATTTTGAACTTTCAAAACTTTATCAAGGTATGTGCTTTGTGAAAGTCCAATTAAGCGTCTTGATCTATCTCTATAGATCTTGATGCCCAATATGTAAGCAGCTTCACCGAGGTCTTTCATTGAAAAACTTTTATTCAAGTATCCTTTTATGCTATCCAGAAATTCTATATCATTTCCAATCAATAATATGTCGTCCACATATAATATCGTAAATGCTACAGAGCTCCCACTCACTTTCTTGTAAATACAGGCTTCTCCAAAAGTCTCATACAAACCCATATGCTTTGATCACACTATCAAAGCGTTTATTCCAACTCCGAGAGGCTTGCACTGCACCATAAATTGATCGTTGGAGCTTGCACACTTTGTTAGCACCCTTTGGATCGACAAAACCTTCTGGTTGCATCATATACAACTCTTCTTCTAGAAATCCATTCAAGAATGCAGTTTTTACATCCATTTGCCAAATTTCATAATCATAAAATGCGGCAATTGCTAACATGATTCAGACAGACTTAAGCATCGCTACGGGTGAGAAAGTCTCATCGTAGTCAACCCCTTGAACTTGTCGAAAACCTTTCGCAACAAGTCGAGCTTTGTAGACAGTTATATTACCATCGGCGTCGGTCTTCTTCTTAAAGATCCATTTATTTTCAATGGCTTGCCGATCATCGGGCAAGTCAACCAAAGTCCATACTTTGTTCTCATACATGGATCCCATCTCGATTTCATGGCTTCCACCATTTTGCGGAATCTGGGCTCACCATCGCTTCTTCATAGTTTGTAGGTTCGCCATGGTCAAGTAACATGACTTCCGTAATAGGATTACCGCACTCACTGCGCGTATTTTACTCTGGTTGACCCACGAGGTTCGATGAGTAACTTGATCTGAAGTTTCATGATCATCATCATTAGTTTCTTCACTAATTGGTGTAGTTGTCACAGAACCATTTCTTGTGATGAACTACTTTCCAATAAGGGAGCAGATACAGCTTATCTCATCAAGTTCTACTTTCCTCCCACTCACTTCTTTCGAGAGAAACTCTTTCTCTAGAAAGGATCCGAATTTAGCAACGAAAATCTTGCCTTCAGATCTGTGATAGAAGGTGTACCCAACAGCTTCCTTTGGGTATCCTATGAAGACACATTTTTCCGATTTGGGTTCGAGCTTATCTGGTTGAAGTTTCTTTACATAAGCATCGCAGCCCCAAACTTTAAGAAACGACAACTTTGGTTTATTGCCAAACCACAGATCATAAGGCTTCTTCTCAACTGATTGTGACGGTGTTATATTCAACGTGAATGCGGCCGCCTCTAAAGCATAACCCCAAAACAATAGCGGTAAATCGGAAATAGACATCATAGATCGCACCATATCTAGTAAAGTACGACACGACGCTCGGACACACCATTTCTCCGTGGTGTTCCGTGGCGTGAGTTGCGTAAACTATTCCACATTGTTTCAAATGTAAACCAAACTCAGAACTCAAATATTCTCCTCCACGATCAGATCGTAGAAATTTTATTCTCTTGTTACGATGATTTTCCACTTCACTCTGAAATTCTTTGAACTTTTCAAATGTTTCAGATTTGTGTTTCATTAAGTAGATATACCCATATCTGCTCAAATCATCTGTGAAGGTGAGAAAATAACGATACCCGCTGCGTGCCTCAACATTCATTGGACCACAAACATCAGTATGTATGATTTCCAACAAATCAGTTGCTCGCTCCATAGTTCCGGAGAACGGCGTTTTGGTCATCTTGCCCATGAGGCATGGTTACGTAAGTACCAAGTGATTCATAATCAAGTGATTCCGTAAGCCCATCAAGATGGAGTTTCTTCATGCGTTTTACACTGATTTGACCTATACTGAAGTTCCACAAATAAGTTGCACTATCATTATCAACTCTGCATCTTTTGGTTTCAACATTATGAATATGTGTATCTCTACTGTCGAGATTCAACAAGAATAGACCATTCTTCAAGGGTGCATGACCATAAAAGATATTACTCATATAAATAGAACAACCATTATTCTCTGATTTAAATGAATAACCGTCTCGCATCAAACAAGATCCAGATATAATGTTCATGCTCAACGCCGCACCAAATAACAATTATTTAGGTCTAAAACTAATCCCAAGGTAGATGTAGAGGTAGCGTGCGATCGCGATCACATCGACTTTGGAACCATTTCCAACGCATCGTCACCTCGCCCCTTAGCCAATCTTCGCAATCCGTAGTTCCTGCTTCGAAGTTGCAAATATTAGCAATGTAACCAGATCAAATACCGTGTACTATCATGAGTATTAGTAAGGTACACATCAATAACATGTATATCACATATACCTTTGTTCACCTTGCCATCCTTTTTATCCGCCAAATACTTGGGGCAGTTCCGCTTCGATTGTCCGGGCTTGCGAAAAAACACTCGATTTCAGGCTTAGGTCCGGACTTGGGTTTCTTCTCTTGATCGAACTTTCTTGCTGTTCTTTTGAAGTTTCCTTCTTCTTCCCTTTGCCCTTTTTCTTGAAACTAGTGGTCTTGTTGATCATCAATACTTGATGCTCTTTCTTGATTTCTACCTCCGCAGCTTTTAGCATCGCGAAGAGCTCAGAATTGTCTTAGTCATCCCTTGCATATTATAGTTCATCACGAAGCTCTTGTAGCTTGGTGGCGTTGATTGGAGAATTCTGTCAATGACACTATCATCCGTAAGATTAACTCCCACCTGAATTAAGTGATTGTTATACCCGGACATTTTGAGTATGTGCTCACCGATGTAACTATTCTCCTCCATCTTGCAGCTATAGAACTTATTGGAGACTTCATATCTCTCAATCCGGGCATTTGCTTGAAATATTAACTTCAACTCCTGGAACATCTCATATGCTCCATGACGTTCAAAACGTCGTTGAAGACCCGGTTCTAAGCCGTAAAGCATGGCACACCGAACTATAGAGTAGTCATCACCGCTTTGCCGGACGCGTTCACAACTTCTGCTCGAGCATCTCGCTGCAGTTCGCTACCCAAATGGGTGCTTCCAGGACGTAATTTTTCTGCGGCAAAGCAATGAGGATAATCCTCAGAATTCGGACCCGGTCAGGTGTAATTGCTACCATCATCTTTCAATTTTGCTTTCTCAAGGAACGCATTAAAATTCAACGGAACAACAAAGACGAGCCATCTATCTACAAGAAACATAGACAAGCAAAATACTATCAGTACTAAGTTCATGATAAATTTAAGTTCAATTAATCATATTAAAAAACTCCCACTTAGACAGACATCTCTCTAGTCATCTAAGTGATCACGTGATCCATATCAACTAAACCATGTCCGATCATCACGTGAGATGGAGTAGTTTCAATGGTGAACATCACTATGTTGATCATATCTACTATATGATTCACGCCGACCTTTCGGTCTCCGTGTTCCGAGGCCATATCTGTTATATGCTAGGCTCACAAGTTTAACCTGAGTATTCAGCGTGCGCAACTGTTTTGCACCCGTTGTATTTGAACGTAGAGCCTATCACACCCGATCATCACGTGGTGTCTCAAAGACGAAGAACTTTCGCAACGGTGCATACTCAGGAGAACACTTCTTGATAATTTTAGTGAGAGATCATCTTATAATGCTACCGTCAATCAAAGCAAGATAAGATGCATAAAGGATAAACATCACATGCAATCAATATAAGTGATATGATATGGTCATCATCATCTTGTGCTTGTGATCTCCATCGCCGAAGCACCGTCATGATCACCATCGTCACCGGCGCGACACCTTGATCTCCATCGTAGCATCGTTTGTCGTCTCGCCAACTATTGCTTCTACGACCTCGCTACTCTTTAGTGATAAAGTAAAGCAATTACATGGTGTTTGTATTTCATACAATAAAGCGACAACCATATGGCTCCTGCCAGTTGCCGATAACTCGGTTACAAAACATGATCATCTCATACAATAAAATATAGCATCACGTTTTGACCACATCACATCACAACATGCCCTGCAAAAACAAGTTAGACGCCCTCTACTTTGTTGTTGCAAGTTTTACGTGGCTGCTACGGGCTGAGCAAGAACCGTTCTTACCTACGCATCAAAACCACAACGATAGTTTGTCAAATAGACTCCGTTTTAACCTTCTCAAGGACCGGGCGTAGCCACACTCGGTTCAACTAAAGTGAGAGAGACAGACACCCGCCGGTGACCTTTAAGCAACGAGTGCTCGGAGCGGTGAAACCAGTCTCGCGTAAGCGTACGCGTAATGTCGGTCCGGGCCGCTTCATCTCACAATACCGCTGAACCAAAGTATGACATGTCGGTAGGCGTATGACTTGTATCGTCCACAACTCACTTGTGTTCTACTCGTGCATATGACATCAACGCATAAAACCAGGCTCGGATGCCATCGATGGGGAACGAGTAATTTCAAAAATTTCCTACGATCACGCAAGACCATGGTGATGGCATAGCAACGAGAGGGAAGAGTGTCCGCCCACGCACTCGTGAGACCGAAAGCGGAAGCGTTATAACAACGCGGTTGATGTAGTCGCACGCCTTCACGATCCGACCGATCCAAGTACCGAACGTCACGGCACCTCCGTGTTCGACATCGTTCAGCTCGATGGCGATCCCGGACTCGATCCAGCAAAGTGTCGGGGATGAGTTCCACAAGACGACGGCGTGGTGACGATGTTGATGCTCCACTGACGCAGGGCTTCGCCTAAGCTCATGACGATATGACTTCTCCGGCGCAGGCTTCGCCTAAGCTCCATGACGATATGACCAAGTGGAATATGGTGGAAGGGGGTACCGCACACGGCTAAGGAAAGATCCGTAGATCAACTTGTGTGTCATGGGGTGCCCCTTGCCCCGTGATATAAAGGAGCCAAGGGGAGGTGGCGGCCCAAGGGAGGAGGCGCGCAAGGAGTCCTACTCCTCCGGGAGTAGGACTCCCTCCAATCCTAGTTGGATTAGGATTCCGGAGGGGAAAGAGAGAGAGGGCCGGCCCACCTTTCCTAGTCCTAATAGGACTAGGGAAGGGGGGGCGCGACCACCTAGGGCTGCCCTTCTACTTTCCTCCAAGGCCCACTATGGGCCCATGTAGTTCGGGGGTTCCGTAACCTCCCGCACTCCCAAATTCCCGATTTCACTCGGAACCTTTCCGATGTCCAAATGTAGGCTTCCAATATATCAATCTTTATGTCTCGACCATTTCGAGACTCCTCGTCATGTCCGTGATCACATCCGGACTCGAACAAACTTCGGTGCATCAATACTTATAAACTCATAATGAACTGTCATCGAAGCGTTAAGCGTATGGACCCTACGGGTTCGAGAACTATGTAGACATGACCTAGAACCATTCTCGGTCAATAACCAATAGCGGAACCTGGATGCCCATATTGGTTCCTACATATTCTACGAAGATCTTTATCGGTCAAACCGCATAACGACATCGTTGTTCCCTTTGTCATCGGTATGTTACTTACCCGAGATTCGATCGTCGGTATCCAATACCTAGTTCAATCTCGTTACCGTAAGTCTCTTTACTCGTTCCGTAATACATCATCTCACAACTAACTCATTAGTTGTAATGCTTTGCAAGGCTTAAGTGATGTGTATTACCGAGAAGGCCTAGAGATACCTCTCCACAATCGGAGTGACAAAACCTAATCTCGAAATACGCCAACCCAACAAGTACCTTTGGAAACACCTGTAGTAGTCCTTTATAATCACCCAGTTACGTTGTGGCGTTTGGTAGTACCCAAAGTGTTCCTCCCAGAACGGAGTTGCATAATCTCATAGTTATAGGAACATGTATGGGTCATGAAGAAAGCATTAACATACTAAACGATCAAGTGTTAAGCTAACGGAATGGGTCATGTCAATCGATCATTCAACTAATGATGTGACCTTGTTAATCAAATAACAACTCCTTGTTCATGGTTAGGAAACATAACCATCTTTGATTAACAAGCTAGTCAAGTAGAGGCATACTAGTGACATACTGCTTGTCTATATATTCACACATGTATTATGTTTCCGGTTAATACAATTCTAGCATGAATAATAAACCTTTATCATGATATAAGGAAATAAATAATAACTTTATTATTGCCTCTAGGGCATATTTCCTTCAAGTCCGGCTATGGCTGACAGCCGGGTCCTTGTTCTTTCTTCCACGGACGCCGCCAGTCGGCGTCCGAGATGTCGCGCCTTGATCTCGGCGAGGAGGCAAGTCGCCGTGTTGTCGTCGTGGCGCCTCCGTGCGGCAGCCGGCTTCGTCTTGGGCGGCGGCCGCGTCGAGGAGCTGCTGGACTCGCCTGTCATCAGCGGCGCTCCTCGCCCTCGAAGTTATCCAGCTCGTCACCGCCGCTCGGGCAGCGAATGTTCTCCGCGGCGTATGCATACACGGGCGACCGGCCCCAAACAGATTGGCGATGGTCAGCGCCGCTATCGACCGCGCCTAGGCGGCTAGGCTCCGAGTCGGGCGTGCACGCCCGCGATCCATCTCGCCGATAGGCTTCCGACAAGCGTCTCATGCTTGCTAGCTTCTGTGCACCCACGAGGAGCTGGAGGCGGCGTGCTTCCAGCGTTCCAGCGTCGACGTCCTCGGGAATGGAGGCGGTCAGGTCTTGCAGAACAGCGTCGAGAGGGTCACGAGCCCCCTCGCCGGAGGGCTCGCCGTGACCGATGACGAGTACCTCTATGATGGTGCTCCCGCCGCTCTCCGCGCGAGGGAGAGGCTCGTCGTAGACTACCACGTTGGTGGGGAACGCGTCGAGCGACGCGGTGTCGGAGTCGACCAACATCGGGTCGGTGGAGCCTACAGACTCTGTGTCGGCGCAGCTCGCCGGCGACGTGAGCTGCTAGAGGAGGCTCGCGAGGAGGCTTTCAGGGCCGTCTGCGTTACTGCGTCGGATGCAGCTCGTCGAGAAGCGAGCCTCACCGGACAAGTTCGGGCGAGGCAGCTCACCGCGAAGCACTCTCGGCGCCATGCAACAGCGCAGACTTGCTCATCTGGCGTGCCAGCCGCTGCGCCGCCAGGAGGAAGAGGGTTCCCGTCCAGAGCAGGTCTCCTGACGACGGTGCACCAGGCCCCACGGTGGGCGCCAAATGTCGGGGGTTGGGTGCGACATATGCCAAAGGATGGCTTATCATGGAGGGGGCGAGTAGAACGTCGCCGGTGCCTGGAAATGGGATGAGGCGAAGACATGCACGCCGGCGAATCTTACCCAGCTTCATGGCTCTCCGAGGAGATAACACCCCTATCGCTGCTCAAGGGTCTCCGCATGATCACTATGGCAAAGTGAGTACAAGGTGCTCCTTGAGCTGTTCGGGGTGAGGAAGGAGAAGGGCGCGGCTAGCTCTTCTCTCCCTCTATGCGTGTGTCTAAAAACTACTAGCTTCCCACCCTTTGCATGGGTGCCCCGGGAGATTTATATAGGCCTACCCCAGGGGGTACAACGGTAATCCGGCTGGGTGCGGGTCCTAGCCGTCAGTCTCCGAGTCGCCGTCTTCTCCGCCGGCTTCTGGGGCCCGCCGACTAGTGGGACCCATCGACGGCCCAGCATGGGGCCGACAGCCCTTGCCGCTGGCGTGGGTCTTGCCGGTGCAGACATCAGAGCCGTTTCTAATGACGCGAAGCTCGGTCATGCATAGTCATGGCAATGTGTCGCCCGGCTGGCGATCAAGTGCCATTCTCCGTCTTATCTGGTTAATGGCGCGGGGGGCCCGCGGGAGGGGCCGGCCGACTCCCGGAGGCCGACTCCAACGGGTCCGTCTTCGGAGTGCTCTCGCCGTCTTCGGGTCGTACAGACAGGCCATCGTGGGTACAGGAATCTGCCCACGGGGCTGATGTTAGGGCCGGCATGAACGTTGCCACGGACGGAGATCTCCGTCGATGCACGGGCGCTCAGGCCATACCTGCCCTTTATGGGCAGCGCAGGGATGGGCCGCGAGGCAGCTTTACCCCATCCCGCTCGTAGTCGCCCAGGCGAGAGGTGGTTGGGGTCGCGGGCCGACTACCTGTGGCCGGCCTCGCCTGAGGTCGCCGGCTTGGAGTCGGCCCGTCCCGAGGCCGCCTCTGGGACTCGGCCCAGAGGGGCAGTCGGCGACTCTGTTACCGACTTTCTGAAGGCGGCTTTTTGTCTTGGCTTCTTGAGGGGCGCGGCCTGCCCCGATGTTTTGAAAGGTTCAGGGGCTCGGGTCTGCCTACCTGTGGCCCATTACTCCGACACCGATGACTCGGCGGTGCGAAGGGGCCCGCAGGGGTGAGGCTGGCGACAGTAACGTAGCCAGCTCAACAATCCAGGGTGGTACAATAGTACTCCCTCCGTTCCTAAATAATTGTCTTTTTAGAGATTTCAACAAATGACTACATACGGAGCAAAATGAGTGAATCTACACTCTAAAACATGTCTACATACATCCGTATGTTGTAGTCCATTTGAGATGGCTAGAAAGACAATTATTTGGGAACGGAGGGAGTAGAACTTTCATTTGTATTTAATTACTCTTATTAGATTTTACTTATTTATTTACTATAATATATAGGCTATAGGGAAATCTCAGGGTGGTCCATGGACCACCCTGGCCACCCTCTAGCTACGCCACTGGCTGGCGACTTGGCGGAGCGAGGCGGGTCGCGACTGTGCACACATGTGCGCGCGGAGCAGAGCAGAGGCGCGTCTGCGTGCGGAGTGGAGCCGAGAGCCGGCGCGTGGAGGCCGTAGGCAGAGCGCGCGGGAGGCGGCACGCTCGCCGGGCGAAGGAGCCAGATCGGGGCGGTGCTGGCGGGGCACGGAACCGGCTGCGGTGAAGGCGGGGTTGGAGCCGGCCACTGAGGCGGCTCGAGAAGCGGGCGCAGCGGCCAGTGGCGGGTCAGAGAGGCGCGGAAGCGGCTGAGGAGTGAGGCGAGGCCGATGCGGCGACTCGAGGCGGGGGTTGAAGCAGGGGGCGGAGGTGTGGCCGTGGTGCGGGCGCGAGCCCGCGGGTGCGCCGAAGCACTATCTGGTCGACGGGGTGGACCAGGGCGAGCGCCGGGCCACGGCGGTTTGGAGGTCGGGTCACTCCGGCGAGGGCGGGCCGTGTCGGCTTGGAGGACAGCGGAGGCGACGGCGGCTCGTCGCGCGGTCGAGGTAGATCGGCGGAAGCTCGGTGAGGTGGCGGCTGCTTTGTTGGATTTAGAACGCTAGATCCAATCACCAGGAGCTACACGTACGTGCAAGGCTAATACCGAAGCACACAAGCAAACTGCTTAATTGATTTCTTCTTAATCAATAGCACATGCACGTATCTTGCCGTAGACCTGCGTACGTGTACTTGACCTGGGCTGGCTAGCTTGATCGATTGGATCGGCGTACTCCGGCGTCGTCGACGGAACACTTGTGAACGAAACAAACTGATCGATGTAGATCGCCAAAGGCTCGTATCGAGCCTTGCTCCTTTATTGCTTTTCTCTTTTTTTGTGTTGTGCATCGTGAGGTTATAGGGTATATAAAGGAGCTAAACAGCCCAAGTGCTAACCTAGTCGGTTCCTACTTGGGACTACTAGTCCGATACGTACACACACGTGTACTGGGACGTCAGGTTTAATCCCAATATTCACCCCCCTAAACATGACGTCATCGGCGCGGCCTGAATCCCAAATGCGATGACTACTACTCATAGGTGTCATCGTCGACAATGCCTTCGTCGTTCCTCGTAGCATTTTAGGGACCGTCTTTGCTGTCGTCGGCTTGTCTATAGCTTGACGCCATCGCTCCTCCTTGGTCGCGTCTTCAACCTTCACCTGTTCTTCGGTGCTTGGTAGACTGTCTTTTGGATCCTCGAGGGGACATCTTTTGGACCCGAACGAGATCAAACTTTGGTCTAACTTTGAATTCCAAGCTCTTGGCGCTTGCTTCAGTCCGTAAAGTGCCTTCTTGAGCTTGTAAACTTTTCCTTCTTCGCCTTTCTTCTCGTAGCCGAGGGGTTGTTCCACGTACACTTCTTCTTTGAGGTTGCCGTTAAGGAAAGCGGATTTGACATCCATATGATGAACCTTCCAATCCTCTTGTGCTGCCAAAGCTAGGAGCACACTCACCGTCTCGATTCGAGCAACCGGTGCAAACACCTCCTCATAGTCAACTCCTTGACGTTGTACGTAGCCCTTTGCGATGAGTCTTGCCTTGTGCTTCACAATGGCACCCTTCGTGTCCTTCTTCAACTTGTAAACCCACTTTAAACCTATGGCCTTTTGGTTCGGAGGTCGGGTTACCAAAGTTCACGTGCCATTGCTCTCGATCGCCTTCATCTCCTCATCCATGGCGTGCATCCAACTTGAACTTTTGCTCGCCTCAACGAAGTTCGCTGGCTCCTCAACTCCGAGTAAAGACAAATTGGAGTACTCGAGTGTAACTGGCTTTGCGTACTTGTAGACTTTCTTGAGGGGCTTGTAGCGACGTGGCCCGAAAAAATCCGTCGTGGCTTGCGAAGGGGGCGACACAAATTGTGTCGGCGTCGATGCACTTGAGGAAGACCATTGAGTCTCGGGCGTGGTAGATGCCGGGTCGTTGGCATCTGCGTCGTCGGCGTAGTCGTCGTGATCGTGACCATCATCTTGATTGTCATCATCACTATGCGCCTCGTTGTCTATGTCGTTGCCGAGATCTCTACCAGTGTCTTGTGCGTCGTTGTCGCTATCACCTTGTGACCCATGCGCGTCGTCGTCGGTGTCGGCACCATGGTGATCACTGCCATTGCGGTCACCTTGGTTGGGTGTCTTGCCAACCACCTGGACATCCTCCCCTGCGTCATCATCAGTTGGAAATTCAACAGTGAATATGTTACCGTTTGGAGCATCGCCGGCTGCTGCGCTCCAATTCCACGCTTGGTTTTCTGCAAAAACGACATCGCGTGAAATCCGTAGACGCTTGGTTTGTGGATCGTAGAAGCGGTATGCCTTGGTGCCGGAACTCCTCTCATATCCGATGAACACCATCTTGGTGCTACGATCGGCAAGCTTTGAGATATGGGGCTCCGCCATCTTCACATGCGCCACGCACCCGAACGTTCGTAGATGAGACACATTCGGCTCACGTCCGTAAATTGCTTCATACGGAGTCTTGCCGATCACTGCCTTCGTTGGAGCCCGGTTGAGAAGATAGACCGCCGTCGAGACAGCTTCTCCCCCAAAAAGTCCCCGGCAAGTTCTTGCTCTTGAGTAAACTTCTCGCCATGTCAACAACGGTTCGATTGCGCCTTTCAACAACCCTGTTCTGCTGCGGCGTATAAGGTGCCGTGAGGAACCTCTTTATGCCAATATTCTCGCAGTAGTCATTGAACTCGTTTGACGTAAACTCTCCGCCGATCTGTCTGCATACATGAACCTTCAGCTTGTGTTCCATCTCCGTTGCAGCCTTCAGCTTTTGAACGGTTCAAACGCCTCATCTTTAGATCGTGGGAGAACGACCCACATGTATCTCGAGTAGTCATCTACCACAAGGAAGAAGTACTTCTTTCCTCCGTGAGTTGCTGGGGTGATAGGGCCACATAGATCACCATGGAGCAGCTCGAGTGCATCACTTGCACGATAGGTAGACTGAGCAGGGAACGGCCTGCGGTGCTGTTTTCCAACCAAGCACCCGTCACATACTAGATCAACATGGTCGATAAACGGCATCCCGGATACCATCTCCATCTTCGACATCTTCTTCAAGGCGTAGAAGTTAATGTGTCCAAATCTA
The DNA here is from genome assembly GCA_021605145.1 of Aegilops bicornis. Lineage (NCBI taxonomy): Eukaryota > Viridiplantae > Streptophyta > Magnoliopsida > Poales > Poaceae > Aegilops > Aegilops bicornis. The sequence goes on along the minus strand of CM038669.1, from coordinate 64,013,988 downwards.
GCATGCCATAACCACGAATCATCATCACTCTTGGCGAGCCAACACTCCGGTTGAGATTGATCAAGGTTGAGGATATAGAGCCTGTTCAGCGTCACGATTCACACGCAGCTTAGCACGTTTCGGAGGTTGTCGAAGATCGTCATCACTCCGTTCTCGATATCCACCTTGCATCCATTCTCGTCAAGTTTCCCGACAGAGATGATGTTGTTTCAAAGCTGTGGGATGTAGTACACTCCGGTGAGTATGCGATGTTCTCCTGTGAGACCCTCAAAGAGGACAGAGCCTTGCCCGCAAATCTCCACATTTGAACCATCACCGAACTTGACCGAGCCTTGAACATCATATTCTAGCTCGCGGAACTTCTCCTTTCACCCCGTCATGTGGTTACTGGCACCCGTGTCTAGATACCACGACACGTTCTGGCTTCCGAATAACTTTGGTGTTACTTTTTTCTCATGAAGTAGCACCTTCCGGTTTGGTTTTACAACCATCGTCTGGACGAGATCACAAACTTCGGCCATGAGAAGACCTAGACGTTCGTCTTCCTGCTTCGCCAAATTTGCCTTGATCTCCCGCTTGTTAGGCTCCGGACAATCCTTTGCAAAGTGACCCATCTCGTTGCAGTTATAGCACTTGACCTCGGACATATCCAAGTTCCGTGGCTTCCGCTCTTTAGATCGGTCCGCCTTACCACGACCTTGTGGCTTGCCTTTTCCTTTGCCTTCTTTGGTTTGTCCGCGCTTCGCGTTGCTTGAGCCTTCGCCAACGTTGCGCCTTTCTTTGCTACTTGGGGACTCCCAATCTGCGCGTGAGTACATGAGTTGGTCACCACCTTCTCCTTTGCCTTTCCGACAGCCACGAGCATTCTCTTCCCATGTCCGCAAGCGTCCGATCGCCTCCGTTATGGTCATGTCGTCGATGTCGTAAAGCTGCTCGAGCGTGCCAATGATGTACGTGAATTTATCAGTCACCGAACTGAAAAACTTCTCCACAACCTCGGTCTCCTCGAGCTTTGCACCAAGCGCGGATCTCTCCCACCAATGTAGTCGACGCATGGCATAGTCGTTCACCGATTCAGTTTCCTCCATCTCGCAACTTGTGAAATTGGCGCTTCAAAGACTTGTGCCCGAGCCTTGGTGACGCGATCTTCTCCGATCCTCATCTCTTTGAGTGCGCATTACCGCCTCTCTTGCTGTCTCGAACTCCGCCAATGTCATCAGACGGAATCCGCACGATCGGGCTATGGCGCCATGGCACCTTCGTCGCACTCCTTGTCGACGTCGTCGTCCGTGATGGCCTCCCACACTCGAAGGGTTTGGAGAATGATCTTCATCTTCACCGCCCACACGCCGTAGTTGGCGTCGGTGAGCATCGGGTACTGGATGGGGATGTTGCGATGCGCCTGTACGTTGGCGACGTCGTCGTCCGTGATGGCCTCCCACACTCGAAGGGTTCGGAGAATGATCTTCATCTTCACCGCCCACACGCCGTAGTTGGCGTCGGTGAGCATCGGGTACTGGATGGGGATGTTGCAATGCGCCTGTCGTTACGCCGCCCGTTCCGCCACCACTTCTTGCCGACTTGTCGCCTTCTTCACCTTGTCGCCGTTCTTGTTCGCCTTGGAACCCGCCGTTTTACTTGACCGACTCGGCGTCGCTGTCCGTCATCGTAGATCGTAGATCGTCGAGGCTCGATACCAATTGTTGGATTTAGAACGCTAGATCCAATCACCGTGAGCTACACGACGCGTGCAAGGCTAATATCGAAGCACACAAGCAAACTGCTTAATTGATTTCTTCTTAATCAATAGCACATGCACGTATCTTGCCGTAGACCTGCGTACGTGTACTTGACCTAGGCTGGCCAGTGGCGGATCTACAGGGTGGCCAGGGTGGGCCGCGGCCCACCCTGGGATTCTGAGACAGCCCATATACCTATAGATAATAGATGGGCCAGAAAAAAAACAGCCCAATGAACAACCAGGTCCATATCGAGAAAAACAGCCCCGACGCCCCGACGCGACGCACCTGCAGACCTGCTCGACCCCGATAGCCGCCTCGCCTCGCCGTTCCTCGCTGCCGTTCGCGCCTGGCGCCCCTGCCGCCGCCGAGGAAGCTCCCGCGTCCCGCCGGCCGCCTCCCGCCTCTTCTCCAGCCCGCCCGCCGCCCCGCCCGGCCCTCGATCCAGGGTCAAGGCGCATCTCCCTCATGCTGGCGAAACCCTGCCTTGGCCCTGCCGGCTGCCGCCCTTGCCGCCGCTCGTCGGGCGACTGCCTGGTGGGCCTACCCTCGCGGCCTCGCCCCCTCCAAATCCGGCTGCAGTGACCAGTGAGGTGAGGTACTGAAAACAAATACCCCAAATTCATGATTTACCCCTAATTTATGATTTAGGGTTTGCTTTTTTGCACTATGTTTTGCCTCAATTAGCTTTAGTGATATGAAGCAGTACTGATAGAAAGTAGTATTCTTACAGATTTGTTGAAGAATGAAGAGGGCAGCAGACATTGTTTCTCTTTTCCAAAGAGAAGCTATGAAGATAGGGAAGAAGAAGAAGGCAGAGAATATGTCGGATGTGGCTGAAGAGCAGACCTGCGAAGTTGTGTGTATGCCGGTTGTGATCGAAGAGCAAATTGAAGAACCAACATTGTCTATGTCAAATGTGACCATAGAGCAAACTGAGGATGTGTCACCGCCATCACCACCGGTTTATGATTTTAGTCGCCTTAAACATGATCCCGGACAAGCTACCCATTGCAAGTTATCCTATCAATGATCAAGACGCAGTTCGAAGAGCATATATCCTTAAAAAGCCATTTAAACCTTATGCACATGACTTTAAGAAAAGAACAATTGGGAGTAGAGAACGTTCATTCAATCCTTTGTGGCTCCATAATCATAGTTGGCTTGAATATAGTATCAAGAAGGAATCTGCATTTTGCTTTGTATGTTACTTGTTCAAAGAGAAAAAAACTAGTGGTAAGGGAACTAATGCATTTACTGATGGTGGTTGGAGTAATTGGAATAGAGAGGATGCTCTTCTTAAGCATGTTGGTTGCGTATCTAGTGTGCATAATGCAGCTCAAGAGAGATATAATTTATTTGTGAATCCTCGTGCATCTATTGATGATCTTTTTATGAAGGTGAACAGTGAGGATCTGCGTCTTTACAAGATGAGGTTGAAGTATTCACTTAGATGCTTGCGCTCTTCTTCATCAAGGATTGGCATTTCGTGGGCATGATGAAAGTGAACAGTCTAGCAATAGAGGAAACTTCCTTGAGCTATTGAAGTGGCTTGCAGCAAATAGTGAGGAGGCGAATAAGTATGTTTTGAAGAATGCACCAGGTAACTGCCAATTGACATCTCATCGACATACAACATCAGATTATTCAATGTTGTGCACAACTTACTAGAAAGCAAATTATTGATGAACTTGGTGATGAGCACTATGCTATTCTAGCTGATGAGTCTAGTGATGTATCACATAAAGAATAACTAGCTTTATGCTTGCGTTTTGTTGATAAAGTAGGGAGGCCGTCCAGGCACTTTCTTGGAGTTGTTCATGTAAGTGACACTACTTCATTGTCACTTAAGGAAGCAATTGAAACTTTACTTACTTGATCATGGTTTGACTATAACACAAATTCGTAAGCAAGGATATGATGGGGCTAGTAATATGAGAGGAGAAATTAAAGGATTGAAAACATTGATCATGAAAGAGTCACCTTCGCCTATTATATTCATTGTTTTGCACATCAACTCCAAATTTAGTTCTTGTTGTCATTGCCAAGGGAAATGATGATTGTGTGTGGTTTTTGATCGAAAGTGTCTTTATTATCGAATGTTATTGGAGTGTCTTGTAAGCGCCATGACATGCTTCGAGATGCTAGACTTCGTAATATCCTGAAACTACTTGAATGTGGTGAGTTACAAACCGGGAGTGGTTTGAATCAAGAGATGGGGTTACCTAGGCCTGGTGATACTCGGTGGGGCTCTCATTACAAAACTGTTCTTAACATTATTGCTATGTATCCCACAATCCGTGATGTGCTCATAACTCTTGGACAAGATGCTTCACAATTGGCCCAAAATTCATACTATTGTTGGAGTGTTTGAGTCATTTGACTTTATTTTCAATCCACACTTGATGCTTGTCATTCTTGGATACACAAGTGATTTGTCTGATTGTTTGCAAAGAAGAGACCAAGATATTCTTACTGCAATGGCACTTGTTAGAACTGCAAAAAGTAGAATACAAGAGCTTAGGGATAATGGGTGGGATGCATTTTGCAAAAGGTCACACTATTTTGTAACAAGCATGGCATTCAAGTTCCTATAATGGAAGATAATTATGTGCCTTATGGAAGATCAACACGGTTTGCTCGACCCCAAACAAATGATGATCACTTTAGAAGAGAAGTTTTTCTTGGAGTCATTGATCAAATTAGTCAAGAGCTTGAAAATCGGTTTGATGAGATCAATATGGAGTTGCTATCTTGTATGTCTGCTTTGAATCCCGCCAACTCATTTGCTGCTTTTGATGCACAAAAGGTATGCAAACTTGCTTCTAAATTTTGTATTGCTTTCAAAATTGGTACATAATCTCTTTAACTCATTTGTTTCTTTTGATGCACACAAGGTACGAAGACTTGCTGATTTTTATCCCAAAGACTTTTCAAGTGCCGATTTGATACACCTTGAACTACAACTTGATAACTATATTGATGACATGAGAAATGATGAGAACTTTCAAGGCCTTGGGAATCTTGTTGATCTCTCTGTTCAGCTTGTCCAAACAGGGAGACATATAGTTCATCATTTGGTGTACTTGCTTTTAAAATTGGTATTGATTCTCCCGGTGGCAACGGCAAATGTTGAGAGAGCATTTTCTGCCATGAGTTTTGTCAAGAACAAGTTGAGAAATAAGATGGATGATAGTCTTTTGGATGATTGCCTAGTCACATACATTGAGAGGGATGCTTTCTCCGAGGTGAATGAAGATGACATAATTGACACCTTCATGGCAATGCAAAAACGTAGGCCAGAAAGATAGTCTTTTTGAACTTCTCAAGGTATGTGCTATGGTCCATGTACTATTTACTATGTAGGCTTCTTTATGCAAAACTGAAAATTAATTAAGAATTTTAGTGTGTTCGTAAGACCATATTAATCTATTTTCATGTGCTATTGATAATTAGTTAGAATGTTCACATGTCATATTAGTTATTAAAAAAAAATTAGGGCGGACCACCCTGATGTCAAATGCTAGCTCCGCCACTGGGGCTGGCTAGCTTGATCGATTGGATCGGCGTACTCCGGCGTCGTCGACGGAACACTTGTGAACGAAACAAACTGATCTATGTAGATCGCCAAAGGCTCGTATCGAGCCTTGCTCCTTTATTGCTTTTCTTCTTTTTTGTGTTGTACATCGTGAGGTTATAGGGTATATAAAGGAGCTAAACAGCCCAAGTGCTAACCTAGTCGGTTCCTACTTGGGACTACTAGTCCGATACGTACACACACGTGTACTGGGACGTCAGGTTTAATCCCAATATGCTTGGAGCAGGTGAGCCGGCGGGCGGCTTGGCGCTGCATCGGGAGAGGCAACGGCGGAGCCGAGTGGGCCGACGCGAGGCGAGGTTGGCACGGTGGTTGACGCGAGAGGCCGGCGCGGACTGAGCCGGACGGCGGCTGACCGGGCGCTCTGGAGGCCAGAGCAGGGCGTGGCCGAGTCGCGTAGAGACGTTGGCGGCTCGACAAGCCGCAGAGTCAGCGGCAGCGCTCGGCGACTCAGTCTACGTGGGGGCGGCGTGGCAAACGGCCGACAGAGGTGAGTTGCGCAGGTAGCCAGGCAAACAACGGCGGCGGCAACTTGGTGGCAGGGCGTCTCGCAGCGGCGGCTCCGTCAGCGAGGCTTTGGAGGCGGAAGCAGCGACGGTGGTGACGGGTCGTGGCGACGGCGGAGGCGGCAGGCCAGCCCTCAGGCGGGGGCAGCGGCTTGGGTCACACCGGCGGGGGCGACTCGGCGCGGAGGACACGGCGATTTCGCGGCCGCAGGGATGGCCGCTTGAAACAACAGCAAAGCCGGGGCGGCTCGCGGCTGAGAAGGCCCCCGGAGAGGCGTGGCGGCAAGACGACAGCGGTCACACGGCCTGGAGGCGACTAGAGCAGGGACGTGGCGTCTTGGAAGCAGCAGAAACCGGTGAAGGCGACTCGGAGGCCGGCTTGGAGGCGGATTCCGGCGGGTTTAAAGCCGTGGCGGAGGCGGGACTGTGATGTTGCTCTTTATTTTTCTTCTGCATGTCGGAAACTCGACGATGTCGCAGCGATTTTAAAAACTACTAGCAAAAAAGCCCGTGCGTTGCAACGAAAAAGAAAACATAACAAACACTCTTAAATCAACAACCATTACTCAAGACCATAATAGGTCCATCTCCTTTATTTTTGCGAGGCATCATATTTGTGTTGTCCCTTATCCTCCTTCTCACCCTCGCCGACGATGGCCTCGGTGTTCACACAAAACAACAAAAAATGTGTGTTGAATATGATTAATTCTAAGGCGTCTCTCTCTCCTTCTCTTATCCCTCTCCCTCTCTCTCTCTCTCGCTAGCTCGCTTTCTCTCACTCTCGCGATAAGAAATCTGTTGTTTTCCTTGTGACATTTTTCAGAGGCATGCACGTGTAGTTATCGATGTTTTCTTTTCCGTATATGGTTATAATGGGGTGTTTATTTGCAATCAGGATCGCCGCCGGTATGGAAAAAACGGATCTTGCGCTATAAATTATAATTTTGCTTCCATAAAAATATTTTAAAAATATTTAAGAGGTAAAATTAACATCATATTTAGATTCCACATATTTTTTAATAAAATTTCATATATATAATATGTTAAAATCAAAGTTACGGTTTAAAAGATACAGATAATTTAGAAAATCATTTGGTTTGACTCAAATATATTCTAAAATAATATTTAAAAATACTTAACAGGTAAAAATAATCTCATATTCATATTCTACATATTTTTCTAATCAAATTTCATATATAACATGTTCAAATCGGAGTTACGGTTTAAAAGATATGGATAATTTTAAAAAGCATTTGTTTGACTTAAATATGATCCGCAGATGAATTACCTAAAACATCATGGGGGTTTTCGAAAAATGTAAAATAACGGTTCGGGTGTGACTTAAATCCGGACGGCGGGTTGATTTCAAGAAAAGACAGGGACTTTTGTGTAAAATACAAAAATAGCAATTTGTTTTAACTTAAAACAGGACTGCGGGTTGAATTCTCTGAAATAGAGGGACTTTTCTAAAAAATGCCATGACGGACGAAAGAAACCCAATTTACTTTATTATTAAGATAAACGCCTCAAGGTCAGAATCTTGGAAATGTTATTTATTAATCAACATGATAACTCACACCGGTGGGACATGGAACCATGTTTTACAAAGCTTATTTGTACAACCTTTCTTAGTTAAATATGGGCAACTTTGTTTACCAAACGACGCACCCAGCAAACCTTAGACTCCGCAAAGTCCTAAAGAAGTTCTTTGTCATTACACATCATTATTTATATTCAGTTCTAATAAATGTCGATATTAATGTTGCACTGATTATTGCTTCTCGGTTGAATTTTTTCGTTAAGAAGCCAATTTGGCATTCTTCTGATTGAAGAGTAGTTCATGGAATAGTCTCCGAATCACTTTTCTTTTTTTCCTTTCAGAAAACAAGGTTTTTCTTGATAAAAACAAATACTTCATTAAAAATAGAAAATAGTGAGTTGTGTTTTAGCATTTCTAAATGCATTTTTTAAAATGGAACAACTTTTGGGAATTTTGATCGGTTTTTAAGAAGTGTGAATATATATAACTGTGTACTTATTATAAAACTATTTTTACTAAATTGAGTTTTTTTTAGATATATAAGTTTGTTGTTTGGTCGGGAATCTTATTCTTGTATTTTTCATTATTTGGGCTTGGCCCAAACAAAGCACTTACATAGACACTTCACGTACATAGAGAACACTTTGGTATTAAAAAAGGGAGTGTCTATATTACAATCGACTGAAATTGAATTGGCCTTCAATCAAATATGCCAACCACTAACAATCAGACACAAACGGAAAATAATAACTTGACTGGAAATACAGGCACTACAAACATGGCACGTGTATGTATGACCTATGCGCTCTATGATCCATGAGCAAACAATGGAAGGGCCCAAAAAGCAACACCGCCACGTCAGTGCTCTCACGACCTTCTCCAGGTTATTGACAGTTTTGTTTTCTTCACAACAGTTTTGGAAGAAAACCTGAAATTCTCATGACATTATCAAGGATATGAAGTTGCTTGAAACAGGAACAATTCACAGAAAATAACTGACTCAACTACCAGGACGGACAAGATGCTACATAAAACCAGTTTGATGATACAGGACTGTATAACCCTGAAACTGTAAGTTACAGAAATGTACAGCAAGGCAGCAAGCTACAGAAAGCTTCTTTTAATTTATTTTAAAGAACTAACCTTGTACCATGTTTCCAGGTACGGCAACAAACACAAGGAGATGAAGCCAGTATTGATCCAGCTTCTTCAAATCCCTGGAAAGTAGGACTTCTCGACAATCTAAGCTTAGACAAGGTAATTAAGAAACATCAAGTAGAAACTGAAATGTAAACACATATTCAGGTTGCATCAGCAACAAAATTCCTGAAAAAGGAAAAAAAGCATACACTTGTAGCAGGTTAGCTGAAGATGAAGGATCCATCATGTTACGAGGAAATTCATACACTTCAGACAATGTGCCACATGTGTGGGACATAAAGAGAGTAATAATGAAGCTGAGAAAAGCATGGATAACCATCAGTTACGGCAGACTAAAAAGGAAGATGAGTATTTAAATGAAGATGGTATTGAGAATTTATTGGAAAATGGAAATACTGTAGCCCACGAAGGAAATGTCATGAACACTGAGAGCATTATAATGCCGCACCTGGAAATGGAGTTCAACACAAGAGAAGGACAAGAATTCTTCGACTTATATTTGAGCATCGAGAGCAGCAAACAAGAAGAGGAACCATGAATATTAAAGAATCACAATGAACTGTAACAAACATGGCAAAACAAAAGAAGTAGAAAGAGAAAGTATAGTACCTATTAGAAGGACAACAGTTATAGCAAAATCAGAGTGCTAGGTAGTGATGGTGATCTCAGAAAGAGGTGGCCACTGGAAAATTCACTATCAGCTCACTGTAAAAACAACAGTCACAAAAGAACTACTAAAATTTACAGAAGCTATAGGACCATAAATCCATCATCAATGTATTATAAATTAAACACCAGGAAACTCTAATATACATTCAGACAAATTCATGTGATCAAGCATTCTATATGAATTCACTGTATGAACAACAATGACACACTATATGGAGCTACTACAATAAATTGCAAAATCTGTAGGGCAGTGTAAATCCACCATCACCATACTGTAAATTCAAAATCTATAGGACAGTGTAAATCCACCATCACCATACTGTAAATATGCAGCCAGATTAGTTTGTCTGATGAAGTATTACTCGAGCAGTTTAAATGATGTACCTTGCCTACATGGGCGGATGTAATTCCGATGAAGTCGGCAGTACGGAGAAATTCCGGCCAGGTTGGCAGAACAACGAGATTTCCATGACTTCGGCAGAACGGCAAGACATCAATGTTGAGCACGGACGAAATTGAGATGTGTTTAAAGTATGACCAGCAGCTGCATTCACCTCAACTTAACTCAGAAAACAAATCCGCGCAAAGGGAAATTCAAAAGAAATATAATAATTAATAGAAAGCTAGATGAAGCTGAGTAAGAAATAGCTCAGATTAAGCATTCATAATTTGATTTTGCAATAAGAATCATAACTTGGTCAGAAAATAAAATACCTAAGACTCTGATGTATGGGTTTGCTCCAAGTCCGGAAGATTTTTTTTTGGGGCAGTGTTTTCTATTGCAGGAAGTCTTACACAAGACTGTGCATCAGTTTTATGCCAACTATGTATGGATAAAGTAATATTTACTGAATACAATTCAGAAAAAAATGCCGCCAACTACAGGTAGTACCCAGAAAGTTAGTAGCTACATAGGTTCATGGCATAGCAAGGAAATTCCAATATGTACGTATCAACCAAAAACTCTAATTTGCAAGATTGAAAAGCTACACCAAGTCAACTGCATCGCACCCCTGCATCATCTCGGGAGGAGCAGCGAGCCAACGCCCACCTCTGCATCGAGCACTGCTCAATCCGGCCGCGTCGCCCAAGGCCCAGTCCGCCGCCGCCTTGCTCCTCCTCCGGCCTCGCCGTCCTCCCGCCGGTGAGCAGCACCTGCAGCACGTCGCCCTTCGCCCCGTCTCTCTTCTTTCTTCTCCTTCCTCTCACCTTTACTCAAGGCTCTCTCCCGCTGCACACCACAGGAGGTCGCCGCCGGCCTGAACGCCGCCTCCTCAAGCTCTCCGCCTGCCTCCGGCCACGTCCTCGACCGGATCCTCCCGATCTTCATCGCCGCGCCAAGTCCCGCAGCCGCCTGACACCGCCACGTCTTCTTCCCCTGCGTTGCTCGAGAACGAGCAGAGCCGCCATTCCTCACTTAATAAAGAGGGACTGCGGGTGCAATTTCCGAAAAATTAAAGGGCCTTTTTGCAAAAAAACACGACGACGGACGACAGAAACCCACGGCGCTTTATTATTAGGTAGAGATAGGACTCATCTTCCGTACTCCCAGGAGTACATACTCCCATCCCTTCACGAACGCTTTGACTTGGATATACCCAGAAGCGTGTAACAACTTTCCTTTGAGTGTGGCGCCTAGGTGCTTGATCCTAAATTTAAGGGATGGCTACGGTATCGTTCCTATAACCTTCATGAGAAATAGTACACGCACCTGAGGTATTTTTTTTATACGTGAGGTATATGCTAACTTTGTGAGCTTTCATGTATTAATATTGTAGTTAACATATACTACTTTTATACGACAGTATATAGCATATTTTTGTGATGGCGAATTTTTGTGATGGAGTATACACCTTTTCAGTCTAATATATGCTGCAATTTGTTTTTACGATGGAGTATACATATACCATTTTTCCATGTCGGAGTATATACCATGTTTTTTGGATGAACCATATACAACATCTTTTTCAATAAATTATGGACCACTTTTTTGGCGATGGACTATATACCACATTTTTTGTGGTGGAGTATATATATACCAAAAAATTTCTGAAGGAGTATATATCATTTTCTGCATGAAGTATGTACCACATTTTTTCCCCTGAAGGAGTATATATCATTTTCTGCATGAAGTATGTACCACATTTTTTCCTCAAGGAGTATATATCATTTTTTGCATGATGTACCACATTTTTTCCTCGAGGAGTATATATCATTTTTTGCATGAACTATATACCACTTTTTTGACCGAGTATATATTACTCTAAAAAGCAGTATATGCATGTCAAAAAAAGGGGTATAATAACTTACAAATGTACTTAAACAAGATAGTACAAGACTAATTAAAACATATTACAAGGTATAATTCATTTCAAATAGTAGTATTTGTCAACTCCAAAAAATAACAAGATTAACTTGTGTATGCGTATCATAAAAGCGCATCGATATAATTCTAGCTTCTTCTTCCAAAAGAAACAGCTTCTTCTGTATGCGTGCGTCCTTCATTATGTACCCATCATTCGCAGCAAGATCGTCATTGGAGGATTGTTACATCATGTCGGTGTAGCAGCAACGTGAAAGAAAATATAGTCTGCAGATAAGACGAACACCGGCTGGCGGAACACAGCTCTCATACAAGATAAGTTGAAGCTTGGTCATAATCGGGGTCATCTAAATAAAGATTGGACAGAATACAAGTTATTTAGTATAGAAAGGCATGCAAGTAACGGATGCATCTAGCTTGATAGGGAGTACGTGGCTCTAATGGCTGTACGTATAGAATATGTTACTCTTTGATTTAAGATTGAGATGTCACCAACCGAGTATAATGTCGAAACACACTGGAGTAGCAGGAGTTGAGTACGGTTCCATGTGCACGTCACACGTGGGCATTAGCATATCATTATCGGTGGCGAGGTGCTCGGCACAGTCACGGAGTGGCGCCACCCACACTGAACGGCGACGAGACGATCACAGCTGCAATTAGACGGGAAAAGGTGGTCGCTGTCGTCTCGTAACTGCTACATCTCATCGTAATCGCCGCCGCGGCCGCCGTCGCTCGTTGTGGTACGTACACAAAGACGTCTGGCTGGAGGAGTGGCCGGTGGAGAGCACGGGACACCGGAGACCTGCTGCGTAGAAACAGGAGCGTCGTACTTTTTCCATGCCGATGCATGCAGCGTGGCGTGGCTAGCGGATGAGACACAATCGCCATCGACGGCGACACGAGAGACGCAGCCGTTGCATCGAGGTATATGTGGCGAGAATATTAGATCGATGCAGATTAGTTTCTAGGGTGACATTTGATATCCCTATAAAGAAGGGTTCAGTTCCAACAAATTTAATTATCAAATAATTATCTCACCTAGTTTTATTGGCAGGCTAACAGCGTTTAAAATGTGGCTACCCCGGTAGATAAGGCCATACGAAGCGGTGAGTCTCTTTGGAGGTGGATCGACCTGGGAGGGAGTATGTACTCCTAGGAGTACCATCCAATTTTCATATATATATATATATATATAGGTAAAGATAAAGATAAAGATTAGGTAAAGAGGTAAAGATTTTGACTTTAGTCACGCTCGCCCTCCTAGGCTCTGTGTATCTTACAATTTGACGGGCACCGCCAGTTTTGTACCCTGTTCTCTTTTTCGCTTGCAGGTTTTGATTATTAAAACCATTAAGCTACGCTTGAAGGGCGCTAACTAGCTATGCCACATGGTGCAGGTTGGTTGGGCGCGGCGAGAAATTTTTTGTAATTTTTTTAGATAGAGGTGTGGATTATTTTTTAAATGTATTTTTTAGATGGGAATGAGGACCTCTGGTAGTTTTTAAATGGAGGGTTATGTAAAGTGGCACTCGCTGGTGGGATGTTGTGGCAATTTTTTTTCTTTTTTCCTTTTCCTTTTTTAGATTTTTTTGATAAAGTTTTCTTTTTTAGATGAAGATGAGGATCTTTTTAAGACTTTTTTTAGACGGAGGCGGGGACTCTATGTATTTTTTTAAATAGAAACGTGCACACAGCTTCCTCTCAAGCGGCGTCATAGGGTGGCGCCCCAATCACTAGTGTCAAGGAACTCGTGGGCCGCGTGGGTCCCGTAGGACTTTCGGTTGGATCGCCTAGGCCGCAACCAATCTGTGGGCGCGTGGCCATAGATTGCGTGGCTCCTTTTGTTGCTTTTGCCCGCCGCCACCACTCGTTTCCCCGATCAGATAGATCCAAAAAATCCCATAATCACTGCCTGCTTTACTTTTTTTATTGTAATGTGATTTATACTACCATTGAAACTTTCTCAATCTCGACTGAAGAACACGGAGTTTGATGTAGATCTTGTTGGAAATATGCCCTAGAGGCAATAATAAAATGGTTATTATTATATTTCCTTGTTCATGATAATTGTCTATTGTTCATGCTATAATTGTATTAACTGGAAACCGTAATACATGTGTGAATACATAGACCACAACATGTCCCTAGTGAGCATCTAGTTGACTAGCTCGTTGATCAATAGATGGTTATGGTTTCCTGACCATGGACATAGGATGTTACTGATAACGGGATCACATCATTAGGAGAATGATGTGATGGACAAGACCCAATTCTAAGCACAGCACAAGATCGTGTAGTTCGTTTGCTAAAAGCTTTTCTAATGTCAAGTATTATTTCCTTAGACCATGAGATTGTGCAACTTCCGGATATCGTAGGAATGCTTTGGGTGTACCAAACGTCACAACGTAACTGGTGGCTATAAATGTGCACTACAGGTATCTCCGAAAGTGTCTGTTGGGTTGGCACAAATCGAGACTGGGATTTGTCACTCCGTATGACGGAGAGGTATCTCTAGGCCCACTCAGTAATGCATCATCATAATGAGCTCAATGTGACTAAGTAGTTAGTCACGGGATCATGCATTACGGAATGAGTAAAGTGACTTAATGGTAACGAGATTGAACGAGGTATTGGGATACTGACGATCGAATCTCAGGCAATTAACGTACCGATTGACAAAAGGAATTGTATACTGGATTGCTTGAATCCTTGACATCGTGGTTCATCCAATGAGATCATCGTGGAACATGTGGGATCCAACATGGGTATCCAGATCCCGCTGTTGGTTATTGGCCAGAGAGCTGTCTCGGTCATGTCTGCATGATTCCCGAACCCGTAGGGTCTACACACTTAAGGTTCGGTGACGCTAGAGTTTTTATGGGAATTAGTGTGCACTTACTGAATGTTGTTCGGAGTTCCGGATGAGATCCCGGATGTCACGAGGAGTTCCGGAATGGTCCGAAGGTAAAGATTAATATATGGGAAGTCCTATTTTGGCCACCGGAAAATGTTCGAGATTTTTCGGTATTGTACCGGGAAGGTTCTAGAGTGGGGCCCACCTGCATGGGGGACCCACATGAACGTGGGTAGTGGGGGCAAGGCCCCACACCCCTGGTCAAGGCGCACCAAGATCCCCCCTTAGAAGGAATAATATCATATCCCTAAAAAGGGGGGATAACAATCGGTGGGGAAGGAAATTATGAGATTTCTTTCCTCCCACCTTTGCCAACGCCCCAATGGACTTGGAGGGCAAGAAACCAGCCCCCTCCACCCCTATATATAGTGGGGAGGCGCATGGGAGCTTAACCCCTTGCCCCTGGGGCAGCCCTCCCCCTCTCCAACTCCACCTCCTCCTCAGTAGTGCTTGACGAAGCCCTGCCGGAGAACTGCAAGCTCCACCACCACGCCGTCGTGTTGCCGGAGCTCTCCCTCAACTTCTCCTCTCCCCTTGCTGGATCAAGAAGGAGGAGACGTCCCGGAGCTGTACGTGTGTTGAACGCGGAGGCGCCGTCCGTTCGGCGTTAGATCGGATCTTCCGTGATTTGAATCGCCGCGAGTACGACTCCCTCATCCGCGTTCTAGTGACGCTTCCGCTTAGCGATCTTCAAGGGTATGAAGATTCACTCCCCTCTCCCTTGTTGCTAGAATCTCCATTGATTGATCTTGGTGATGCGTAGAAAATTTTGAATTTCTGCTACGTTCCCCAACAGTGACATCATGAGCTAGGTCTATGCGTAGATTCTATGCACGAGTAGAACACAAGTAGTTGTGGGCGTTGGTTTGTTCAATATGCTTACCGTTACTAGTCTTATCTTGATTTGGCGGCATTGTGGGATGAAGCGGCCCGGACCGACCTTACACGTGCGCTTACGTGAGACAGGTTCCACCGACTGACATAAACTTGTTGCATAAGGTGGCTAGCGGGTGCCAGTCTCTCCCACTTTAGTCGGATCGGATTCGATGAAAAGGGTCCTTATGAAGGGTAAATAGCAATTAGCATATCACCGTTGTGGCTTTTGCGTAGGTAAGAAACGTTCTTCCTAGAAACCCATAGCAGCCACGTAAAATATGCAGTAACAATTAGAGGACGTCTAACTTGTTTTTGCAGGGTATGCTATGTTATGTGATATGGCCAAAAGAATGTGATGAATGATATATGTGATGTATGAGATTGATCATGTTCTTGTAATAGGAATCACGACTTGCATGTCGACGAGTATGACAACCGGCAGGAGCCATAGGAGTTGTCTTAATTTATTGTATGACCTGCGTGTCATTGGAAACGCCATGTAATTACTTTACTTTATTGCTAACCGTTAGCCATAGTAGTAGAAGTAATAGTTGGCGAGACAACTTCATGAAGACACGATGATGGAGATCATGGTGTCATGCCAGTGACGAAGGTGATCATGCCGCGCCTCAAAGATGAAGATCAAAGGCGCGAGATGATATTGGCCATATCATGTCACTCTATGATTTGCATGTGATATTTGTCATGTTTACATCTTACTTAGAACGACGGTAGCATAAATAAGATGACCCCTCATAAAATTTCAAGAAAGTGTTCCCCTAACTGTACACCGTTGCGAAGGTTTGTTGTTTCGAAGCACCACGTGATGATCGGGTGTGATAGATTCTAATATTCGCATACAGCGGGTGTAAGCCAGATTTACACATGCAAAACACTTGGTTGACTTGACGAGCCTAGCATGTACAGACATGGCCTCGGAACACAAGAGACTGAAAGGTCGAACATGAGTCGTATAGCAGATTCGATCAACATGAAGATGTTCACCGATGATGACTAGTCCGTCTCACGTGATGATCGGACACGGCCTAGTTGACTCGGATCATGTATCACTTAGATGACTAGAGGGATGTCTATCTAAGTGGGAGTTCATTAAATAATCAGATGAACTTAATTATCATGAACATAGTCAAAAGGTCTTTACAAATTATGTCGTAGCTTGCGCTTTAGTTCTACTATTTTAGATATGTTCCTAGAGAAAATTTAGTTGAAAGTTGATAGTACCAATTATGCGGACTGGATCCGTAAACTGAGGATTGTCCTCATTGCTGCGCAGAAGGATTATGTCCTTAATGCACCGCTCGGTGTGCTGAACCTCGAACGTCGTCTGTGGATGTTGCGAACATCTGACATACACGTTTTGATGACTACGTGATAGTTCAGTAGTCGACGTTCAAATAATGGTAAAGTGTCATGTAGTCGACGTTCACATAACACCACTAGAGAAGAGACAACATACATCTCATCAAAATATCGAACGAATACCAAATTCATATGACTACTAATAGCAAGACTTCACCCACGTCCTCAGGAACAAATGTAACTACTCACAGAGCATATTCATGTTCATAATCAGAGGAGTTGTGACGCCCGGATAATTCGGCTACAGTAATCTCTCGTTAGATGCCACGTCACCTCTATCTCTGTAGTTAATCTCGGGTTAGTTCAAAAACCGATTCAAAATTCAAATTCAAAATCAAGTCAAACAATTAAAAAATTTAAATATTAAAACTAAAATGTTCGGTTTGTGCCAAATAATGCATAGATAATTATGGTGGAGAGACCACACTTTTATAAATTGTTTAAATACTCTAAAATAAATAAAACATAGCGAGAACAATTATTTAAATGCTTTTAAAATAATAAACAATTACAAACTAATTCATTTTAGGTGCCAAGTTAGTTGTGGTGGTGGCATATTTGTTCATACTAATTTAGGTACAACTAATGTATTTTATAAAACTAGTGTATTTAAAATGTAAAATTAAAAGCAAAAGAAAAGAAAATAAACAAAAATAAAAGAGACAAAGACCCCCCATCCCCACTGGGCTGCTTGCCCAGACTAACACTCGACCGCCCAAGCCGCCACCCCACTCCCGCATAACCCCCCTTGAAACCCTAGCCACTACCGCTCCCACTCCCCCGTTGCCACTCCTCCTCTCCCGATCCAATCTGGATCGGGCGACCCCCACTCCCTCGCTACTCCCTCTCCTCCTCTCGGGCCTTGCGCCCAGGGGCGATCGCCGCCGCCGGGCGCCAGCGCCGCCCTCCGGCCTCCTCCTCAGCTCCCATCCGCCGCCTCGTCTCCCTTCCCTTCCCCCATTTGGATCAGGCGGAAGGGCCCGACCCCTTCGCCACAGCGCCGCCACCGGTGCCTCAGACCTCCCTCACTGGACGCCGCCACCTCGCCGTCCTCCTCCACTCCGTCGCTCGTCCCCGTCGTCCCCCAACCTTCCCGAGCCCATCGCCTGCTCCACCTTTCTGCGATGTGAGCTTCCTCCTCCCTGCGTTCCTCCCCCCCTTTCGCGCTTGCCGCGTCGCCCGCCTCCCCACGCCTCCCTCCGTCGCCCTTGCCAGTCCACAGCCGGCGCTCGCGCCCATGAGCCCGTGGCTCCGCTCCATCCCCACACAGTTCCACGCGCGCACATCTCGGCGTACCCGTCGTTGCCCAGCCTTGGCCCAGTCCTCCTCCTCCCGTGCCCATGAGCCGCACTTTTCGCCAACTCTTCTGCTATACATGCTTCGCCCGTCCACGGCCGCGAACCCCCTAGCCAGCGCGTCCTCTGCCGCGCCACTACGGCCACCTCCACTCCCCCTTGGCCGGAGCCTCGCCGCGCCCGCAGCCCGTCATGCGCGCCCCCTCGCCAGTCCCGTCCGGGCGGACGCCCGACGCACGGCGCCCGTAGCGCCCGATCCACTTTGGCCTATGGGCCAATGACCAATGGGCCAGTGCCCCCTATGGGCTTATGACAAGTGGGGCCTCCAGCCCCAGAACGAAAATTAAAAAAAAAGATTTAAAAATAATAATAATAAATAAATAAAATAATTAAAATATTAATTAGTTAATTAATTAAAGAATTAGTTAACTTAATTAATCCGAATTAGATTAACCTAATCACCTAGTTTAGTTAATTAATCTGTTAGGTTAATTAACAGTCAATGACATGCAGGACCCACACGTCAGTTGACCAGTCAACACCTCTGTTGACTGCTGACATCATGATGACGTCAGCAAACACTGTTTTGGATAATGTTGAATTTAAATAAATAATTAAAATCAGAAAATGATTAAATCTTTAGAAAATCATATCTTTTAATCCGTAACTCAGATGAAAATACTTTCTACATGAAAGTTGCTCAGAACGACGAGACGATTCCGGATACGCAGCTCGTTCGTCCACCACACCCCCCTAACCTATCGAACTCGCAACTTTCCCCCTCTGGCTCCTCCGCCCGAAAACGCGAAACGCCGGGGATACTTTCCCGGATGTTCCCCCCCCTTCACCGGTATCATCACATACCGCGTTAGGGCACGCCTAGCATCACGCTTTGCTTTGTCATGCATCGTCATGCATCTGTTTGCTTAAATATTCGTTGTTTCTTCCCCCTCTTCTTCCGCTAGACACCGAGACCGACGCCGCTGCCGCCGGTTTGACTACGGAGTTGTGACCCTCTCTCTTGCCGGAGCAACCAGGCAAGCCCCCCTTGATCACCGGATATCGCCTATTCTACTCTATACGCTTGCATTAGAGTAGTGTAGCATGTTACCGCTTTCCGTTATTCCTATCCCGATGCATAGCCTTTGTCTTTGCTACTACATTGATACCTTTACCTGCAATCCTACTTGCTAGTATAGGATGCTAATATTTCCATCTGTGGCCCTACATTCTTGTCCGTCTGCTGTGCTATACTATCGGGCCGTGATCACTCAGGAGGTGATCACGGGTATATCCTATATACTTTATATATGATACATGTGGTGATTAAAGACGGGTCGGCTCGTCAGGGCAAGTTGAGACCGCCTAGGAGAGAGGTGGGCCTGGCCCTGTTCGTCGTTCGCGGATACTTAACACGCTTAACGAGATCTTTGTATTTGATCTGAGTCTGCTCTTGGCTCAGACGCACTAACCAACTACGTGGGAAAGATATGGGCACTCGGCGTCGTGGTATCGCCCAAAGCATTTCGTGACGTCACGATCGAGCGGCCTTACCGGATTGGATCGAACGCCACTAGGCTAGGTCTGCTTTGGCCGCCCTACTTAGCGTCTTGGTGTGCTCAGGTGATGGGCCCAAACCCACAGGCGCTTAGGTTTGAACCGGCGTCTTGACCTCTCTGTTATGCCTAGGTGGGGCTGCGGCGTGTTGATCTTCCGCGGTAGGGCATGACCCGAGAAAAGTGTGTCCGGCCAAATGGGATCAAGCGTGTTGGGTTATGTGGTGCACCCTGCAGTGAAGTTAATCTATTCGAATAGCCGTGATCTTGATAGTGAGACGACTTGGAGTTGTACCTTGACCTTATGACAACTAGAACCGGATACTTAATAAAACACACCCTTCCAAGTGCTAGATACAACCCGGTGGTCGCTCTCTATCGTGGTTACGAGGAGGGATCGCCGGGTAGGATTATGCTATGCGATGCTACTTGGAGGACTTGATCTACTCTCTTCTACATGCTGCAAGACGGAGGCTGCCAGAAGCGTAGTCTTCGACATGATTAGTTATCCCCCTCTTATTCTGGCATTCTGCAGTTCAGTCCACTGATATGGCCCCTTACACATATATCCATGCATATGTAGTGTAGCTCCTTGCTTGCGAGTACTTTGGATGAGTACTCACGGTTGCCTTGTTCCCCCTTTTCCCCTTCCTTTACCCGGTTGTCTGCGACTGCACGATGGAGCCCAGGGCGGATGTCATTGCCGATGGCGACTACTACACGAGAGGTGCCTACTACTCTGGCGGCCAGCGGACGGCGACCGTGAGTAGTTAGGAGGATCCCAGGCAGAGGCCTGCGCCTCTTCGATATGTATCCCGGTTTGTGCTAGCCATCTTATGGCAACTTGTTTAACTTATATGCGTACTCGAGATATTGTTGCTTCCGACTTCGTCTATGATCGAGCACTTGTATTCGAGCCCTCGAGGCCCCTGGCTTGTATTATGATGCTTGTATGACTTATTTATGTTTTAGAGTTGTGTTGTGATATCTTCCCGTGAGTCCCTGATCTTGATCGTACACGTTTGCGTGTATGATTAGTGTACGATTGAATCGGGGGCGTCACAAGAGTATTGATATGCATTAAGGATCTGAACAAATAATCTTCCACCGAATAAACCAACTAGCATCAACTACAAGGAGTAATCAACACTACTAGCAACCCACAGGTACCAATCTGAGGTTTTGGTACAAAGATTGGATACAAGAGATGAACTAGGGTTTGAGAGGAGATGATGCCGGTGAAGATGTTGATGGAGATTGACCCCCTCCCAATGAGAGGATCGTTGGTGATGACGATGGTGACGATTTCCCCCTCCCGGAGGGAAGTTTTCCCGGCAGAACAGCTCCGCCGGAGCCCTAGATTGGTTCCGCCTCGTAGCGGCGGAGTTTCGTCCCGTAAGCTTGCTTATGATTTTTTCCAGGGTAAAAGACTTCATATAGCAGAAGATGGGCACCGAAGGGCCACCAGGGGGCCCACGAGGCAGGGGGGCGCCCTGTAAGGGTGGGCGTGTTGGGGAACATAGTAATTTCAAAAAATTTCCTACGCACACGCAAGATCATGGTGATGCATAGCAACGAGAGGGGAGAGTGTTGTCTACGTACCCTCGTAGACCGAAGCGGAAGTGATCACAACGTAGAGGAAGTAGTCGTCGTTCTCCTCGCGATCCAACCGATCCAGCGCCGTTACTCCGGCGCCTCCGAGTTCTTGACACACGTGTCTGACTCGGTGAGGCTCCTCGAGCTCGATCCAGCAAAGCTCGGGAGAGAGAGTTCCGTCGGCCACGGCGTGGTGGCGATCTTGATGTTCTACCGACGCAGGGCTTCGCCTAAGCACCGCCACGATATGACCGAGGTGGAATATGGTGGAGGGGGCACCGCACGGCTAAGGAACGATCTCAAGGATCAACTTGTGTGTTCTAGGGTGCCCCCCCCCGTGATATAAAGGAGCAAGGGGAGGGCGGCCGGCCCTAGGAGGTGCGCCAAGGGAGGCAGTCCTCCTCCTAGTGGGAGTAGGACTCCCCTTTCCTAGTCCAACTAGGAAGGAGGAAGGGGGAAGGAAAGAGAGGGAGAGGGAGAGGGAAAGGGGGGCCGCGCCCCCCCCCTCCTTGTCCTATTCGGACTCCCCATGGGGGGGCGCGCGCCACCTCCTGGTGCGGCCCTCTCTCTCCCCTCTTGGCCCAATAAGGCCCATTACTTCCCCGGGGGGGTTCCGGTAACCCCTCCGGCACTCCGGTTTTCTCCGGAAACTTCCGGAACCTTTCCTGTCCGAATATAGCCGTCAATATATCAATCTTTATGTCTCGACCATTTCGAGACTCCTCGTCATGTCCGTCATCACATCCGGGACTCCGAACTCCTACGGTACATCAACATACACAAACTCATAATATAACCGTCATCGAAACCTTAAGCGCGCGGACCCTACGGTTCGAGAACAATGTAGACATGACCGAGACACGTCTCCGGTCAATAACCAATAGCGGGACCTGGATGCCCATATTGGCTCCTACATATTCTACGAAGATCTTTATCGGTCAGACCGCATAACAACATACGTTGTTCCCTTTGTCATCGGTATGTTACTTGCCGAGATTCGATCGTCGGCATCCAATACCTAGTTCAATCTCGTTCTTGGCAAGTCTCTTTACTCGTTCCGTAATACATCATCTCACAGCTAACTCATTAGTTGTAATGCTTGCAAGGCTTAGTGATGTGCATTACCGAGAGGGCCCAGAGATACCTCTCCGACAATCGGAGTGACAAATCCTAATCTCGAAATACGCCAACCCAACATCTGCCTTTGGAGACACCTGTAGTACTCCTTTATAATCACCCGATTCGTTGTGACGTTTGGTAGTACCAAAGTGTTCCTCCGGTAAACGGGAGTTGCATAATCTCATAGTTATAGGAACATGTATAAGTCATGGATAAAAGCAATAGCAACATACTAAACGATCGGGTGCTAAGCTAATGGATTGGGTCATGTCAATCGAGATCATTCAACCAATGATGTGACCTTGTTAATCAAATGACAACTCCTTTGTCTATGGTTAGGAAACTTAACCATCTTTGATTAACAAGCTAGTCTAGTAGAGGCATACTAGTGACACTCTGTTTGTCTATGTATTCACACATGTATTATGTTTCCGGTTAATACAATTCTAGCATGAACAATAAACATTTATCATGAAATAAGGAAATAAATAATAACTTTATTATTGCCTCTAGGGCATATTTCCTTGATCTCCCACTTGCACTAGAGTCAATAATCTAGTTCACATCGCCATGTGATTTAACATCAATAGTTCACATCTATATGTGGTTAACACTCATAGTTCACATCGACATGTGACCAACACCCAAAGGGTTTACTAGAGTCAGTAATCTAGTTCACATCGCCATGTGATTAACACCCAAAGAGTACTAAGGTGTGATCATGTTTTGCTTGTGAGATAATTTTAGTCAACGGGTCATCACATTCAGAGCCGTAAGTATTTTGCAAATTTCTATGTCTACAATGCTCTTGCGGAGCTACTCTAGCTAATTGCTCCCACTTTCAATATGTATCCAGTTGAGACTCGAGTCATCTAGATTAGTGTTAAAACTTGCATCGACGTAACCCTTTACGATGAACCTTTTTTCACTTCCATATTCGAGAAACATATCCTTATTCCACTAAGGATAATTTTGACCGCTGTCCATTGATCTACTCCTAGATCACTATTGCACTCCCTTGCCAAGCTTAGTGGTAGGGTATGCAATAGATCCGTACACTGACATGACATACTTTATAGAACCTATGGCTGATGCATAGGGAATGACTTTCATTCTCAATATATATTCTGCCGTGGTCGGATTTTGAGTCTTACACAATCTCACACCTTGTAACACGTGCAAGAACTCTTTCTTTGACTGTTCCATTTTGAACTACTTCAAAATCTTGTCAAGGTATGTATTCATTGAAAAACTTATCAAGCGTCTTGATCTATCTCTATAGATCTTGATGCTCAATATATAAGCAGCTTCAACGAGGTCTTTCTTTGAAAAACTCCTTTCAAACACTCCTTTATGCTTTGCGAATAATTCTACATTATTTCCGATCAACAATATGTCAATCACATATACTTATCGGAAAGGCATGTAGTGCTCCCACTCACTTTCTTGTAAATACAGGCCTTTCCAAAAGTCTCAGAACAACCATATGCTTTGATCAAATCATCAAGCATATATTCCAACTCTGAGATGCTTGCACCAGTCCATAGATGGATCATTTGGAGCTTGCACATTTTGTTAGCATCTTTAGGATTGACAAAACCTTACGGTTGCATCATATGCAACTCTTCTTTAATAAATCCACTAAGGAATGCAGTTTTGACATCCATTTGCCGATTTCATAAAATGTGGCAATTGCTAACATGATTCGGATAGACTTTAAGCATCGTTACGAGTGAGAAAATCTCATCGTATTCAACACCTTGAACTTGTCGAAAACCTTTTTCAACAAGTCGAGCTTTGTAGATAGTAACACTACAATCAGTGTCCATCTTCCTCTTGAAGATCCATTTATTTCACATGGCTTGCTGATCATAGAGCAAGTCAATCAAAGTCCATAGTTTGTTCTCATACATGGATCCTATCTCGCATTTCATGGCCTCAAGCCATTTCGCGGAATCTGGGCTCATCATCGCTTCCTCATAGTCCGTAGGTTCATCATGGTCTAGTAACATGACTTCCAGAACACGATTACCGTACCACTGCAGTGCGGATTTTACTCTGGAAGACCTACGAGGTTTGGTAGCAACTTGATCCGAAGTTTCATGATCATCATCATTAACTTCCTCACTAATTGGTGTAGGAATCACCGAACTGATTTACGTGATGAACTACTTTCCAATAAGGGAGAAGGTACAATTACCTCATCAAGTTCTACTTTCCTCCCACTCACTTCTTTCGAGAGAAACTTCTTCTCTAGAAAGGATCCATCTTAGCAACGAATAACTTGCCTTCGGATCAGTGATAGAAGGTGTACCCAATAGTTACCTTTGGGTATTCTATGAAGACGCACCTTTCCGATTTGGGTTCGAGCTTATCAGGTTGAAACCTTTTCATATAAGCATCGCAACTCCAAGCTTTAAGAAACGACAGCTTAGGTTTACTGTTAAACCATAGTTCATACGGTGTCATCTCAACGGATTTAATGGTGCCCTATTTAATGTGAATGCAGCTGTCTCTAATGCATAACCCTAAAACGATATTGGTAAATTGGTAAGAGACATCATTGGTCGCACCATATCAAATAAAGTGCGGTTATGACGTTTGGACACACCATTACGTTATGGTGTTCCATGTGGCGTGAGCTGTGAAACTATTCCACATTGTTTTATATGAAGGCCAAACTCGTAACTCAAATATTCTCCTCCACGATCAGATCGTAGAAACTTTATTTTCTTATTACGATGATTCTCCACTTCACTCTGAAATTCTTTGAACTTTTCAAATGTTTCGCACTTGTGCTTCATTAAGTAGATATACTCATATCTGCTCAAATCATCTTTGTGAAGGTCAGAAAATAACGATACTTGCCGTGAGCTTTAACATTCATCGGACCGCATACATCAGTATGTATTATTTCCAATAAGTCATTTGCTCGCTCCATTGTTAGGAGAAGCGAGTCTTTAGTCATCTTGCCCATAAGGCATGGTTCGCAAGCATCAAGTGATTCATAATCAAGTGATTCCAAAATCCCATCGACAAGGAGTTTCTTCATGCGCTTTACACCAATATGACCTAAACGGCGGTGCCACAAATAAGTTGCACTATCATTATTAACTTTGCATCTTTTGGCATCAATATTATGAATATGTGTATCACTACGATCGAGATCCAACAAACTATTTTTATTGGGTGTATGGCGAAGGTTTTATTCATTTAAATGTAACAACAATTATTCTTTGACTTTAAATGAATAACCGTTTTGAAAACTATTTTCATTGGGTGTATGACCATCGAAGGTTTTATTCATTTAAGCGAACAACAATTATTCTTTGACTTTTAAATGAATAACCGTTTTGCAATAAACATGATCAAATCATATTCATGCTCAACGCAAACACCAAATAACATTTATTTAGGTTTAACACTAATCCCGAAAGTATAGGGAGTGTGGGATGATGATCATATCAATCTTGGAACTACTTCCAACACTCATCGTCACTTTCCCTTCAACTAGTCTCTGTTTATTCAGAACTCCTGCTTTGAGTTACTAATCTTAGCAACCGAACAAGTATCAAATACTCGGGGCTACTATAAACACTAGTAATGCACACATCAATAACTCATATATCAAATATACTCTTGTTCACTTTGCCATCCTTCTTATCCGCCAAATACTTGGGGTAGTTCCGCTTCGATGACCAGTTCCATTGCAGCAAAAGCACTTAGTCTCGTGCTTAGGTCCAGACTTAGGCTTCTTCACTCGAACAAAGAACTTGCTTGCCGTTCTTCTTGAAGTTCCCCTTCTTCCCTTTGCCCTTTTCCTTGAAACTAGTGGTCTTGTCAATCATCAACACTTGATGTTCTTTTCTTGATTTCTACCTTCGTCGATTTCAGCATCACGAAGAGCTTGGGAATTACTTTTGTCATCCCTTGCATATTATAGTTCATCACGAAGTTCTACTAACTTGGTGATGGTGACTAGAGAATTCTGTCAATCACTATCTTATCTGGAAGATTAACTCCCACTTGATTCAAGCGTTTGAAGTACCCAGACAATCTGAGCACATGCTCACTAGTTGAGCGATTCTCCTCCATCTTTTAGCTATAGAACTTGTTGGATACTTCATATCTCTCAACTCGGGTATTTGCTTGAAATATTAACTTCAATTCCTGGAACATCTCATATGGTCCATGACGCTCGTAACGTCTTTGAAGTCTCGATTCTAATCAGTTATGAATTGTTCAATAAACTATCAAGTAGTCATCATATTGAGCTAGCCAATCGTTCATAACGTCTGTATCTGCTCCTGCAATAGGTTTGTCACCTAGCGGTGCATTAAGGACATAATTCTTCTGTGCAGCAATGAGGATAAACCTCAGATCACGGATCCAATCCGCATCATTGCTACTAACTTCTTTCAACACAATTTTCTCTAGGAACATATCAAAAATAAACATATGAAAGCAACAACGCGAGCTATTGATCTACAACATAATTTGCAAAATACTACCAGGACTAAGTTCATGATAAATTCAAGTTCAATTAATCATATTACTTAAGAACTCCCACTTAGATAGACATCCCTCTAATCTTCTAAGTGATCACGTGATCCATATCAACTAAACCATAACCGATCATCACGTGAGATGGAGTAGTTTTCAATGGTGAACATCACTATGTTGATCATATCTACTATATGATTCACGCCGACATTTCGGTCTCCGTGTTCCGAGGCCATATCTGCATATGCTAGGCTCGTCAAGTTTAACTCGAGTATTCTGCGTGTGCAAAACTGGCTTGCACCCGTTGTAGATGGACGTGAGAGCTTATCACACCCGATCATCACGTGGTGTCCGGGCATGACGAACTTTGGCAGCGGTGCATACTCGGAGAACACTACTTGATAATTTTAGTGAGAGATCATCTTAAAATGCTACCGTCAATCAAAGCAAAATAAGAAGCATAAAGGATAAACATCACATGCAATCAATATAAGTGATATGATATGGCCATCATCATCTTGTGCTTGTGATCTCCATCTCGGCTGCCGTCATGATCACCATCGTCACCGGTAGCGACACCTTGATCTCCATCGTAGCATCGTTGTCGTTTCGCCATCTATTGCTTCTACGACTATCGCTACCGCTTAGTGATAAAGTAAAGCAATTACGAGGCGTTTGCATTTCATACAATAAGCGACAACCATATGGCTCCAAACCGATTCTTGCCGATAACTTCGGTTACAAAACATGATCATCTCATACAATAAAATATAGCATCACGTCTTGACCATATCACATCACAACATGCCCTGCAAAAACAAGTTAGGCGTCCTCTACTTTGTTGTTGCAAATTTTACGTGGCTGCTACGGGCTTAAGCAAGAACCAATCTCACCTACGCATCAAGACCACAACGATACTTCGTCAAATAGACTCCGTTTAACCTTCTCAAGGACCGGGCGTATGCCACACTCAGTTCAACTAAAGTGAGAGAGACAGACACCCTTGACCACCTTTAAGCACGAGTGCTCGTAGCGGTGAAACCGGTCTCGCGTAAGCGTCTGGCGTAATGTCGGTCCGGCCGCTTCATCTCACAATACCGCTGAACCAAAGTATGACATGCTTTGGTAGGCGGTATGACTTGTATCGCCCACAACTCACTTGTGTTCTACTCGTGCAAAACATCAAACCATAAAAAACTAGGCTCGGATGCCCTTTGTTGGGGAGCGTAGTAATTTCAAAAAATTTCCCTACGCTGCGCAAGATCATGGTGATGCATAGCAACGAGAGGGGAGAGTGTTGTCTACGTGCCCTCGTGAGACCGAAGCGGAAGCGATCTGGCGTAGAGGAAGTAGTCGACGTTCTCCTCGCGATCCAACCGATCCCAAGCGCCGTTACTCCGGCGCCTCAGGAGTTCTTGACACACGTCTGCCTCGGTGGCGCTCCTCGAGCTCCGATCCAAGCAAAGCTCGGGGAGAGAGAGTTCCACAAGACGACGACGTGGTGGCGATCTTGATGTTCTACCGACGCAGGCTTCGCCTAAGCACCGCTACGATATGACCGAGGTGGAATATGGTGGAGGGGCACCGCACACGGCTAAGGAGCGATCTCAAGGATCAACTTGTGTGTTCTAGGGTACCCCCTGCCCGTATATAAAGGAGCAAGGGGAGGCCGGCCGGCCCTAGGAGGTGCGCCAAGGGGAGGGAGTCCTCCTCCTAGTGGGAGTAGGACTCCCCTTTCCTAGTCCAACTAGGAAGGAGGAAGGGGAAGGAAAGAGAGGAGAGGGAGAGGGAAGGGGCCGCGCCCCCTCCTTGTCCTATTCGGACTCCCCATGGGGCGCGCCACCTCCTGGTGCGGCCCTCTCTCCCCTCTTGGCCCAATAAGGCCCATTTCTTCCCAGGGGTTCCGGTAACCCCTCGGCACTCCAGTTTTCTCCGGAAACTTCCGAACCTTTCCGGTGTCCGAATATAGCCGTCCAATATATCAATCTTTATGTCTCGACCATTTCGAGACTCCTCGTCATGTCCGTGATCACATCCCGGACTCCGAACCCCTTCGGTACATCAAAATACACAAACTCATAATATAACAGTCATCGAAACCTTAAGCGTGCGGACCCTACGGTTCGAGAACAATGTAGACATGACCGAGACACGTCTACGGTCAATAACCAATAGCGGGACCTGGATGCCCATATTGGCTCCTACATATTCTACGAAGATCTTTATCGGTCAGACAGCATAACAACATACGTTGTTCCCTTTGTCATCGGTATGTTACTTGCCCGAGATTCGATCGTCGGCATCCAATACCTAGTTCAATCTAGATTCTTGGCAAGTCTCTTTACTCGTTCGTAATACATCATCTCAAAGCTAACTCATTAGTTGTAATGCTTGCAAGGCTTAGTGATGTGCATTACCGAGAGGGCCAGAGATACCTCTCCGAGCAATCGGAGTGACAAATCCTAATCTCGAAATCGCCAACCCAACATCCGCCTTTGGAGACACCATAGTACTCCTTTATAATCACCCGATTCGTTGTGACGTTTGGTAGTACCCAAAGTGTTCCTCCGGTAAACGGAGTTGCATAATCTCATAGTTATAGGAACATGTATAAGTCATGGATAAAAGCAATAGCAACATACTAAAGCGATCGGGTGCTAAGCTAATGGAATGGGTCATGTCAATCGGATCATTCAACCAATGATGTGACCTTGTTAATCAAATGACAACTCCTTTGTCTATGGTTAGGAAACTTAACCATCTTTGATTAACAAGCTAGTCTAGTAGAGGCATACTAGTGACACTCTGTTTGTCTATGTATTCACACATGTATTATGTTTCCGGTTAATACAATTCTAGCATGAACAATAAACATTTATCATGAAATAAGGAAATAAATAATAACTTTATTATTGCCTCTAGGGCATATTTCCTTCAGGGCGCGCCCCCACCCTCGTGGCCAGGGTGTGGGCCCCCTCTGGTACTTCTTCCGCTCAATAATTATCATTAATTCCAAAATTGACTTTCGTGGAGTTTCAGGACTTTTGGAGCTGTGCAGAATAGGTTTCCAATATTTGCTCCTTTTTCAAATTTCGAATCCCGATTCTTAAGCATTCTCCCTCTTCATGTTAAACCTTGTAAAATAAGAGAGAATAGCCATAAGTATTGTGACATAACGTGTAATAACAGCCCATAATGCAATAAATATCGATATAAAAGCATTATGCAAAATGGACGTATCATGCTTCCAACTAGCAAAATTAGTACCATCAAAGTAAGGACCTCTACGGTGGTAATTTCCCTCGCTAGACGCCATACTCTCCTAGGTTGTGAAACCAAGGCTATGATCACCAAAAGCTATGGAAATCAAGGCAAATGGAGACCGTAGCTCTGATACCACTTGTAGGATCGAAAGTATGTCTAGAGGGGGGTGATTAGACTGCTTGACCAAATAAAAATCTAGCTTTTTCCCAATTTTAAGTCTTGGCAGATTTTAGCAACTTTACACAAGTCAAGCAATCAACCTACACATGCAATTCTAAGAGTATAAGAGCGGAATGTAAATCATTGCATATGAAGGTAAAGGGAGGAGTTTGGAGGGAGCAAACGCAATGTTGACATGGAGATTTTTAGCATGGTTCCGATAGGTGGTGCTATCGTACATCCACATTGATGGAGACTTCAACCCACAAAGGGTAATGGTTGCGCGAGTCCACAGAGTGCTCCACCCACGAAGGGTCCACGAAGAAGCAACCTTGTCTATCCCACCATGGCCATCGCCCACTAAGGACTTGCCTCACTAGGGTAGATCTTCACGAAGTAGGCGATCTCATTGCCCGTACAAACTCCTTGGTTCAACTCCACAATCTTGACGGAGGCTCCCAAGTGACACCTAACCAATCTAGGAGACACCACTCTCCAAAAGGTAATAGATGGCGTGTTGTTGATGAACTCCTTGCTCTTGTGCTTCAAATGACAGTCTCCCCAACACTCAACTTTCTCTCATAGGATTGGATTTGGTGGAAAGATGATTTGAGTGGAAAGCAATTGGGGAAGGCTAGAGATCAAGATCCATATGGTAGGACTGGAATATCTTGGCCTCAACACATGAATAGGTGGTTCTCTCTCAGAAAATGAATGCCGGAAGTGTAGGCATGTTCTGATGGCTTTCCTCACGAATGAGGAGAGGGTGGAGGGGTATATATAGCCTCCACACAAAATCTAACCGTTACACACAATTTACCAAACTCAGTGAGACCGAATCAGAAAACTTGGTCGGACCGATTTAGTTCATAATGTGACCGTTAGGCATTTCGGTGGGACCGACATGTCAACTCGGTGGGACCAATTTCATTAGGGTTAGGGCATAACGTAATCTCGGTGAGACCGATTACACAAACTCGATGGAACCGACTTTGGTAATAAGCTAACCAGAGAGTTGGCCAGGCAAACTCGGTGGGACCGATTCGCTCATCTCGGTGGGACCGAAACGTTACAAAATGGAAACAGGGAGTTTGCATTGCTAACTCGGTGGGACCGATTGCTCATTTCGGTTAGACTGAAACGTTATGAAGGGAAACGGAGAGTTTGCAATCCCATCTCGGTGAGACCGAGATCCCTACCGGTGAGACCGGAGTGACTAGGGTTTCTAGCAGTGGCTATGTCAAATGAACTCGGTGGCGCCGGATAGATCAAATCGGTGGGGCCGAGTTTGACTTTTGGTTTGGGACATATGCGGATATGAGAAAGTGGTTGAGGGTTTTTGGAGCATATCACTAAGCATTTTGAGCAAGCAAGCCATTAAGAAACACCTCATCCCCTTTTAATAGTATTGACTTTTCCTATGGACTCAATGTGATCTTGGATCACTAAAAGTAAAATGTAGAGTCTTGAGCTTTAGAGCTAGAGCCAATCCTTTGTCGTTAGCATTTTTGAGGGGTCCACGTTCCTAATCCATGCCATGCAAATCATTGGAATTTCCTGAAATATTCATCTTGAAATAGCATTAGTTCAATGAGCTATATGTTGTTAATCATTACCAAAACCACCCAGGGATAGTTGCACTTTCACATGCCAAGGGGGACCTCGTGAGCACCGCGTCTCATGAGTTCTCACCGAACCTCGGTCCGCTCACCTCCTAGCCTCGACTACGGCATCGTGACCTGGCATACTAGCGACGGCTGAAGCCTGCCTAGGGACTGGGTCCCGTCGGTGTAGAGCGTCACGCTGTCCAGGGGAAAGAAAAGGGGAGTCGAGCGAATCGACAAAGCGACTTCATCACAAAATCAAGAAAGCAACGTTGGTATTAAATACACTTCAGTCCTTACAAACCCCATGGGGGCTGGTTTTCATTCCACGCAGGGAAAGCAAAAGAAGGAAGGCTGCTACCGAGCCATCAAGCGTCATCGGCGACGCCGGGCGGAAGCCGCTGCTGCGCTCCGACCGCGGCGGGAGCTTGGCGGCACGTAGCTGTCGTCGTTAGACTCCGGAGACTCACTGGGCTCAAGAGAGTCGCTGGATTCCCAGGACTCATCGCTGCTGCTGGAAGGGGCACCGAAGGGGACATAAGCGGGTCCAGGGCCCACGGCTGCACCCTGCGGGTTGCTTCCTCCGGGGCATCACTCCAGCCGTTGGCCCTCCTCGTCGAAGACCTTGAAGAACAAGGTGGACGCGCCATCGTACACGAAGTGAATTACGAGGGCTCCCACCATGCGGCAGGCACGAGCGACCTCACCCCATCCGCGGGTCATGAAGACGTCTCCGAGGGCCACCACCTCGACCTCAGCTCCGGTGGCCAGGCTGCAGCACCCGGCGTGTTGCATCCACAGCTCAAGCGGCCCCCTCTAGAGGCAGCTCGCTGGCGAAGAACCTCGGGAGCCGGATCCATGAGTCGGGTGGCATCGCCACCCACACCACGAACTCTCGCGAGCTGCCCTCGACGTGAGTCCCTGGCGCGACCGGCAAGACAATGACGGCCCGTCCACCCTCGCTGGGGGCCGCTCGATGGCGCACATCTTCATCCTGGGCGCGGGCGTACAGGGGAAGGGGGAAGCCAGGCGGAGGCCTCGATTGCCAAGGCCTGGTCACCTCCCGCCCGCGCTGGCGTCGTGTGGGAGGCGGAGTCGTTTCTTCGAAGGGAGAGGGTCAGGCCCCTCTCTAGGGGCCTTCCCCTTTTCGGCCGCCGAGAACCTCCTGATCAGCGCCATGGAAACAAGATGGAGGAGGAGAATAAGCGGGCGACAAGAAGACGAAGGAGAGATGAGCGAGGGGGCTCTGCCCCTTCCCCACATTTATAGCCAAGGAAGGCCAACCGCCGGCCTCCACGACCTCGCGCCATGATGATCTTCTGCATGCCGCATCGTTAAAATCAAGTCGAGCGATTCTTGCCGAGGCAGCGTGGGGAAGTGGAGGCGCCCACGTCCCATCAATCGCCACGCGTCATCAAGGCCGCAGGCGATTAGGGCCCGCGATGCTCCGCACTTGCCCTTTGGCTTCGCCTGGAAGCCAAGTCCAAGCGCGCCTTGGGCCCAGGGGCTACTGTCGGCGTTCTGGATATGGGGATATCCAGACTTGCCTACCTGCGGCCCACCACATGGCTCCATCAACGGCCTGGTACGACCCAGCTTCAGCGTCAACAACTCAAGACCCTCGCGAGGGGCCAAGCCTCGCGAGGCGGACGACACCAAGACCCCCGAGGGGATCGGCCTCCTCAGGCTGGCTCCCGAGGGGCGGAGAGTTCTATGCAAGGTGCACCTCACGAGGCTCAGTTGACGTGAGCCATGACAACCAAGGCCAGGCGGGCGCCAGCGGGCGCAGAGCGCCAGTTTCCTCTTTGGTGCAAGGGAGGCAAGCCACATGCGCGGAGTCCTGAGGAATCAACCAAAGGTTTCCATTCTGGTGCAACGAGACCAAGACCGCCAGGACGGCAGGACGGAGGTCATCACTGAGCCCACTGCAGCGTCACGACCAGGGGCTTTTCGCAGGTGAAGACCACTTTAGTCAGGATAAGCTGTACTACTTGTCCCCTTTCAAATCCGGCCATTGTGGGATCCCTTCCCGCCAACATTTGGGAAGAGGACCAGTGCCACTACAAATAGGACTTAGCCACCACCATAGAGGGGGATCGAATCCACTATCACCCAACCATCTCATCAGCTCTCTTGAGCTCAAGAACACCTCGCCTCCTGAGGCCAGTTCATCCAATGTACTAGTTCACCCTCAGCCCCTCGAGGCAATCCACCAAAACGCTGGAGTAGGGTATTACACCGCAAGATGGCCCGAACCAGGATAAAATGCTGTGTCTCTTTGTCTCTTCAAGCTTGACGCGCTAGGCTTAGGAGGATCGCAAGTAGGCAGGCTGGGTAGGTTGAGATCTCTGCACACACCCCAGAGTTCGAACCTTTTAAGGGTTTGCGGAACCCGTAATCCGACAGTTACTTGGTCCATGTTTAGTACTTGGCAGATGAACCTGGAATGTGAATCTTGCATAAATAGCAAGGCATGATGATTAGTAAATTGTGTTAATACTCAGTACTTTTCTTCCAACTAAAATATAGCTCCAGTTCAGATATTAGTTACATTATGTCTACTTGAATTTAGTGCATTTGTTTTTTTGTGCCCTCTTTCTGGGTTGAAAATATGTAAATTGATGCATCATGTGTAGCTTGTCACTCTGTTTCTACTTGGCAAGGTCTGCAATAGATTATATATGCATTACATGGTCTGCTTCTTTTGCCTGCGTCAAAACATGTATGTTGTTCGTATTGTCTTTTCATTCTTATTTTTTCAGGGATTCCCCACCCTCTTAATTCATTCATATTCTTTCCTTCCTAGTTGCACTATTGCAAGGTATACCCTGCCTTGGAGAAGGGCATTCTGTGGTCTGCTTCTACATGGTACATATAGTTTTCCACTGCTTCTCCTAATTATGCCCAATGCCAAAACCAGACAGAAAAGAGTGGGTACTATTAGTTTTACTTTCTTATCTGCTATCATATTTTATTCTTTACAGAGTATCAAATCTGAGATCAATCCAGTTTTGACACCCATTAATGATGAATTCATGTTATGAGTTACAAAATCTAAAATGACATGGTTTTAGAAAGTTGGGTGGGTTGAAAGAACCAAACTGTTTCAAGTTACACGTCTTCTCTATCGTGGGCTAAAAGCTCTATATGTTTGCCTCGATGAATTTTTGAAAGAAAATACAATATGCCTTTATTTACCATGGATTGATGCAGTTCACGTGAGTTTTCATTGTTTCTTAAATGATTTCCTAAGCGGCCTTTTATGATTGCCCACTAAATGATTTAATTGGGCATGAAGGGTAGCTCTTTTGAGTGCATGTTTGGAATATGCAGTAAGGTGAATGTTGTCGGAAATAACTCTATCCTCGCAAGATGTGAGTCCCCGCTGTCCAGTCACTATACAACAATGAGGTGGTGTTGGAAACTATGAAATTGGCTTTCTCTCAATTTTCTTATTATAGAGGTGCATTTAATATGGAGCCTCGATGATGTCTATATCTAATATGCATATCTAGAAGTAGTGTTTTTTGTGTGTATTATGATCCCCCGCCAGAATGAAAATAGTATACATTTACTGTTTTCGACCATAACTCATTGAGTGAAATTGCAAGCATTCACAACTGTTCACCAGTTAGAATTTCAAAGAGGGTTTTATATAGGCCCTATTTTCATTTTCATCTGCCGATGGCATCCTTGCATTAATGTTGTATGACATTGTTTATTCATGATCAGATGTTCTATTCAGTGTAATGCTACATGTATGTGCTTATTAGGTCATCCTACTATTTGTAATACAATTCACATTGCATTATCTTTTCATCTACATCTCTCTACTTACTCACTACTAACATCGCTTCTAACTGGCTTTGTGCCATTGGCGCAACTGGGTCATCTTGTAGTGAGAAGACATGGTAGCACTAGCGTGGGGTCAACAGAGGTTGGCGTCGCCGTGGATTTAGATAAGAGTAAGTTGGTAAAGTGGCAAGACATCATGTACAATCAAGCATTGCAAAGGTCACCAGTTGTACTGCCTGGTCATTTAGATAAGAGGTTGGCGTCACATTGCAGTTTTCCTTATAGAAATTAATATTAACACCATCCATGTACTACATACATATCATGTTTGCGGTCAGATACAGGTCACTAATACACTATGTTTCATGTTATCAATGAATATGTTTAGTTTTTACTATTATGCATTTACGCTACAACTGGGTTATTATATATGTGTGTGAAGTTCTTTTCCTTTTCACTTGATCACCATCTTTAATTATTCCAAGTATGTTGAGAGTGTGCTAAAAACTAAGGGCAATCCTAATTGGATATGTCCAGTTTGTCGTGCCATTTTGCAATTGCAGTTTCCTCAGAACTAAGAAAGGGCCGTCCCAACTGGCAGTTAGTATTGGAAGGTATACATACTACCCGCTACTTGCTCTATCCCAAATTAGGTGACTCAAATTTATACTAACTTTAATATAAAGCTAATATAAAGTTGAGTCACTTATTTTGGGACGAAGGGAATACATCAAAAATATGATGGCAAAGCACATATGGTTTCAGAAGTATGGAAAGTAAATAACCCCGTCGGCTGTTACGTTACTTGTAGGACGAGGCATTTTTATCGAACTGGTAAAAACACCGAGATAAAGAATGAAAAAGAATATGGATGAATGGCGGGAATGTCGGACTATACTATATTTATAACACACAAGATAGCAGGCCATCTTCCCGTTCCGCAATCAAAGGTGTATAATTTGTTTGCATGGCAACCAAGGCATAGTATTAAGTGAAGTTTTAGAGCGAACCAATCTGTGGTTGAATGGTTAGAGGGACTGTGGTATTCTCAACCCATCAATCCTGGTCGTTCATAGGAGTGAGTGTATGTGCGTGTATATGAGCGCTTGCGTCTGTCCTTTGTTAAAAAAGTGAAATTTTAGACGACAATGTCTATGAATATACGGCGATTAATGCCCTATAATCGGCAGCATCATATGTATGCCACCGTTTGTTGTCACTCGTGTAGATCTTCCGATGCGATAGATTGTGTGGTTGGGATGAAAACGATCGGAATTTTATGGGAGTAAATCGGGTGTGATATTTTTCTTGAGGGGTAGAATCGGTAATTCATCAGGGGAGATAAACCAAATACACCTCCACCTAACGTTTAGGACCGGAGGGGAGTATCTTTTCTAATCGGATCCGGCTGTAGGCCTGTTTATGTGAGTTGGCCTCTATATATGTCAACGGCCCAAGGACACAAGTATAGATCTACAAACAAGTAGATCCGCACACAAGACGCCGAGGAAACCCTCGCGCATCGCAGCCGCCTCTGGCGCTCACCATGGTGGGCGCTCTCTCAATCTCCTCCGACGCCGATTGTTCCTATCGGGATTGGGCGGGGCTGCCGGAGGAAATACTCCTGATGTTCGTGCGGGAGCTGGAGATCCCCGACCTCGTCCGCTCAGGTGCTGTCTGCTCCTCGTGGCATGTTGTTTACCTAGCCGTCCGCAGCCAGCGCTTCCCCCTTCCGATCTCCCGGAAACAGCTCCCCTGCCTGTTCTACGCATGCCGCAATTCCGCCACAGACGACGCCGTCGTCTGCTGCCCCTTTAACGGTGATTCCGTCCGAGTTCCCCTGCCGTTGCCCCCACTCACCCGCCACTCCACTGTCGGCTCCGCGCACGGTTGGCTCGTCACCGCTGACGAGGCCTCCAACCTCCACCTCCTCAATCCTATCACGGGCGCCCACGCCGCGCTCCCGCCCATCACCACTCTTCACCACGTCGAGAGCTGTACCGACGCCGAAGGCCGCCTCATGTACAACGTCTTCGATAGGGGCGATCCGGAGCCGACCCCCTTTGACGCGCGCGAGGCCAGGGATTGCATGTACCACCGTGTTACCCTCTCCTGCAGCCCGTCGGCTGGGAGCGCTTGCATCGTGCTGCTGGTGCACATGCCGGTCGGCGAGCTCTCTTATGCCCGGCTCGGTGACGAGCGATGGACTTGGATCTCGCCCGACGACCACCAGGTCATGAGCATCAGCTGGGGCTTCATGGATTCTTTCTACAATGAGGACGAAGGTTTGTTCTATGTGCTTCGCAGCCACATATCGGTTTTCACCCTAAATTTCAATGGGCCATCTCTTGTTGTCAAAAAGATCATGCGCAGAGTTAGGAAGGGAGATGATCCTTCTAGCATGTACATCCTGCAAGCTCCATGGGGTGATATTTTGCAAATATGGAGGTGGAGGAGCTACGTTGATTTATCAACACCTGTGGAGCTTCCTAGAGATTTAATGGGTGATAAAGAAGATGACATTGACCGGTATATTGAGCTCAGAACAACTGAAATAGAGGTCTATAAGGTTGACCTTGAGAACCAGACACTTGTGAAGATGGCAAACTTAGCAGATCATGCACTATTTCTTGGTTATAATGGCACCATGTGTTTTCCTTCTAAAGATTTCCCAACGTTGAAGCCGAACTGTGTCTATATGACAGATGACTCTATTGAGTATGTCAACATGTGTAAGCATAACTGGCGAGAAATTGGAGTTTGGGATATGGAAAATAACAGCCTGCAGACTTTTGATAATGATTTGCTTACCAATTCTTGGATGAATTGGCCTTCTCCGGTTTGGATAACACCCTCCCTTTTCTAGTAAGTGACTTTTTATTCAGTGCTGCCAATGTAGACATTTGCAAACTTTTCTTGTCTTTGATTATTGTCAATTTTTTTGTTATTAATAATTTGTGTTTTGTCCCGCAATTAGATCAATTCTCTCTCTATATTAGTTATGACCTTTTTCCTATTTATCATTGTAGTACTCCCTCTGATCCATATTACTTGTCGCTCAAATGGATGTATCTAGCACTAAAATACATCTAGATACATCTGTTTGAGCGATAGAGAATATGTATCAGAGGGAGTAGCATAAATGCGGCTGTAAGTATATCAGTATCATAGACATAGAGTTTGCAACCCCAGCACCCATCCACACACAGAAGGAACTTTCTGAATTTGTGTCAACAACATCAAAAGGCATCTAGCGATTGGTATTTCACATAACAGTGCAGTGGCAAATGTATTAGCATTCATCCTCACTATGTTTATAGAAATTAAAGAATCATGGGCTATCACAACCACTATGATACAAATCATAATGAAGTTACCTTCAAAGAAGCAACTAAAACCCAGAAATCTGAAGAAGAAAAACTGACTTCAGAGGAGCTATCATCAATTATCTGACGGATTTCATCACCTAGCAGAAAACGATCACGAGTCAGAACTATCAATTCTGCACAGGTGCACTTTTTCTATACAAATAAGTAACATAACACACACATCATCTAGAAATAAGACTATTCAAAGTAAATTCGTGAAGCATATATATTTGTAAAAGGAGCAAGTGACAGATTTTTTTCAACAATATAGTTCTGACATTATTTTCATGACATCTTAGTGTGCTACCATCAGGTGACATAACATGAATGGTATTGTTACCCTGTCAAATCTACCATACACACACCAATATTAGCTGACACCAATGCTATGGTACTGATTAAGGAAAGGATAGAGAACATCAATTGAACTGTTATTCATATACAGTTCAAACTGACAAGCATGTGACTGGATACCCTAGCAAATGCTTGCACCAGAAATATCAGGTGACAATGCTATTTTTATAGTGTAGTCAGACGGTACTCAAATATTGCAGTTGCTGCTCTGCCATACACACACCAATATTGTTATCCTGTCAAATCTACCATACACACACCAATATTAGCTGACACCAACGCCATGGTACTGATTAAGGAAAGGATAGAGAACAGCAATTGAACTGTTATTCATATACAGTTCAAACTGACAAGCATGTGACTGGATACCCTAGCAAATGCTTGCACCAGAAATATCAGGTGACAATGCTATTTTTATAGTATAGTCAGATGGTACTCAAATATTGCAGTTGCTGCTCTGCAACAGCACCATACACTATAACAAAGCAGGTTATCTTTGATCAACCACCACAAATCACCATATAGCAATATCTATGGCAATGCCAGAAGCAGATAGGTTCTTATTCTAAAAAATAATAGCTGTGGGGCATCCCCATTGCTTTCCTAAAAGAAAAGGCTGAGGCAGATAACTGAACTCTGATCCAGATAAATCCACAAATTATTTCATGTTTTAAGATTCAGTAAACTATGTGAAGCCATTACTAACCCTAGCAAATGCTTGCACCAGAAATATCAGGTGACAATGCTATTTTTATAGTGTAGTCAGATGTTACTCAAATATTGCAGTTGCTGCTCTGCCATACACACACCAATATTGTTATCCTGTCAAATCTACCATACACACACCAATATTAGCTGACACCAACGCCATGGTACTGATTAAGGAAAGGATAGAGAACAGCAATTGAACTGTTATTCATATACAGTTCAAACTGACAAGCATGTGACTGGATACTCTAGCAAATGCTTGCACCAGAAATATCAGGTGACAATGCTATTTTTATAGTATAGTCAGATGGTACTCAAATATTGCAGTTGCTGCTCTGCAACAGCACCATACACTATAACAAAGCAGGTTATCTTTGATCAACCACCACAAATCACCATATAGCAATATCTATGGCAATGCCAGAAGCAGATAGGTTCTTATTCTAAAAAATAATAGCTGTGGGGGCATCCCCCATTGCTTTCCTAAAAGAAAAGGCTGAGGCAGATAACTGAACTCTGATCCAGATAAATCCACAAATTATTTCATGTTTTAAGATTCAGTAAACTATGTGAAGCCATTACTAATCCGAATGCGGACTATATGTACAAGTTTAGTGTGAAGAAGTTTTGGGGCTGCCACATAGGTTGCACCCATTAAATATGTTGAGCACGGTGTTGGTGTCACACTAATTCAAGTAATTTTGCTGTATGGTATGAAGAAAAGTAAGCAGCGAAACATATTGAAGTTCCATTCTTTAAAGTAATTGTAGAACTAACTTACTGATTCCTTGAGTTACTGAGACTTTATATGAAGATTCTACTGCTTCTTTATATTTTTCTTCATCTACGTTAAGCATATGGGTAGTCAACAACCAGAATATCCTAGAATCTGTTCAATTTGTCGGCCAGCAAACCCAAAAGATCATGTACCTTAAATTCCCTTTTCTCTTGCCTGGTCGAAGGTAACTCTCCATATAAAATACATAGTTGTTGTTTAAGATGTTGATAAAATAATTGATCTAACAAATAATTTTTGTTAATTTTTTTATGAAAGTTAAAGAAGTTTGATTGTATGCTTTATAGTAAGTCGTGTATTATAGAATTGAGCTAGGATTTTATGTGTAAGCAATAAGTTAATTAGTTCTCAAGTTTAATTGATTCATCATATTCTTGTTTTTGAAGATATCACTTGGGAAGATGGCAAGCTTAGTGGATCATGCACACTACTCCTTGGTTATAGCACCATGTGTTCTCCCACTTAAGATTTCTCAACATTGAAGCTGAACTGTCTCTATATCAAGGATGACTATAAGATGTTGATAAAAAACAAGAGTCTGCAGACTTTTGATAGTGTGTTTGCTTACTAATTCTTGGATGAACTGGCCTCCTGTTTGGATAACACCCTCTTTCCTTTTAAGTGACTTGTTAGTCAGTGATGACATTGTAGACATCGCAGGCTTGTTTTTAGCAGTTATATTATTTGAACTAGCCATCAACCCGTGCCGATGGACGGGTTAAAGGTTTCAAGTAATACATTAACGGCAAAGGAGATCTATTTTATAGGTGCTTTTAAAATTATTGCAGCCAACTTCTAATGCTTGAGTCATATGGAACACCATGGCTCTCCCTGTTCTCAAGTGTTAGAAACAAAAGATGATAACATACCTTGATTGCTGTGAACAGCGGCGTTCAATGATCTACTAATTAGTTAATCATATGAATCAATGATCATATACCTGAACAAAAGGCAAAAATCAGATATTAGCTTGTAAATCGTGGGCGCTCCTATTGGCAGGAAACATGAAGTGCTCCACCTCAAAGCTGGCCTACCATTTCGTTTCAGCAACTCAACTAGCAGAAAAAGGCGCACAAAATTCTAATCACAAATGGATTTTTCAGCTCCATCAAACAACAATTAAGATGGCACGCGACTTAACCACACGAAATAGGTCATCTGCGTCCAACTGAGGCAATCAAATGAAATTAATTACATCTAGATAATTGACCAAGCCAGATGACACGGGAGAGAGAACGCCGGTGGTTGGCATGATGCATAGTCCGGATCATCAGCCTGAGGATATATCGGCATTGATACTGATCAGTGTACCAAGCATGGCTGTGATGAAGACATTCAATTCAGGAGGACGGAAGCAGCATGGGTACCAACGCAGTGCGGTGCAGCTGCACACGGCGGAGGAGAGTAAGATGGTTAAGAGACATCTAGGGTGGGGATAGCTCAATGGACGGTGGGATTGATAACGCACATAAGATTAGAAGTCTCTAATTATGTGAACAGAGAATTACTCCCCCCGTCCCATAATATAAGACATTTTGGCAAGCTGTTTTAGCTTGCAAAAACATCTTATATTGTGGGACAGAGGGAGTAGTAGCAAAATCCCCAAAGGTTGTGGAGGCTCGGAAGGAGCCTCCTATTAGTGCAATAGAGAGAGGTAAGAAAAAATAGTGCAATTGATGCAAATTTTACAAAAACAAAGTAACTCCATGCATGGAGCTACAAAACACCAAAATTACCCCTGGTAAAGTTATCTACATGTATGATGTAAGTCAGAATTGTATTTAATAATGGAACTCTTCATTCATCAGGCAAACTACAATGGCCTATAATCACCAGCAAATCTTTTGCTTGGACCATACAAATGATTATGATTTGGCACTGAACAGAGATTAAAATAGCCATGAAAAAACTCAGAAAAAAAAGGCACAA
This sequence comes from Aegilops bicornis, assembly GCA_021605145.1. Lineage (NCBI taxonomy): Eukaryota > Viridiplantae > Streptophyta > Magnoliopsida > Poales > Poaceae > Aegilops > Aegilops bicornis. The sequence continues at coordinate 63,971,233 of CM038669.1, read as the reverse complement.
AAGTTAGATTTCTTTTTCTGTTGGTTTGTGACGTATTACATCGTACAGATCCTAATTAGGGGGAAAGAAGAATAGCCAACGAAAATGAGAACATAGCCTTCAACACATACCGTAGAATCATTGCCGCACATTGTCTAGCTCTTGACATTTGGCATATCACTTAATAATGCAACCTTATTTCCACGAACAACCTTTTTCGATGAATAATGCAACCTGGAACTACTGATTCAGATTAAACCTTCATAAACTTTCAAATGTGTGGTCATGAAAACAACCGAGAAAAGAAACTTTACGAAATAAGAATTTATTGGTTTCATTAGTCTATGTGGACAGATGCATGGTATATATGCTAATTGAGGGGGAGGAAAAAGATAGCACTATCAAACAGAAGCATTGCAATCACCATGTACCACAAATTGTCAACCAATTGATATTAAGCATCTTTGTTACAAATATTTTTTGTTTTGCGCAAGCTTCAAACATTCATATATGCACTCATGGTCAGAGAATGTATCATAGATTAATGTAGGAATCACTAAGCTGCCCATTCTAAGCAATCAGGGTACTAGTTGAATGCAAGTTGAGCAAGCTTAACTTTGAAAAGAGGGACCTGCTTGATGATGATGTAAACAACTGCCTTTGGTAAATTATTTCTAACCAAGTTCACTTTGGAAGGAGCAACATACATGATGATGATCTGAACTGCAGCCTATGACATGTAGATGTAATCTATCAATATAATCACATAAGGAAATGAAGACATTGTTACCCTTCCACGTAGAAGCACCTAATAAAAACGAAATTGAGAATTGCTACTTTACGTAGCTTGACTGCAGGACGTAAAGGGTTGACCTTGTGAAAGGTGAAGAGTGAATACCATGTGGCCTTTTTGATTCTACCTTGAAGAGCATTGGTGTAATCAATGTTTGTACAACATTTTATCAAACATGTTGAAGGTACTGGTACACACACCTGCAGCGTAGTTTAATTAGGAGGGCCTATGCAGCGAGTTCAGTCCCACAATGTGGTTCGGCATTTTATCGAACATGTTGAAGGCACTGGTACAGACACCTGCACCATAGTTTAATTAGCACCTATGCAACGAGTTCAGTCTCGGGTGAGAAGTTACTATGGACAAATTCAGAGAGAGGAGTCAAGGCATGACGAAGTACAAAGACTCATGATGCTTACACATTTGGCAAGTAGCACCATTAGGAGCACGGCAAACCAAAGATGAGAAGGCAACCACGGAAACGCGGGTGTGGGCAGCAGGGTTAGGCAAGATCAATTTGTCGCCTGGATCCATTGTTGGCTATCCGTATGAGGCGACGGAAATTGAGGGCAGCGGCCGAAGGAGGGTTTGGGTCGACAGAGGTGAGAAGTGGCGGAGGGGAGATATGGAGGGTCGGCGTACGTGCTGTGTCCGGCATGCCAAGAGGTGAGGCGTGGCGTCTGCGGCGGCGGGATCTCCCTTGCCTCTCTCCTGGAGCAGGGGCCGTGGGGGCCTACTTCTTCGGCCGAGACGACGCGATTTGGAGGCCAACGCGTCGGCGGTGCGGGGCGGCGGAGCAAGCTGGCCAGTGGCGGCGAGACGCGGCGTAGCGCGCATTCGTGGTGGCGGGCGGGGCCAAATCCGTGCTTGGCCGGGAGTGGGGGCTTGCGGTCGGCGCACGGCAGGAGGCGTGGAGGTGCGGCGGACTTGGTGGGGACAGGTATCAGAGTGGTGGTGCATACCAGCGCGAGCTCACGGCTAGGTAGGCGGCGGCGCTGAGATGGCTCGGCCAGGAAGGAGTCCTGTCGAGCAGCGACCAGCTGACCACCTCTGCGCTGTGTCGTGAGCCGCGGCGACTATTTGTCGCCTTAAGCGACGCTGCTTCCTATTGGGCCGGCCCACTCGCCCGCGCGTACAGATTAAAAAATTGGAGAGATGAAACGGGAGAACAACGATTTGATCCCTGGTCCTGGTCCTGCAGGCAGAACGGTCCTAGCCACTCCATCCAGGCTCCATTTATGGTCAGTTTGTACGGCGAATTCTACAGGCTTTTTCGAGCCGTTTTTTACTTCTTTTTTTCCTTTTGTTTCTTTTATTTTTTTATTATTTCTTGCATTTTGTTTCTTTGTCTTTGATTTTTTGCCTTTTGTTTCTTCTTCATTTTTTCTTTTGTTTTATTTTTTTCTTTTCCTTTTTTTGTTTTTCTCTCGTTTTTTCTTATGTTTGTTTTCGTTTCACTCTACATTTTCGTATGTGTCAAAAACATTTTTTTACTAAGTGATAAATATTTTGTGTGTACACGTTCATATTGTCCAAATGCTTATTCAACATTTTCCAAATACTTGTTAAACATTTTAGTACTTATTCAACATTTTTCAAATACTTGTTCAACATTTTCTAAATACTCATCACATTTTTAGTACTTATTCAACATTTTTTAAATATTTGTTCAACATTTTTTAAATACTCATCACATTTTTAGTACTTATCCAACATTTTTTAAATACTCATCACATTTTTAGTACTTATTCAACATTTTTCAAATACTTGTTTAATATTTTTTAAATACTCATCACATTTTTAGTACTTATTCAACATTTTTCAAATGCTTATTCAACATTTTGTAAATACTCATCACTTTTTTAGTACTTATTCAACATTTTTCAAATACTTGTTCAACATTTTTTTGAATACTCATTAAACAATTTTTAGTACGTATTCAACATTTGTCAGATACGTGACCACAACACATCCAACCGACTGTAGTCCTTTGTTCTTACACTGCATTGCAACCTCATGCTTGACTTCTGAAAGGATCGATATAGTTGACTAGAGGGGGGGGGGGGTGAATAGGCAACTAACAATTTTTAGCTTTTCTTTACCGATTTAAACTTTGCATCAAAGTAGGTTGTCTAGATATGCAACTAGGTGAGCAACTTATATGATGCAACAACAACAAGCACACAAACAAGCAAGGGATATGACACAAATAAGCTTGCACAAGTAAAACACGAGATAACCAAGAGTGGAGCCGGTGAAGACGAGAATGTGTTATAGAAGTTCCTTCCTTTTGAGGGGAAGTACGTCTCCGTTGGAGCGGTGTGGAGGCACAATGCTCCCCAAGAAGCCACTAGGGCCACCGTATTCTCCTCACGCCCTCACACAATGCGAGATGCCGTGATTCCACTATTGGTGCCCTTGGAAGCGGCGACCGGACCTTTACAAACAAGGTTGGGGCAATCTCCACAACTTAATTGGAGGCTCCCAACGACACCACAAAGCTTCACCAGAATGGAATATGGCTCCGCGGTGACCTCAACCGTCTAGGGTGCTCAAACACCCAAGAGTAACAAGATCCGCAAAGGATTAGTGGGGGGAATCAAATTTCTCTTGGTGGAAGTGTAGATCGGGGCCTTCTCAACCAATCCCTAAAGAATCAACAAGTTTGATTGGCTAGGGAGAGAGATCGGGCGAAAATGGAGCTTGGAGCAACAATGGAGCTTGGGGATGGAAGAGGTGGTCAACTCGGAGAAGAAGACACCCCTTTTATAGTGAAAGAACAAATCCAACCGTTATCCACTTAACCTGCCCGCGACCTGCGGTACTACCACACCAAACACGCGGTACTACCGCAAGGGTTCATGGTACTACCACGGTGAACCGTAGTACTACCGCTGCCACGACATAGCCTAAGATCAGTCCTAAAGCGCTAAGGCAAGGAGCGGTAGAACCGCTGGCGTGGTACTACCGCGCCCCCTTGCGGTGCTACCGCAAGGCAGGAATGGACTAGGCTGGGAAGGCACGGACATATAAAAATACATCTGTGGCAACTTCCTCTGAGTTTTGATCCATGCAAAAATCTAACATGGTTCTACCGCAAGCCTGGAGCGGTACTACCGTGAGCACTTGTGGTACTACCGTGCCAAAGGCCGGTACTACCGCAAGGACCTGCGATACTACCGCTCCGAGGAGCAATACTACTGCAAGCCCAGTTCGGCCAAAGAACACTAGGAGTCCTTCATTTTGCATAGATAAGGAGAGACGGAGGATGCTCCAAAGAGCCAACGGAAAGGTGGGCAAAAGGAGTAGACGTGCACGTGATGATTCCACCCAAACCTTTCCAAAGCGGACCCCCTCTTAATAGTACGACTTTCCTACGACTCAAATCCACCGAAAAGAAACGTAGAGAAACGCCGTCTTCAATAGTCTTCGAGGGGCACCAAATCGTCTTGTGCCTAGTCATGATATGTCTGAAATACTCCATACACACGATTAGTCCGCAAATGCATTGTCATCAATCACCAAAACAACTAAGGGATAAATATGCCCTTACAATCTCCCCCTTTTTGGTGGATTGATGACAATACGGGATTTGCACAAAGGGAGATAAAAAGGAACATGGGCAAACCCCACATCTATAAAATATCGACGGGCTCCCCCTAGATGTGTGCTGACTAGAGAAGTGCATTGGACTGCATGGCACACATACTAGGATCAACACTCCCCCTATATTTTATAGACAAGGCATATCTTGCAATGATAAATCTAACACTAAGCAAGATCATAAAGTAATGGGCACAAGATAGCATAGGCTCAATAAGGTACGCTAGAGTGCATATGTCTTACACCATATGATAGAAAGGTCTCACAAGCACAAACCAAACCAAAGCAAACGAGGTTGAACGGAACGAAAGCAAAGCGACAAGACGAAATACAACACACAACTCGCAAATCCTACACTCTCTCCCCCTTTGGCATCGAGACACCAAAAAGGCAGAGAGGACACTTACGACACAAGTGGTGGCTCAAGCAGAAATGATCACTCGTCACGCTCTTCGTCGGACTCAGCAACGGGGATGGGCTCCTCCTCAGACTCAGTCCACTGATATCCCTGCTTCACCATCCATTCTGCCTCTGGAGTGATGTGCTTCTCGGACCCACTGGATATGTCCTCGCCAAACGTCCTCAAGATCCTCTTGTCGCGTGGCGACTCTCCTTGAAGCAACATGAGTCTTGTAATCATCCCTTGGCTTGCATGCGAACAAGGCCTTCATCTTGGCCTTCAGCTTCTTGGCCCATGACGGCTCAGTAGAGGGAGGGGAATACCCAGCTGAGTTGTCCTCATCCGCTTCCTCCTCCTCAATCTCATCCTCATCAACATTCATTCTAGTAGCCACTGCCTCAGCACGAGTAGTGGTGTTAGCCCACTGAGGTTTGATGTGGAGCCTGATGGGGTCGTGACGGATCCAGTCAGGGGCAACAAACTCATCATCCGGATAGAGCTTCTCCCAAGTCCTCGTGATCAAGAGAAACATGTAAGGGCCATAGATGGGTACCTTACGGTTGAACACCGCAAAGCGAAGCTCGCACCACATGATGTGTGAGACGTCAAGTGGTTGTGTCTGAGCGAGACGCGCCTCCTCACAGATGAGCAACATATCCACGAGATAGGCATGCACCTTGTCCTTGTCACCAATGCGTGGAAAGAGGGAGTGGCGGAAGATCCGATGCATGATGTCAAGGAATGGGTTCAGCACCCACGTCTTCTTGTCATTGGGAAGCTTCTTCTCAACAAGGTACTGCTGGAGCTTGTTCTTGTTAGCGGACTCGGGGTTGGCATGAGGGCGGACACCAACGGGCGTGTTGAGTCCCTCATCAGGCACCTGTAGAAAAGCCATGAAGTCCTTCCACTTAGCAGTCATCTGTTGTCCATTGGTCATCCAAGTCATGGACTGTTCCTCATCAGTATGGAAGTGGACCGAGGCAAAGAATTAGGCCACAATCTCAGGGTCATAGTCCAGATGGAAAGAGATCACATGCTCAATGCCAAACTGCTCCACGAGGTCCAAAGCCTCACCAAAGTAGTCACGGTGCTTATCCTCCCACATATGATTCATCTTAATCCAGTGCACGTCCACATATATGTTCTGCTTGGCCTTGATCACATCTAGATAAATGAGGTTCTGCTGCTTGGTCCAGAACAGATCATTCCCTCTGAAGTTGGCACGAGGATTCACATAGGGGTTGATCCTCCTTCGAGAGACAAACTCAGCAAGTGGTATCTCATCCATGCCCATGGAGGGCTCCTTGTTCTTGGTGGCGGTGGTCTTGGTCCTGCGTTGGGGGGCATTCGAGCCCTTTGGAGCTTCGTCTTGGTTGCGCAGACGCTTGGAGCCCGTGTCACGGCTGGGATTGGGACGGCGTACAGGAGCACCGAAGCCACCACCTATGACACAAAACACACAAACACACAAGAGAAGCGAGAAAGATCAATGCAAATACCACAGCAAAACAGGTGAAACAAGTAGAACTAGCATTGGGTAATTGCCACTTGGGAGGTTTGACATCAACGGTAGTACCACATGGATGCGCGGAACTAAAATATTAGTGCCGCTCCAGCCACAGTAGTACCGCGCCAGGATGCCACGATAGTATCGTGCCTTGGAGCGGAAGTAAAATTTTAGTGCCGCACCTCGCGCGGTAGTACCGCACGGGAGGTGCGGTAGTACCCCACGGGGTCAGATCCGAACCACAACCAGATCGGAGAACAACCGTAACAACGGAGCGGTACTACGGTTGATCAAATCTACCAAGGGGCAACATACCAAGTACCATCTCTACGCACTACTACTCTCCTACATCCTACTCTTGCAAAGATTTGGCCTAAAATCTCAAGAACAACATGCATCTCCCCAAAAACCTAGAGATGAAAGAACAAACCAAAGAGAGAGGGATTTGGGGAGAAACCTTGTTACATGGAAAGAGGACGTGGTGGGGAATGTTGGGGAACGTAGTAATTTCAAAAAAATTCCTACGCACACGCAAGATCATGGTGATGCATAGCAACGAGAGGGGAGAGTGTTGTCCACGTACCCTCATAGACCGAAAGTGGAAGCGTTAGCACAACGCGGTTGATGTAGTCGTACGTCTTCACGATCCGACCGATCAAGTACCGAACGTACGGCACCTCCGAGTTCAGCACACGTTCAGCCCGATGATGTCCCTCGAACTCCGATCCAGCCGAGTGTTGAGGGAGAGTTTAAATCGACCTGACGGCGTGGTGATGATGATGATGTTCTACCGACGCAGGGCTTCGCCTAAGCACCACTACAGTATTATCGAGGTGGACTATGGTGGAGGGGGCACCGCACATGGCTAAAAGATCAAACGATCAATTGTTGTGTCTCTAGGGTGCCCCCTGCCCCCGTATACAAAGGAGAAAGGGGGGGGGGGGGGTGCGGCCGGCCAGGAGAGGGGGCGCGCCAGGAGGAGTCCCTCCCCCCTTTCATAGTTGGATTAGGACTTGGGAGGGGGAAAGAGGAGTGAGAGAGGAAGGAAGGGGGGCGCCGCCCCCCTCTCCTTGTCCTATTCGGACTAAGGGGGGAGGGGCGCGCGGCCCAGCCCTGGCCGCCTCTCCTCTTCTCCCCAAAGGCCCACTAAGGCCCATTAACCCCCGGGGGGTTCCGGTAACCCCTCCGGTACTCTGGTAAAATCCCGGTTTCACCTGGAACACTCCCGATATCCAAACATAGGCTTCCAATATATCAATCTTCATGTCTCGACCATTTCGAGACTCCTCGTCATGTCCGTGATCACATCTGGGACTCCGAACAACCTTCGGTACATCAAAACATATAAACTCATAATATAACTATCATCGAAACGTTAAGCGTGCGGACCCTACGGGTTCGAGAACTATGTAGACATGACCGAGACACGTCTCCGGTCAATAACCAATAGCGGAACCTGGATGCTCATATTGGCTCCCACATATTCTACGAAGATCTTTTATCGGTCGACCGCATAACAACGTCGTTGTTCCCTTTGTCATCGATATGTTACTTGCCCGAGATTCGATCGTCGGTATCTCAATACCTAGTTCAATCTCGTTACCGCAAGTCTCTTTACTCGTTCCGTAATACATCATCCCGCAACTAACTCATTAGTTGCAATGCTTAAGTGATGTGCATTACCGAGAGGGCCCAGAGATACCTCTCTGATAATCGGAGTGACAAATCCTAATCTCGAAAAACGCCTACCCAACAAGTACCTTTGGTAGCACACAAAGTGTTCCTCGGGTAAATGGGAGTTGCATAATCTCATAGTCATAGGAACATGTATAAGTCATGAACAAAGCAATAGCAACATACTAAACGATCGTGTGCTAAGCTAACGGAATGGGTCATGTCAATCACATCATTCTCCTAATGATGTGATCCCATTAATCAAATGACAACTCATGTCAATGGTTAGGAAACATAACCATCCTTGATCAACGATCTAGTCAAGTAGAGGCATACTAGTGACACTCTGTTTGTCTATGTATTCGCACATGTATTATGTTTCCAGTTAATACAATTCTAGCATGAATAATAAATTTACCATGAAATAAGGAAATAAATAATAACTTTATTATTGCCTCTAGGGCATATTTCCTTCAGTCTCCCACTTGCACTAGAGTCAATAATCTAGTTCACATCACCATGTGATTTAACACCAATAGTTCGCATCACCATGTGATTAACACCCATAGTTCACATCGTCATGTGACCAACACCCAAAGGGTTTACTAGAGTCAATAATCTAGTTCACATCGCTATGTGATTAACACCCAAAGAGTACTAAGGTGTGGTCATGTTTTGCTTGTGAGAGAAGTTTAGTCAACAGGTCTGCCACATTCAGATCGGTATGTATTTTGCAAATTTCTATGTCAATAATGCTCTGCACGGAGCTACTCTAGCTAATTGCTCCCACTTTCAATATGTATCCAGATTGAGACTTAGAGTCATCTGGATCGGTGTCAAAACTTGCATCGACGTAACCCTTTATGACGAACCTTTTGTCACCTCCATAATCGAGAAACATATCCTTATTCCACTAAGGATAATTTTGACCGTTGTCCGATGATCTACTCCTAGATCACTATTGTAGTCCTTGCCAAAAACGAGTGTAGGGTATACAATAGATCTGGTACCAAACATGACATACTTTATAGAACCTATGGGTGAGGCATCGGGAATGACTTTCATTCTCTTTCTATCTTCTACCGTGGTCGGGCTTTGAGTCTTACTCAATTTCACACCTTGTAACACAGGCAAGAACTCTTTCTTTGACTGTTCCATTTTGAACTACTTCAAAAACTTGTCAAGGTATGTACTCATTGAAAAAACTTATCAAGCGTTTTGATCTATCTCTATAGATCTTGATGCTCAATATGTAAGCAGTTTCACTGAGGTCTTTCTTTGAAAAAACTCCTTTCGAACACTCCTTTATGCTTTCCAGAAAATTCTACATTATTCCCGATCAACAATATGTCATTCACATATACTTATCAGAAATGCTGTAGTGCTCCCACTCACTTTCTTGTAAATACAGGCTTCATCGCAAGTCTGTATAAAACTATATGCTTTGATCAATTTATCAAAGCGTATATTCCAACTTTGAGATGCTTGCACCAGTCCATAGATGGATCGCTGGAGCTTGCATATTTTTTAGCACCTTTAGGATTGACAAAACCTTCTGGTTGTATCATATACAACTCTTCTTTAATACGTCCATTAAGAATTGCAGTTTTGTTATCTATTTGCCAGATTTCATAAAATGCGGCAATTGCTAACATGATTCAGGTAGACTTAAGCATAGATACGAGTGAGAAACTCTCATCGTAGTCAACACCTTGAACTTGTCGAAAACCTTTAGCAACAATTCTAGCTTTGTAGATAGTAACACCACTATCAGCGTCCGTCTTCCTCTTGAAGATCCATTTAATCTCAATGGCTCGCCGATCATTGGGCAAGTCAATCAAAGTCCATACTTCGTTCTCATACATGGATCCCTTCTCAGATTTCATGGCCTCAAGCCATTTTGCGGAATCTAGGCTCATCATCGCTTCCTCATAGTTCGTAGGTTCGTCATGGTCATGACCTCCAGAACAGGATTACCGTACCACTCTGGTGCGGATCTCACTCTGGTTGACCTACGAGGTTCGGTAGTAACTTGATCTGAAGTTACATGATCATCATCATTAGCTTCCTCACTAATTGGTGTAGTAGTCACAGGAACAGATTTCTGTGATGAGCTACTTTTCAATAAGGGAGCAGGTACAGTTACCTCATTAAGTTCTACTTTCCACCCACTCATTTCTTTCGAGAGAAACTCCTTCTCTAGAAAGGATCTATTCTCAGCAACAAATTTGCCTTCGGATCTGTGATAGAAGGTGTACCCAACAGTTTCCTTTGGGTATTCTATGAAGACATATTTCTCCGGTTTGGGTTTGAGCTTATCAAGATGAAACTTTTTCACATAAGCATCGCAACCCCAAACTTTAAAAAATGACAACTTTGGTTTCTTGCCAAACCACAGTTCATACGGTGTCGTCTCAAACGGATTTAGATGGTGCCCTTCTTAACGTGAATGCAGCTGTCTCTAATGCATAACCCCAAGACTATAGTGGTAAATCAGTAAGAAACATCATAGATTGCACTATATCCAATAAAGTACGGTTATGATGTTCGGACACACCATTATGTTGTGGTGTTCCAGGTGGCATGAATTTGTGAAACTATTCCACATTGTTTTAATCGAAGACCAAACTTGTAACTCAAATATTTGTCTCCGCGATCAGATCGTAGAAACTTTATTTTCTTGTCACGATGATTTTCCACTTCACTCTGAAATTATTTGAACTTTTCAAATGTTTCAGACTTATGTTTCATCAAGTAGATATACCCATATCTGCTCAAATTATCTGTGAAGTTCAGAAAATAATGATACCTGCCGCGAGCCTCAACATTCATCGGACCACATACATCAGTATGTATGATTTCCAACAAATCTGTTACTCGCTCCATTGTTCCGGAGAACGGAGTTTTCGTCATCTTGCCCAAGAGGCATGGTCTGCAAGCATCAAGTGACGTAATCAAGTGATTCCAAAAACCCATCAGCATGGAGTTTCTTCATGCGCTTTACACCAATATGACCTAAACAGCAGTGCCACAAATAAGTTGCACTATCATTATAAAATTTGCATCTTTTGGCTTCAATATTATGAATATGTGTATCACTACGATCGAGATCCAATGAACCATTTTCATTGGGTGTGTAACCATATAAGGTTTTATTCATCTAAACAGAACAACAATTATTCTCTAACTTAAATGAATAATCGTATTGCAATAAACATGATCAAATCATATTCATGCTCAACGCAAACACCAAATAACACTTATTTAGGTTCAACACTAATCCCGAAAGTATAGGGAGTGTGCGACGATGATCATATCAATCTTGGAACCACTTCCAATACCCATCGTCACTTCATCCTTAACTAGTTTCTGTTCATTATGCAACTCCCGTTTCGAGTTACTACTCTTAGCAACTGAACCAGTATCAAATACCGAAGGGTTTCTATAAACACTAGTAAAGTACACATCAATAACATGTATATCCAATATACCTTTGTTCACTTTGCCATCCTTCTTATCCGCCAAATTCTTGGGGTAGTTCCGCTTCTAGCGACCAGTCCCTTTGTAGTAGAAGCACTTAGTCTCAGGCTTAGGACCAGACTTGGGTTTCTTCACTTGAGCAGCAACTTGCTTGCCGTTCTTCTTAAAGTTACCCTTCTTCCCTTTGCCCTTTTCTTGAAACTAGTGGTCTTGTTAACCATCAACACTTGATGTTTTTCTTGATTTCTACCTTCATCGATTTCAGCATCACGAAGAGCTTGGGAATTGTTTCCGTTATCCCTTGCATATTATACTTCATCACGAAGTTCCACTAACTTGGTGATGGTGACTAGAGAATTCTGTCAATCACTATTTTATCTGGAAGATTAACTCCCATTTGATTCAAGCGATTGTAGTACCCAGACAATCTGAGCACATGCTCACTGCTTGAGCTATTCTCCTCCATCTTTTAGCTATAGAACTTGTTGGAGACTTCATATCTCTCAACTCGGGTATTTGCTTGAAATATTAACTTCAACTCCTGGAACATCTCATATGGTCCATGACGTTCAAAACGTCTTTGAAGTCCCGATTCTAAGCCGTTAAGCATGGTGCACTAAACTATCAAGTAGTCATCATATTGAGCTAGCCAAACATTCATAGCATCTGCATCTGCTCCTGCAATAGGTCTGTCACCTAGTGGTGCATCAAGGACATAATTCTTCTGTGCAGCAATGAGGATAAATCTCAGATCACGGGTCCAATCCGCATCATTGCTACTAACATTTTTCAACTTAGTTTTCTCTAGGAACATATCAAAAATAAAACAGGGGAGCTTAAACGCGAGCTATTGATCTACAACATAGATATGCTAATACTACCAGGACTAAGTTCATGATAAATCTAAGTTCAATTAATCATATTACTTAAGAACTCCCACTTAGATAGACATCCCTCTAATCTTCTAAGTGATCACGTGATCCATATCAACTAAACCATGTCCGATCATCACGTGAGATGAATAGTTTCAATGGTGAACATCACTATGTTGATCATATCTACTATATGATTCACGCTCGACCTTTCAGTCTCCGTGTTCCGAGGCCATATCTGTTATATGCTAGGCTCGTCAAGTTTAACTTTGAGTATTATGCGTGTGCAACTGTTTTGCACCCGTTGTATTTGAACGTAGAGCCTATCACACCCGATCATCACGTGGTGTCTCAGCACGAAGAACTTTCACAACGGTGCATACTCATGGAGAACACTTATACTTTGATAATTTAGTGAGGGATCATCTTATAATGCTACCGTCAATAAAAGCAAGATAAGATGCATAAAAGATAAACATCACATGCAATCAATATAAGTGATATGATATGGCCATCATCATCTTGTGCTTGTGATCTCCATCTTCAAGCACCGTCATGATCACCATCGTCACCGGTAGCGACACCTTGATCTCCATCGTAGCATCGTTGTCGCCTCGTCAATCTTATGCTTCTCGACTATTGCTACCGCTTAGTGATAAAGTAAAGCACTACAGGGTGATTACATTGCATACAATAAAGCGACAACCATATGGCTCCTGCCAGTTGCCGATAACTCGGTTACAAAACATGATCATCTCATACAATAAAATTTAGCATCATGTCTTGACCATATCACATCACAACATGCCCTGCAAAACCAAGTTAGATGTCCTCTACTTTGTTGTTGCAAATTTTACGTGGCTGCTACGGGCTTTAGCAAGAACCGTTCTTACCTACGCATCAAAACCACAACGATAGTTTGTCAAGTTGGTGCTGTTTTAACCTTCGCAAGGACCGGGCGTAGCCACTCGGTTCAACTAAAGTTGGAGAAACCGACACCCGCCAGCCACCGTGTGCAAAGCACGTTGGTAGAACCAGTCTCGGCGTAAGCGTCTGGCGTAATGTCGGTCCGGGCCGCTTCATCCAACAATACCGCCGAACCAAAGTATGACATGCTGGTAAGCAGTATGACTTATATCGCCCACAACTCACTTGTGTTCTACTTGTGCATATGACATCTACGCATAAAACCTGGCTCTGATGCCACTGTTGGGGAACGTAGTAATTTCAAAAAATTCCTACGCACACGCAAGATCATGGTGATGCATAGCAACGAGAGGGGAGAGTGTTGTCCACGTACCCTCGTAGACCGAAAGCGGAAGCGTTAGCACAACGCGGTTGATGTAGTCGTATGTATTCACGATCCGACCGATCAAGTACCGAACGCATGGCACCTTCGAGTTCAGCACACGTTCAGCCCGATGACGTCCCTCGAACTCCGATCCAGCCGAGTGTTGAGGGAGAGTTTCACAAGACGACGGCGTGGTGGCGATGATGATGTTCTACCAACGCGAGGCTTCGCCTAAGCACCGCCTGATATTATCGAGGTGGACTATGGTGGAGGGGGCACCGCTGCGGCTAAAAGATCAAGCGATCAATTGTTGTGTCTCTAGGGTGGCCCCTGCCCTCGTATATAAAGGAGCAAGGGGGGGGGGGTGCGGCCGGCCAGGAGAGGGGGCACGCCAGGAGCAGTCCTAGTCCCACCGGGAGTAGGACTCCCCCCTTTCCTAGTTGGATTAGGACTAGGGGGGGGGGGGAAGAGGAGGGAGATAGGAAGGAAGGGGGGTGCCGTCCCCCTCTCCTTGTCTTATTCGAACTAGGGGGAGGGGCGCGCGGCCCAGCCCTGGCCGCCTCTCCTCTTCTCCACAAAGGCCCACTAAGGCCCATTAACCCCCGGAGGGTTCCGGTAACCCCTCCGGTACTTCGGTAAAATCCCGATTTCAACCGGAACACTTCCGACATCCAAACATAGGCTTCCAATATATCAATCTTCATGTCTCGACCATTTCAAGACTCCTCGTCATGTCCGTGATCAAATCCGGGACTCCGAACAACCTTCGGTACATCAAAACATATAAACTCATAATATAACTATCATCGAAACATTAAGCGTGCGGACCCTACGAGTTTGAGAACTATGTAGACATGACCGAGACACGTCTCCGGTCAATAACCAATAGCGGAACCTGGATGCTCATATTGGCTCCACATATTCTTCAAGATCTTTATCGGTCAGACCGCATAACAACATATGTTGTTCCCTTTGTCATCGGTATGTTACTTGCCCGAGATTCGATCGTAGGTATCTCAATACCTAGTTCAATCTCGTTACCGGCAAGTCTCTTTACTCGTTCCGTAATACATCATCCCGCAACTAACTCATTAGTTGCAATGCTTGCAAGGCTTAAGTGATGTGCATTACCGAGAGGGACCAAAGATACCTCTCCGACAATCGGAGTGACAAATCCTAATCTTGAAATACGCCAACCCAACAAGTGTTGGGGAACGTAGTAATTTCAAAAAATTTCCTACGCACACGCAAGATCATGGTGATGCATAGCAACGAGAGGGGAGAGTGTATGTCCACGTACCCTCGTAGACCGTAAGCGGAAGCGTTATAACAACGCGGTTGATGTATACGTCTTCACGATCCGACCGATCCAAGTACCGAACGTACGACACCTCCGAGTTCTGCACACGTTCAGCTCGATGACGATCCCCGGACTCCGATCCAGCAAAGTGTCGGGGATGAGTTCCGTCAGCACGACGGCGTGGTGACGATGTTGATGCTCCACCGACGCAGGGCTTCGCCTAAGCTCCTGCGACGATATGACTTCTCCCGTGCGAGGCTTCGCCTAAGCTCCATGACGATACGACCGAAGTGGAATATGGTGGAGGGGGCACCGCACACGGCTAAGAAAGCGATCTGTAGATCAACTTGTGTGTCATGGGGTGCCCCCCTGCCCCGTATATAAAGGAGCAAGGGAGGGTGGCGGCCTAGGAGGCGCGCAAGGGGGAGTCCTACTCCCCGGGAGTAGGATTCCCCTTTCCTAGTCCAACTAGGAAACCTTCCATGTAGTAGGAGTAGGAGAGAAGGAAAGGGAAGGGAAAAGGAGAAGGAAGGAAGGCGCCCCTTCCCTAGTCCAATTCGGACCAGACCAAGGGAAGGGTGCGGCCACCCTTGAGGCCCTTTTCCTTCTTTCCCGTATGGCCCAATAAGGCCCAATACGTATTCCCGTAACTCTCCGGTACTCCGAAAAATACCCGAATCACTCGGAACCTTTCCGAACTCCGAATATAGTCGTCCAATATATCGATCTTTACGTCTCGACCATTTCGAGACTCCTCGTCATGTCCCTGATCTCATCCGGGACTCCGAACTCCTTCGGTACATCAAAACTCATAAACTCATAATATAAGCCGCCATCGAAACCTTAAGCGTGCGGACCCTACGGGTTCGAGAACTATGTAGACATGACCGAGAACTATTCTTGGTCAATAACCAATAGCGGAACCTGGATGCCCATATTGGTTCCTACATATTCTACGAAGATCTTTATCGGTCAAACCGCATAACAACATACGTTGTTCCCTTTGTCATCGGTATGTTACTTGCCCGAGATTCGATCGTCGGTATCCAATACCTAGTTCAATCTCGTCACCGGCAAGTCTCTTTACTCGCTCAGTAATGCTTTATCCCGTAACCAACTCATTGGTCACATTGCTTGCAAGGCTTATAATGATGTGCATTACCGAGAGGGCCGGAGATACCTCTCCGACAATCGGAGTGACAAAACCTAATCTCGAAATCGCCAACCCAACATGTACCTTTGGAGACACCTATAGTACTCCTTTATAATCACCCGATTACGTTGTGACGTTTGGTAGCACCAAAGTGTTCCTCCGATAAACGGAGTTGCATAATCTCATAGTTACAGGAACATGTATAAGTCATGAAGAAAGCAATAGCAACATACTATACGATCAAGTGCTAGGCTAACGGAATGGGTCATGTCAATCAGATCATTCTCCTAATGATGTGATCCCGTTAATCAAATGACAACTCATGTCTATGGTTAGGAAACATAACCATCTTTGATTAACGAGCTAGTCAAGTAGAGGCATACTAGTGACACTCTGTTTGTTTATGTATTCACACATGTATTATGTTTCCGGTTAATACAATTCTAGCATGAATAATAAACATTTATCATGATATAAGGAAATAAATAATAACTTTATCATTGCCTCTAGGGCATATTTCCTTCAACAAGTACCTTCGGAGACAGCTGTAGAGCACCTTTATAATCACCCAGTTACGCTGTGACGTTTGGTAGCACACAAAGTGTTCCTCCGGTAAACGGGAGTTGCATAATCTCATAGTCATAGGAACATGTATACGTCATGATGATAACAATAGCAACATACTAAACGATCAAGTGCTAAGCTAACGGAATGGGTCAAGTCAATCACATCATTCTCCTAATGATGTGATCCCATTAATCAAATGACAACTCTTTGTCTATGGCTAGGAAACATAACCATCTTTGATTAACGAGCTAGTCAAGTAGAGGCATACTAGTGACACTCTGTTTGTCTATGTATTCACACATGTATCATGTTTCCGGTTAATACAATTCTAGCATGAATAATAAACATTTATCATGATATAAGGAAATAAATAATAACTTTATTATTGCCTCTAGGGCATATTTCCTTGAGTCTCCCACTTGCACTAGAGTCAATAATCTAGATTACACAGTAATGATTCTAACACCCATGGAGCCTTGGTGCTGATCATGTTTTGCTCGTGGAAGAGGCTTAGTCAACGGGTCTGCAACATTCAGATCCGTATGTATCTTGAAAATCTCTATGTCTCCCACCTAGACTTAATCCCGGATGGAGTTGAAGCGTCTCTTGATGTGCTTGGTTCTCTTGTGAAATCTGGATTCCTTTGCCAAAGCAATTGCACCAGTATTGTCACAAAAGATTCATTGGACCCGATGCACTAGGTATGACACCTAGATCGGATATGAACTTCTTCATCCAGACTCCTTCATTTGCTGCTTCCGAAGCAGCTATGTACTCCGCTTCACATGTAGATCCCGCTACGACGCTTTGTTTAGAACTGCACCAACTGACAGCTCCACCGTTCAATGTAAACATGTATCTGGTTTGCGATTTAGAATCGTCCGTATCAGTGTCAAAGCTTGCATCGACGTAACCATTTACGACGAGCTCTTTCTCACCTCCATAAACGAGAAACATATCCTTAGTCCTTTTCAGGTATTCCAGGATGTTCTTGACCGCTGTCCAGTGATCCACTCCTGGATTACTTTGGTACCTCCCTGCTAAACTAATAGCAAGGCACACATCAGGTCTGGTACACAACATTGTATACATGATAGAGCCTATGGCTGAAGCATAGGGAACATCTTTCATTATATCTCTATCTTCTGCAGTGGTCGGGCTTTGAGTCTTACTCAACTTCACACCTTGTAACACAGGCAAGAACCCTTTCTTTGCTTGATCCATTTTGAAATTCTTCAAAACTTTGTCAAGGTATGTGCTTTGTGAAAGTCCAATTAAGCGTCTCAATCTATCTCTATAGATTTTGATGCCCAATATATAAGCAGCTTCACCGAGGTCCTTCATTGAAAAACTCTTATTCAAATATCCTTTTATGCTATCCAGAAATTCTATATCATTTCCAATCAACAATATGTCATCCACATATAATATCAGAAATGCTACAGAGTGATACGTCCATTTTGCATCATGCTTTTATATCGATATTTATTGCATTATGAGCTGTTATTACACGTTATGTCACAATACTTATGCCTATTCTCTCTTATTTTACAAGGTTTACATAAGGAGGGAGAATGCCGGCAGCTGGGATTCTGCGTTGGAAAAGGAGCAAATATTAGAGACCTATTCTGCAGAACTCCAAAAGTCCTGAAACTCCACGGAAGTTACTTTTGGAAATAATAAAAATACTGAGCGGAAGAAATACGTCAGGGGGGCCACCACATCCCACGAGGGTGGGGCGCGCCCCACAGGCACGCCCACCTCGTGGGCCCCCTGCTGGTCCTCCGGTGGCCATCTTCTGCTATATTAAGTCTTTCATCCGAAGAAAAATAAGAAGCAACCTTTCGGTACAAGACTCCACCACCACGAGGCGGAACCTTGGCGGAACCAATCTAGGGCTCCGGCAGAGCTGTTCTACTGGGGACACTTCCCTCCGGGAGGGGGAAATCATCGCCATCATCATCACCAACGCTCCTCTCATCGGGAGAGGGCAATCTCCATCAACATCTTCACTAGCACCATCTCCTCTCAAACCCTAGTTCATCTCTTCTATCCAATTCTTGTCTCCAAGTCTGGGATTGGTACTTGTAGGTTACTAGTAGTGTTGATTACTCCTTGTAGTTGATGCTAGTTGGTTTATTTGGTGGAAGATCATATGTTCAGATCCTATATGCATATTAATACTCCTCTCATTATGAACATGAATATGCTTTGTGAGTAGTTACGTTTGTTCCTGAGGACATGGGAGAAGTCTTGCTATTAGTAGTCATGTGAATTTGGTATTCGTTCGATATTTTGACGAGATGTATGTTGTCTATCCTCTAGTGGTGTTATGTGAACGTCGACTACATGACACTTCACCATTATTTGGGCCTAGAGGAAGGCATTGGGAAGTAATAAGTAGATGATGGGTTGCTAGAGTGACAGGAGCTTAAACCCTAGTTTATGCGTTTCTTTGTAAGGGGCTGATTTGGATCCATATGTTTCATGCTATAGTTAGGTTTACCTTAATACTTTTGTTGTAGTTGCGGATGCTTGCAATAGATGTTAATCATGAGTGGGATGCTTGTTCAAGTAAGAACAACACCCAAGCACCGGTCCACCTACATATCAAATTATCAAAGTACCGAACGCGAATCATATGAACATGATGAATACTAGCTTGACGATAATTCCCTTGTGTCCTCGGGAGCGCTTTTCTCCATATAAGTGTTTGTCCAGGCTTGTCCTTTGCTACAAAAAGGATTGGGCCACCTTGCTGCACTTTATTTACTTTTGTTACTTGTTGCTCGTTACAAATTATCCTATCACAAAACTATCTGTTACCTATTATTTCAGATTTCTGCAGAGAATACCTTGCTAAAAACCGCTTATCATTTCCTTCTGCTCCTCGTTGGGTTCGACACTCTTACTTATCGAAAGGACTACGATAGATCCCCTATACTTGTGGGTCATCAAGACTCTTTTCTGGCGCCGTTGCCGGGGAGTGAAGCACCTTTGGTAGGTGGAATTTGGTAAGGAAAATTTATATAGTGTGCTGAAATTTACTGTCACTTGTTACTATGGAAAGTAATCCTCTGAGGGGCTTGTTCGGGGTATCTTCACCCCGACCAGTAGAGCAAAGAGTTGCTCCTCAACCTACTGAACCTATTGAAAATGAAAATGTCCACTTTGAAATTCCTTCGGGTATGTTGGAAAAACTGCTAGCTAATCCTTTTGCAGGAGATGGAACAAAGCATCCTGATGAGAACCTAATATATGTGGATGAAGTTTGTGGATTAATCTTACATGTATACCCAGTGATTTTATTAAGAAGAAGGTCTTCCCTTTATCTTTGAAGGGAGATGCATCGACATGGTATAGGCTATGTGATGATACGGGGTCATGGAACTACAAACGATTGAAATTGGAATTTCATCAGAAAAATACCCTATGCATCTTGTTCATTGTGATTGCAATTATATATACAATTTTTTGCCTCGCAAAGGAGAAAGCATCGCTCAAGATTGGGGGGACTTAAATCAATGTTATATTCATGCCCCAATCATGAGCTCTCAAGAGAAATAATTATTCAAAATTTTTATGCTTGGCTTTCTGATAACAATCGCACCATGCTCGATACTTCTCGTGCTGGCTCTTTTATGATGAAGACTATTGAATTCAAATGGGACGTATTGGAAAGAATTAAACGCAACTCTGAAGATTGGGATCTCGACGAAGGTAACGAGTCAGGTATGACACCCAAGTTTGATTGTGTTAAATCTTTTATGGATACCGATGTTTTCCGTAAGTTTAGCACTAAATATGGACTTGACTCTGAGATAGTAGCCTCATTCTATGAATCTTTTGCTACTTATGTTGATCTCCCCAAGGAGAAGTGGTTTAAATATCATCCTCCCATAGAAGTAAAAGTAATTGCACCTACTAAAGTTGAAGAAAATACTATCACTTATAATGATCCTATTGTTCCTACTTCTTATGTTGAGAAACCACCTTTCCCTGTTAGAATAAAGGATCATGCTAAGGCTTCAACTGTGGTTCGTAAAAGCAATATTAGAACTTATACACATCCTGAGCAAATCAAAGTTGAACCTAATATTGCTATTGCTAAAGATCTCTTGTCTGATAGTATTGATGGGCATGTTATTTATTTCTGTGAGGAAACTGCTAGAATTGCTAAACCTTGTGCTAAAGATAAACATAGACCTGTGGTAGGCATTCCTGTTATTTCGGTTAAAATACAAGATCATTGTTATCATGGCTTATGTGATATGGGTGCTAGTGCTAGTGCAATACATTTTGACTTATACAAAGAAATTATGCATGATATTGCACCTGCTGAGTTAGAAGATATTGATGTCACAATTAAACTTGCCAATAGAGATACTATTTCACCAATGGGAATTGTTAGAGATGTTGAAGTCTTGTGTGGGAAAACTAAATATCCTACCGATTTCCTTGTTCTTGGTTCCCCACAAGATAACTTTTGTCCTATAATATTTGGTAGACCCTTCTTGAACACCGTTAATGCTAGGATAAACTGCGAAAAGGATGTTGTTATTATTGGTCTAGGTGATATGTCTCATGAGTTTAATTTCTCTAAATTTCGTAGACAACACCGTGAAGAGGAATTACCTAGTAAGTTTGAAATTATTGGTCTTGCTTCTATTGCCGTACCTCCTAGTGATCCTTTAGAACAATATTTGCTAGACCATGAAAATGATATGTTTATGAATGAAAGAAGGGAAATAATGAAGTATTCTTTAAACAGGAACCCATCCTGAAACACAATTTGCCTGTTGAAACCCTATGGGATCCTCCTCCACCCAAGGGTGATCCCGTGTTTGAGCTTAAACCGTTACCTGATACTCTTAAATATGCTTATCTTGATGAGAAAAAGATATATCCTGTTATTATTAGTGCTAACCTTTCAGAGCATGAAGAAGAGAGATTATTGAAAACTCTGAAGAAGCACCGTGCTGCCATTGGATATACTCTTGATGATCTTAAGGGCATCAGTCCCACTTTATGTCAACATAAAATAAATTTGGAGGAAGATGCCAAACCAGTTCATGATCATCAATGACGGTTGAATCCTAAGATGAAAGAAGTGGTAAGAAAGGAAATACTAAAGCTCCTTGAGGCAGGTATAATTTATCCCGTTGCTGATAGTCAGTGGCTAAGTCCTGTTCATTGTGTCCCTAAGAAGGGAGATATTAATGTCGTTCCTAATGATAAAGATGAGTTGATCCCGCAAAGAATTATTACAGGTTATATGATGGTAATTGATTTCCGCAAATTAAATATGGCTACTAAAAAGGATCATTACCCCTTACCTTTTATCGATCAAATGCTAGAAAGATTATCCAAACATACACATTTTTTCTTTCTAGATGGTTATTCCGGTTTCTCTCAAATACCTGTGTCAGCCAATGAACAATCAAAGTCTACTTTTACTTGCCCTTTTGGTACTTTTGCTTATAGACGTATGCCTTTTGGTTTATGTAATGCACCTGCTACCTTTCAAAGATGCATGATGGCTATATTCTCTGACTTTTGTGAAAAGATTTGTGAGGTTTTCATGGACGATTTTTCCGTCTATGGATCCTCTTTTGATGATTGCTTGAGCAACCTTGATCGAGTTTTGCAGAGGCGTGAAGAAATTAATCTTGTCTTGAATTGGGAAAAGTGCCACTTTATGGTTAATGAAGGTATTGTCTTGGGGCATAAAGTTTCTGAAAGAGGTATTGAGGTTGATAAAGCCAAGGTTGATACTATTGAAAAGATGCCATGTCCCAAGGACATCAAAGGTATAAGAAGTTTCCTTGGTCACGCCGGATTTTATAGGAGGTTCATTAAGGACTTCTCAAAAATCTCTCGGCCTCTGAATAATTTATTACAAAAAGATATACCATTTGTCTTGGATGATGATTGTGTAGAAGCATTTGAAATACTTAAGAAAGCATTGATCTCTGCACCTATTGTTCAGCCACCTGATTGGAATTTACCCTTTGAAATTATGTGTGATGCTAGTGATTATGTCAGAGGTGCTGTTCTAGGGCAAAGAGTTGATAAGAAATTAAATGTTATTCAATGTGCTAGTAAGACTCTAGACAATGCTCAGAGAAATTATGCTACTACTGAAAAAGAATTCTTAGCAGTTGTATTTGCTTGTGATAAGTTCAGACCTTATATTGCCGATTCTAAAGTAACTATTCACACGGATCATGCTGCTATTAAATATCTTATGGAAAAGAAAGATGCTAAACCTAGACTTATTAGATGGGTTCTCTTGCTACAAGAATTTGATTTTGCATATTGTTGATAGAAAAGGAGCTGAGAACCCCATTGCAGACAACTTGTCTAGGTCAGAAAATGTTCTTGATGACCCACTACCTATTGATGATAGCTTTCCTGATGATCAATTAAATGTCATAAATGCTTCTCGTACTGCTCCATGGTATGCTGATTATGCTAATTATATTGTTGCTAAATTTATACTACCTAGTTTCACATACCAGCAAAAGAAAAAGTTTTTCTATGACTTGAGACATTACTTCTGGGATGACCCACATCTTTATAAAGAAGGAGTAGATGGTGTTATTAGACGTTGTGTACCTGAGCATGAACAGGAATAGATCCTACGCAAGTGTCACTCAGAAGCTTATGGAGGACACCACGCTGGAGATAGAACTGCACATAAGGTATTGCAATCTGGTTTTTATTGGCCTACTCTCTTCAATGATGCCCGTAAGTTTGTCTTATCTTGTGATGAATGTCAAAGAATTGGTAATATTAGTAGACATCAAGAAATGCCTATGAACTATTCACTTGTTATTGAACCATTTGATGTTTGGGGCTTTGATTATATGGGACCTTTTCCTGCCTCTAATGGATACACACATATTTTTGATTACGTTACTAAGTGGGTAGAAGCTATTCCAACTAGTAGTGCTGATCATAACACTTCTATTAAGATGCTTAAAGAAGTTATTTTTCCAAGGTTTGGAGTCCCTAGATATTTAATGACTGATGGTGGTTCACATTTTATTCATGATGCTTTCCGAAAAATGCTTGTTAAATATGATGTTAATCATAGAATTGCATCTCCTTATCACCCGCAGTCTAGTGGTCAAGTAGAATTGAGTAATAGAGAACTCAAATTAATTTTGCAAAAACTGTCAATAGATCTAGAAAAAATTGGTCCAAGAAACTTGATGATGCATTATGGGCCTATAGAACTGCATATAAAAATCCTATGGGTATGTCTCCGTATAAAATGGTTTATGGAAAAGCATGTCACATACCTCTCGAACTAGAACATAAGGCTTATTGGGCTATTAAATAGATCAATTATGATTTCAAACTTGCCGGTGAGAAGAGGTTATTTGATATTAGCTCACTTGATGAATGGAGAACCCAAGCTTATGAAAATGCCAAGTTGTTTAAAGAAAAAGTTAAAATATGGCATGACAAAAGGATACAAAAGCCTTGAAGTTTAATGTTGGTGATTATGTATTGCTATACAACTCTCGTTTAAGATTTTTTGCAGGAAAACTTCTCTCTAAATGGGAAGGCCCTTACATTATTGAGGAGGTCTATCGTTCCGGTGCCATAAAAATCAACAACTTCGAAGGCACAAATCCGAAGGTGGTGAACGGTCAAAGAATTAAGCATTATATCTCAGGTAATCCCATAAATGCTGAAACCAATGTTATTGAAACCGTAACCCCGGAGGAATACATAAGGGACACTTTCCGGAACGTTTCAGACTCCGCAAAGGAATAGGTATGTGGTACGGTAAGTAAACTGACTCCAAAACAATTTTTATGGCAATATTTCTCCATTGTGGAATATCTAGAAAAATAGAAAAATAAGAAGCAGCCCGGGAAGGACACGAGGCCTCCACGAGGGTGGAGGGCGCGCCCTACCCCCTGGGCGCGCCCCCTACCCCCCTGGGCGTGCCCCCTACCTCGTGGGCACCTCGTGTGATCTCAAGACTCCGTTTTCTTGCATGTTACGGACTCGGTGAAAATTCATTATATAATCTCCCGAAGGTTTTGACTCCTGTATCACGCAAATATCCTCTGTTCTTGTTTCGAGCTGTTTTCTGTCAGGGTTGGCAAGGCCAAGCATCATGTCGTCCCCCTCCTCCAACAATGGTGATAACGATGCGTGGCTAATGAAGATAGAGCTGAAGAGGGAAGAACCCATGGAGATCAACAAGGATGAAGGGATCAAGAAGGCCACGGAGGACCAAGCTCCGGCAGCAGAAGACATCCTTCAACTTGATCACAATCTTCTTACCCCAACTGAGATCAAAGCTTTCAAGATGATTGAGTTAGCTCGTATACAGAGCAAGTATCTCACAAGTGAAAATATTTTGTTGAAGGAGCATATCGTTGCACTCAAGGGCATTATCCGCAAGCTGGAGGACCTCTTACGCTCGATGTGCGACTATCCATCATCACCTCCACCTTCTTCACCAGCAAAGGAGACATAATCACATGGGTATGGGCACTCCCCTTGGCAACTGCCAAGCTTGGGGGAGATGCCCTGGTATCGTATCACCATCACACTCCTATCTTTACTGTTTTTCTTAGTTCGATCCTATTAGTAGTATCTTGATCTAGTAGAATAAAAGTTTATGGCATGATCTAGTTTTAAGTTTTGCTTTATGATCTCTCTATGTAATCGAGTCCGTGAGCTATATAATAAAGATTAGTGTTGAGTCAAGGACTTGATTATTTTGCCATGATCTTGAGTGAATAAAAGAAAAGAGAAAAAGAATAAAAAGAAATAAAGAGATCATATTGATCTTATGGATAGTAATGACTTCACATAGAAAGAGTATGATGATTAAAAATTGTTGAGAGTTGGCAAACATAGCTCTGGTCATCGTTGTAATTAATAGGAAGTAATAAAGAAAGAGAGGTTTCACATATAAATATACTATCGTGGACATCTTTTATGATTGGGAGCACTCATTAATATATGACATGCTAAAGAGTTGAGGTTGGACAAGGAAGACAACATAATGGGTTATGTTTTCTTATATATGAGATAAAGTATATTGTCATGGATCATCCAACATGTTGAGCTTGACTTTCCCCCTCATGCTAGCCAAATTCTTTGCACCAAGTAGAGATACTACTTGTGCTTCCAAAAACTCTTAAACCAGTTTTGCCATGAGAGTCCACCATATCTACCTATGGATTGAGTAAGATCCTTCAAATAAGTTGTCATCGGTGCAAGCAATAAAAATTGCTCTCTAAATATGTATGATTGATTGGTGTGGAGGAAATAAGTTTATACGATCTTGTGATGTGGAAGAAATAAAAGCGACGAACTGCACAATAAAGGTTCATATCACAAGTGGCAATATAAAGTGACGTTCTTTTCGCATTAAGATTTTGTGCATCCAACCCTGAAAGCGCATGGAAACCTCTGCTTCCCTCTGCGAAGGGCCTATCTTGTATCATTATCTTTTACCTTATGCAAGATTCATGGTGATCTTCAGCTTTCCTTTTTAAATTTTATGCTTTGGCAAGCAAAGTATGTTGGAAAGATCCTGATAGATATATCTAATTGGATGTGGGTTAGCATGAACTACTATTGTTGACATTACCCTTGAGGTAAAAGGTTGGGAGGCGAAACTATAAGCCCCTATCTTTCTCTGTGTCCGGTTAAAACTCCGTAACCACAAGTATTGCGTGAGTGTTAGCAATTATGAAAGACTAAACGATAGTTGAGTATGTGGACTTGCTAGAAAGCTCTGACATAGACTCTTTCTGATGTTATGATAAATTGCAATTGCCTCAATGACTGAGATTATAGTTTGTTAGTTCTCAATAAAGTTTCTGATTCATACTTTGCATTGTGAATAGATTATTACTTGAGCATAAGAAATCATATGACAATATCCATATATGTTGTTGTTATGAGAATAATCATGATGCCCTCATGTCCATATTTTATTTTATCGACACCTCTACCTCTAAACATGTGGACATATTTATCATTATCGGCTTTCGCTTGAGGACAAGCGAGGTCTAAGCTTGGGGGAGTTGATACGTCCATTTTGCATAATGCTTTATATCGATATTTATTGCATTATGGGCTGTTATTACACGTTATGTCACAATACTTATGCCTATTCTCTCTTATTTTACAAGGTTTACATAAGGAGGGAGAATGCCGGCAGCTGGGATTCTGGGCTGGAAAAGGAGCAAATATTAGAGACCTATTCTGCACAACTCCAAAAGTCCTGAAACTCCACGAAAGTTATTTTTGGAAATAATAAAAAATACTGAGCGGAAGAAATACGTCAGGGGGGCCATCACCTGTCCACGAGGGTGGGGGGCGTGCCCCCCAGTCTTATGGGCCCCCTGTTGGTCCTCCGGTGGCCATCTTCTTCTATATGAAGTCTTTCGTCCGAAGAAAAATGAGAAGCAACCTTTCGGGACGAGACTCCGCAGCCATGAGGCGGAACCTTGGCGGAACCAATCTAGGGCTCCGGCAGAGCTGTTCTGCCGGGGACACTTCCCTCCGGGAGGGGGAAATCATCGCCATTGTCATCACCAACGCTCCTCTCATCGGGAGAGGGCAATCTCCATCAACATCTTCACCAGCACCATCTCCTCTCAAACCCTAGTTCATCTCTTGTATCCAATTCTTGTCTCCAATTCCGGGATTGGTACTTGTAGGTTGCTAGCATTGTTGATTACTCCTTGTAGTTGATGCTAGTTGGTTTATTTGGCGGAAGATCATATGTTCAGATCCTATATGCATATTAATACTCCTCTGATTATAAACATGAATATGCTTTGTGAGTAGTTACGTTTGTTCCTGAGGACATGGGAGAAGTCTTGCTATTAGTAGTCATGTGAATTTGGTATTCGTTCGATATTTTGATGAGATGTATGTTGTCTATCCTCTAGTGGTGTTATGTGAATGTCAACTACATGACACTTCACCATTATTTGGGCCTAGAGGAAGGCATTGGGAAGTAATAAGTAGATGATGGGTTGCTAGAGTGATGTAGCTTAAACCCTAGTTTATGCGTTGCTTCGTAAGGGGCTGATTTGGATCCATATGTTTCATGCTATGGTTAGGTTTACGTTAATAATTTTGTTGTAGTTGCGGATGCTTGCAATAGAGGTTAATCATAAGTGGGATGCTTGTTCAAGTAAGAACAACACCCAAGCACCGGTCCACCCACATATCAAATTATCAAAGTACCGAACGCGAATCATATGAATGTGATGAAAACTAGCTTGACGATAATTCCCATGTGTCCTCGGGAGCGTTTTTCTCCATATAAGAGTTTGTCCATGCTTGTCCTTTGCTACAAAAAGGATTGGGCCACCTTGCTGCACTTTATTTACTTTTGTTACTGGTTGCTCGTTACAAATTATCCTATCACAAAACTATCTGTTACCTATTATTTCAGTACTTGCAGAGAATACCTTGCTGAAAACCGCTTATTATTTCCTTCCGCTCCTCGTTGGGTTCGACACTCTTACTTATCGAAAGGACTACGATAGATCCCCTATACTTGTGGGTCATCACAGAGCTCCCACTCACTTTCTTGTAAATACATGCTTCTCCAAAAGTGTGTATAGAACCATATGCTTTGATCACACTATCAAAACGTTTATTCCAATTCCGAGAGGCTTGCACCAGTCCATAAATTGATCGATGGAGCTTGCACACTTTGTTATCTCCCTTTGGATCGACAAAACCTTCCGGTTGCATCATATACAACTCTTCTTCTAGAAATCCATTCAGGAATGTAGTTTTGACATCCATTTGCCAAATTTCATAATCATAAAATGCAGCAATTGCTAACATGATTCGGACAGACTTAAGCATCGCTACGTGTGAGAAGGTCTCATCGTAGTTAATCCCTTGAACTTGTCGAAAACCTTTTGCAACAAGTCGAGCTTTATAGACAGTAACATTACCGTCAGAGTCAGTCTTCTTCTTGAAGATCTATTTATTCTCGATGGCTTGCCAATCA
The DNA here is from genome assembly GCA_021605145.1 of Aegilops bicornis. Classification (NCBI taxonomy): domain Eukaryota; kingdom Viridiplantae; phylum Streptophyta; class Magnoliopsida; order Poales; family Poaceae; genus Aegilops; species Aegilops bicornis. Next base: position 63,942,592 of record CM038669.1, on the reverse strand, counting down.
TCGGGCAAGTCAACCAAAGTCCATACTTTGTTCTCATACATGGATCCCATCTCAGATTTCATGGCCTCAAGCCATTTTATGAATCTGGGCTCACCATCGCTTCTTCATAGTTCGTAGGTTCGTCATGGTCTAGTAACATAACCTCCAAAACGGGATTACCGTACCACTCTGGTGCGGATCTTACTCTGGTTGACCTACGAGGTTTAGTAACAACTTGATCTGAAGTTTCATGGTCATCATCATTAACTTCCTCACTAATTTGTGTAGACGTCATAGGAACCGGTTTCTGTGATGAACAATTTTCCAATAAGGGAGCAGGTACTGTTACCTCATCAAGTTCTACTTTCCTCCCACTCACTTCTTCGAGAGAAACTCCTTCTCTAGAAAGGATCCATTCTTAGCAACGAATGTCTTGCCTTCGGATCTGTGATAGAAGGTGTACCCAACAGTTTCCTTTGGGTATCCTATGAAGACACATTTCTCCGATTTGGGTTCGAGCTTATCAGGTTGAAGCTTTTTCACATAAGCATCACATCCCCAAACTTTAAGAAATGACAACTTTGGTTTCTTGCCAAACCACAGTTCATAAGGCGTCGTCTCAATGGATTTTGATGGTGCCCTATTTAACGTGAATGCGGCCATCTCTAAAGCATAACCCCAAAACGATAGCGGTAAATCAGTAAGAGAAATCATAGATCGCACCATATCTAGTAAAGTACGATTACGACGTTAGGACACACCATTACGCTGTGGTGTTCCGGGTGGCGTGAGTTGCGAAACTATTTGTCGGTGGGAACGACACCAATGGGATCACAAGAATCCCTACTATGGTCGCGGGGCGCGGGGTCGTGAGAAGAGCGGATCAAACAGATAGCAGACGGTTTCCTTATCCAGGTTAGGGCCGCGAGGATGCGTAAAACCCTACTCCTGCTTTGGTGGTTTGTTTATCTGTGTTCTTGAACTAGCAATGGGGCGTGAGGAGCTCCAAAAAGCCGAATCCTCCTCTTGGTCGCCTTGGGCCTCCTGTTATAGGGAAAGGGGTTGCCACAGTGGCACGGGGAGGTGGAAAGGGTACAATGATGCGATTTTATCCTCGCATTACATGACAAGGCGCCTTTAATGCGTCTTGCTTAGGTGTCCTTGCTTTATCGGGGACGGGGAGAGCCCTATCTCGTCTGTCGCCGCCCTTTCAGATGTCGACAACACGCCATACGGCCAGCGGTGCCCGTGGTGCCATGTAGGCGTGCAGCAGGCCGAGGTGGCGCAGCGGTGGGTCTCCACGAAGATCCGCTTGCCGCCACGCAGTGCCTGCCCAACCGTTGGGTCGGCAGCTGCATGCTAACGGTGGTGGAGGTTTGATTGGCGTGGGCCTGATGGTGGCCCTACGGTGTTCTTGGCAAGGGCCTCGCCGTAGCCCGGCAAGGGTCTTGCAGGGGCCCGCAAGGGTCTTGCCGTGGCGCTGTTGTCATCCCGGCAAGGCTCTTGCCGGGGCCTTGTGGTCCTCCTTGGCTGGGATCCCGCCAAGGGTCGTCATCTTCTAGAGTGTGTATCTGATCTTGAATGTCTTCACAAAGATCTGCATGCCACCACGGGGATGTCTCCCGAAACCTTGCCCCATGGGGACAGTGGACTCAAGGGTGATTCGCTCCGTAGGTGTGGGGCGAGCTGCCACGGCAAGGGTCTTGCCGGGTTTGCTAAAACCGCCTCCCGGCAAGGATCTTGCCGGGGGAGTCTGCTTCGTCCCCTTTGCTCTTTGTGGTCTTGGTCTTGGCGTCGTTCTGCTCCTTTCGAGCTTCGGCCTTACCTTGGCTCACCTCCCTTGCCTTGCTCGGTCTTGGTGGTGCCTGCGGCTCAGACTGCCCGTGCACAGTTATAGGGGTACAAAAAGTGTACCCCTCTTTTTGTACACCGACAGGAGCCCCCGGGCCTGGGCCACACGTAAGCGCAATCGCGTCGTTGGGCTAGGCCCAAAAACGGTGCGCGGGCAGGCGGGGTGGTTTTTACCGCGGTAAGTTTCTTCGCGCGCTGCGCTTCCCATGCCTCCCGCGCGTGGCTCGGCGTGGGGAGGCGTGCGTGATGTGGGCGGCATGCGTGGGGCTAAGCTCTGCGCGCATGCGTCACGTTGTAGTAAAGGAGCGGTTCGCGCCTTCCCCGTAAAAGGAGGGAGGCGTGGAGGCGCGACCCATTTACTGAACGGGGCCGAGGCGTGATCTTCAAGGCGTCCACTCCCCACGATCACGGGGTGAGGAGAGGTCGCCTCACCCGTCGCCTTGGTCCCGCCCGCCCGCCACGTGGTTCTCATGCGCTTGGGGTGGCGAACGGTGGAGGCGGAAAAAGGGCCGTCGCGGGCTGGGGCAGCGGGTTGGTCCCAGTTCCCTGCGCCTTCCGCGTCTTGATTGGCTGAGCGGGGCGGCCGAGCCCCCACCCCGTTCCTTTATAAAGAGCGGGAGAGGGGGGATGGCGTCCCGCATTCTTCCATCTCCTCCTTCCTTTAGCTTCTGCTCCCCCCTCCTCCATCCGCCATGGAGAGAGGGAATCCTGGCCTTTCAACGGTGGCGCCGAGGGTCGCCGCTCGACAACGCGTCCTTCCTTCTCCTGCACCTGCGGTGGCAGAGCCAGCCGCGAGGGGAAGGGGGAGGGGCGAGGCTGGGCGAGGCCAAGGCGCCGAGGAAGAGGAGGAGAGGCGGCGCGCGGTCTCGCCTCCGCCAAGAGTTCCTCCCCATGGAGGGCCATGTTGGGGATGACCCTTGCGAGTTCTTCGTCAGGCTGCGCCCGCCGCCCTCGCCGTCGCCGTCTCCCGACTCCATTCGCGCGGGAGATGGAGCTGGATCTGCCGGAGTCATTGCGGCTGCACATGAGGGCTGTGGGATCAGCGATGCAGGGAGTTCGCGTCGACTTCCCAGCCCCTCACGTGATGTATCTTCGTCGGGGATGGAAGACGTTCGCTCATATCCACCGCTTGACGGAGGGGCTCACTCTCCATTTCAAGCTGATGGAGGGCGGCCTCCTCTCCGTCAAGGTCTTCGGGCTCTTCGGGACCCGGGCAAGGTGCTGCGTGGAGAGCTCTTCTGATAGCGAAGACCCCTCCTCGGGCGGGAGTGGCGAGGAGGACAGCGGCAGCGACGACGAGGGTAGCAGGCGGCAGGATGACGGGTCCGACTAGGTGTCGGGCGTCGCTCCGTGCGGCACCGGCGACCCCATCAACCGTGTCGCCGGCTCCCTGAACTTCTCGGGGTCGTCTCCTTGGGCGGCTAGCGTTGGGAGACTACGGAAGAGGAAGAGGGCGGGCGGCAAGGCCGTCAAATCGGAGTACGCGGGCACCGATGCCTTCGACGCGTGCTGACGTCCCGCCGCCTCGTCTTCGAGCTCTGCTTCCGGTGCCACCATCACCATCCAGCCTTCGGACGGCCACCGAGATGTTCTCTTGGTGTCTCCTGCCACCCGTAGCTCGCCTAGGCGCCCCTTCTGCCCTTTTCGCCTCCTTGACCTGCCTCTTGAGGAGAGGGACAAGAAAGGGGTTACGGGCACCTTATCTCTTTTTAGCTTATAAGCCTTTGGGCCTTGGCTGAATTTAAAACTTGTAATCCCATCATTCATGTTTTTCATTTCCCGTGGGCTGTACCTGAGTGGAATGTTTTTAGTGAAAAAGGGATGCTTGCCGGGTCATTTGTTTGCGGGTAGAACCCACGACAAGGAGTAAATCCTTGATATCTCTAAGATAAACATTTCCTTGCCCGGCAACAGACCCTGCCGTCTTCCTACTTCGCTCGACCTTTCTCACGCTTTTGGCGGAGGCAGGGATGAGGTGGGTTCAGGCTCCTCGTTTCATCCTTTTGCTGCCGCGACTACGACCAAACCTGGCCCTAGGAATGAGCCCCAGGGCCTAGAGTTTTTAGGGGAGCACGGTAGCTTTGAGGGAAAAACGAGGTTTCACATACCTCAGTCCATAAGGGAATGCATGATAAGGGATGAAGAACTTATCTGAAGCTGTAGCCCCCGGCAACTCTGGTTTGCCGTGGGTGAATCTTTGCACTTACGGCCGACAATATCTTGGCTTGCCGGGTCTAGATGCCGGTCTGTCCCTCTTCTCTTTTTCGTCCTCAAGTGATCCGGCAAGGATATCCGTGAGTCCTGCGAACCAAAGAAGACAAAAGAACGACAAAGATACGCACACTCGACCTCTAAGCTAGGGGTTAGTCGCCGCTAAGCACTATCAACCCTAACCAAGGACGGGACTCAACCTAGCATGCATGCTATAACTTAGGGCTCTAGCGCTTCATTTATTTATGCTCGTGGTCTCATACCGCTTTGTACAAAGGGTTACATGCATCATCGGCAATGCTTGTACAAAAGGTGGCTTGTCGGGGGGCCGGCAAGTCGCGCCTCCACGGTAAAACTTGCGAAGATGCTCAATGTTCCAAGAGTTACTCACCGGAACGACATCTTCGGTCTCCAGGCGGACTGCGCTGGGCCTGTGACTCGTATTACCCGATAAGGGCCTTCCCACTTTGGCGTCAACTTGTTGGAATTCTTGGCCGATTGAACGCGCCGTAGGACAAGGTCGCCTTCCTCAAAGCTTCGGGCATGAACCTTGCGGCTATGGTAGCGGCGCAAGGCTTGTCAGTAGCGTGCTACTCTCACAACCGCCCGAAGACGATCTTCCTCAAGGAGCATTGCGTCATCTTGGCGCAGTTGCTCTTGCTCAAGCTCGTCATAAGCGAGCACTCGAGGTGACCCGTATATGAGTTAGTGGGGAGAACTGCTTCTGCCCCGTATACTAGGGCAAAAGGTGTCTGGCCGGTAGCTCGATTTGGCGTCGTCCTGATCGAGCAAAGAACCGCCGGCAACTCATCAATCCAGCGCCTTCCACTCTTGTGCAACCTGTCAAAGGTCTTGGTCCTTAAGCCTCACAGTACTTCAACATTTTCCCTCTCAGCTTGACCATTGCTTCGCGGGTGAGCAATGTGAAGCAACAGACTTTCTTCTGCCGAGGTCTTGGGTATATTGCATGAAGGTGCGGCTTGTGAACTGTGTGCGTTGTCGGTGATAACCCCTGCTTGCACGCCAAAACGGCACACTAGTCTCTTGAAGAACTTGACGGTGGCCGAGCTGTGACCTTCCTCATCGCCTCCACCTCCGGCCACTTTGTGAACTTGTCGATTGCAACGCATAAGTACTCAAAGCCCCGACAGCCCGGGGAAAGGGCCCAAGATGTCGAGCCCCAGCACCGAGAAGGGCCAGAGAGAGGAATGGTTTGAAGGGCTTGAGATGGCTGATGAAGCTTCTTTGAATGGAATCGACACGCTTCACACACGGTGACTAGTGTCGTCACATCCTGGAGGGCGGTGGGCCAGAAGAAGCCTTGCCGAAATGCCTTGCCGGCAAGGGCCCTTGACCCAATGTGGGATCCACATATGCCTCCGTGTATCTCCGCCAACAGCTCCAGTCCTTCCTCTCGAGGGATACACTTCAATTTCACACCGTTCGGCCTCTTTCTGTATAGGACGTCATTGACGAACTGGTACATGGTAGAGCGACGGGCTACTTTTTCCGCTTCTTCCTGCTCCTCGTGAAGTTCCCCTGCTTGGAGGAATCGGACGGTATGTCAGTGCCCACGCTGGAGCACAGGGCTCGACGGCGAGACTAAAGGCATTTCCTACGCTATAGGAGCGGCTGTCTCGGACGGCAAGAGCTTGACGCTCCGCCGAGCGATCGTCCGTGGCGGGCTCGATATCCCGGCAACATCCTTGCCGGGCGGCTCCGAGGAGCTCGGCGGAAAGTACTTGCCGGGCACTGATTTCCTCCTCTTATTCTGCTCTGTTGATGGATCAACGGATGGCTGAGTTAGCTGAAGCACAAAGGTACCTGGTTCCACAGGTAGCTTGAGGGCAGCGCGTTTTGACAGGTAATCGGCGATATCGTTCTCCGCTCGGGGAACGTGTTCAGCCTGTATACCGTCGAAACGCTCTTCCAGCTTTCTCACTTCATCGACGTAGGCCTTCATCAACGGGCTCCGGTAATCCTTGTTGACTTGCTTGACGACAAGCTGCGAGTCTCCCCTGATGATTAGTTTCTTGATTCCGAGGTCCGCCACGATTCTAAGACCGGCAAGCAGCCCTTCAGACTGCCAGTATTGTTTGTTGACACCTCCCTGGGGAAGTGCATCTGGATCACGTACTTGAGGTGCTCTCCGGTGGGCGCGAGAAGCAGTACGCCAGCCCCATCACCTTGTAAGGAGAAAGCTCCATCAAAGTACATGATCCAATCACAACTTGCCTCCTTGCCGGGAAGAGCAGTCTCTTGGGCTTCTTCGTCAGGCGTTGCGGTCCATTCTGCAATGAACTCCGGTAGGACTCGGCTCTGAATCGTCAAAGTACTTTCAAACTTGAGGCCAAAGCTGAATAGCTCCAGTGCCCATTCCACAATTCTTCCCGTTGCATCCGGATTGTGCAATATACATTGCAGAGGGAGGCGAGTGACGACAGTGATCTCGTGTGCCTGGAAGTAGTGACGCAGCTTCCTCGAGGCCATAAGAAGGCCGAAGAGCAGTTTCTGCACGCCGGAGTACCTTGATCTAGCCCCTGCAGGAGGGAACTAACAAAGTAGACCAGGTGCTGCATGATTTTCTTCTTCGGCGGCACTTCAACTGGCTGTGTCGTCTCTGCATTGGTGGTGTCGGGCTCTGCCGCTGCCATTACCTCATCGTCAACCTCTCTCTACGTCACTAGTGCGGCACTGACCACCTGGTCCGTTGCCGCCAGGTATAGCAGCAACGGCTCCTGTGGCCTAGGCGCAACTAGTATTGGCGCGGAGGAGAGGTACTTCTTCAAACCTTGCAATGCTGCTTGCTTCAAGCGTCCACTCCATCGGGCCCGCCTTTTTCGTGATCTTGAAAAAGGGAAGGGCACGCTCGGCAGACTTGGAAATGAACCTGCCCATGGCGGCGACGCAACCAGCAAGCCGACGCACATCCTTGATTCGCTTGGGTGCTTCAATATGCTCTATAGCTTTGATTTTGTCCGGATTGGCCTCTATCCCACGCTGTGACACCAAGAACCCGAGAAGCTTGCCGGACGGGACGCCAAAGATGCACTTCTCAGGGTTCAGCTTGAGATTGATCTTGCGCAGGTTTGCAAATGTTTCTTGCAAATCTGGTATGAGGGTTGCCCCGTCCTTGGTTTTGACCACTATGTCATCCATATAAGCTTCCATATTTCTATGGAGCTGGGGTTCAAAACCAATCTGGACCGCCCTTGCAAGCGTCGAACCAGCACTCTTCAACCGGAAGGCATCCGCATGAAACAATACGTACCGCATGGGGTGATGAATGCTGTTTTCTCTTCGTCTTCTCTTGTCATGAAGATCTGGTGGTAGCCGGAGTAGGCGTCGAGGAATGACAACAGATCACACCCAGCCGTGGAGTCAACAATCTGGTCGATGCGCGGCAACGGGAAGGGGTCTTTAGGGCAAGCCTTATTGATATCTGTGTAATCAATACACAATCACCACTTCCCATTTGCCTTGCGCACTACGAGCGGATTGGCCAACCACGTTGGATGGAGCACTACTCTTACCAAACCCGCCGCTTCCAGTTTCCGGATCTTTTCTGTGATGAACTCTTGTCGTTCCAAAGCTTGCTTTCGACCTTCGCTGATGGGCGGCGCGCGAGGGCAGACAGCAAGGTGGTGCTCAATCACCTCCACAGGAACACCGGGATGTCGGAAGCTTGCCATGCAAACACATCGACATTCGCCCACAGGAAGGTGACAAGCGCGTCTTCCTATTTGTCGTCAAGGGTGGAGCTTATGGTAAAAGCTCCTCCCGTGCCGTCCTCATTGATAAAAACCTTCTTGGTTCCCGGCAGTATGGCCCTGGGCTTCTTGTTTCCGCCGGTGGAACTCTCTGGCACGTCCTCGACAAGAGCGCTACACTCGAAGAGGTGCGCTTGCCGGAGTGGGTGTCCGAGGTCTCACCGGTCTTCTTCTTCTTCCTCCCGGTCCCAACGGCAGAGCAAGTGCCCTTGTGGCGGCAGCTGCTGCAATCGCTTGTTGGTATAGTTGGTCGGCACAAATCAGCGCATCTTTCTTATCGGAGGGGATGGTGATGATCGTCACAGTCCCGGCATCTTCGTGGTGTTGTAGGCGTGGTGTGACGCCGCCATGAACTTGGCGATCTTTGGGCGTGCCAAGGATCCCGTTGTAGGGAAAAGGGATCTTGGCAACATCAAACACGATCCACTCCGTCACGTAGTTCAGGTCGCTTCCAAAAGTCACGGGCAGCGTGACCTTTCCCTTGGTTGGCTTCTTCCCGGGTTGACCCCCTGAAACGTGCCCGACTCTTCGAGGTCTCCATCAGGAATCTGCAGTTTCTCGATCACGGCAGGCGAGATCAAGTTCAGACCGGCCCCGCCATCGACTATCATCTTCGCCACCTTGAGGTTGCGTATTGTTGGTCAAACCAACAATGGCAAGCACCCGACCGCAGTAGTGCGATCAGGGTGATCCTCAGTGTCAAAAATGATAGGTGTGCTGGACCACTTCAGTGGCCTTTGGGCATCAAACGACGGCTCTGCCGCTGTAATCTCTCGCGCCCACTGTTTAAGCCGGCGGTGAGAAGTATGCAGCGAGGCGCCGCCGTCGATGCACATGGCCTCTGTAGCTTTCTGAAACTCTTGGTCGCCGGATTCGTCGTCCTCTTCGTGATCGTCGTCTTCTGGCTTTCTGTCACGGCCCCGGGCAGGCCTCTCCTATTGTTTATCCTTGCCACGACGGCCCGCCTGGCCGTCACGCTTCTTGCCGGACCCCTCAGCACCGTCTGGGCCCTTCTCCTTGTCCCGCCTCTCATACTCAGCCCTCTGTTTCTCAGCGAGGAGCTCAACCTGTCGGCAGCCTTGGAGAGCATGGCCTTTGGTGCGATGGATCTTGCAGTATCGCTTGTCGGAGTTTCCTGGCTTCTCGGCAGCCGCCAAGGCCGGCCGGCGACACATCCGGCAACCTCCTTGCCGGGTCATCTGCCTTGGTTTTCTTGGTGGAGCCGGCGTCATCAGATCCCTCGACGGCAAGCACGGCTTTACCTTTGCGCTTCTGTTGCGGCTGGCCTTTCTTCGCCGGGCGGCAATATCCTCATCTAAGGAGTCGGTTTCCGCGTCGGCATCTTCGCCGGGGTACTTCCTTCCCTCTTCAGCTCGGGCACATCTCTCAGCAAGAACATAGAGTTCTGCTACATCTTTCACCTTGTTCATTGCCAGCTCTTCGCGCATCTTGCGGTTACGCACGCGTTCGATGGAACGCTACCGATGATGGCGGCAGGGTGAACATCAGGGATATTGTACTGTATCCGGCTGAACCTCTGTATGTACTTGCGGAGACTCTCTCCTCCCTCCTGGGGAATGACGTGCAGGTCGCTGCTTGGCCATGGGCCTGGTGGCCTCCAGTAAAGGCGCCCACGAACTCATGGCACAAATCCGACCAGGAGGAAATAGAGTCTACCGGCAAGTGCATCAACCATGACATGGCGTTGGGTTTAAGAGCCAATGGAAAGTAATTCGCAAGCACCTTATAAATCGTGGGCTCCGGCAGCTTGCATCGCGATGGTGTAGAATCTTTGAGGAACTTGGACGGGTGGGTCTTGCCGCTGTACTTTTCGCCCACGTCGGGTTTGAAGGTGCGGTGAGTGGGCCACTGGAACTGCCGCAGCTCATGGGTAAAAGTCGGACAACCTACCTCGTAAGGTAGGCCTCCAGGGCTCTCCGGTGCCGGGTGGCTCACAGGCAGCCCTGCCGCTGTCTGATTGGTGGCGGCGCTCAGCGGCGCCGATAGTGGTTCGAGCGTCTTCATGTTCTCGTTCCCGAAGAACATGGCGCTGGTCACAGTGGGCCCGTGGGTCGGACGATGCTATGGAGATTTCGTCACCCGTAACGTCGCGACGGGCTAGCGTCCGCGGTACCGGGCGAGGAGGAGGCGAGTGCACCGTGGTCGCGGTGCCGCCGGCTTTCCTGCAATTGGTGCGTGGGGCTCCATTGGAGCGTCGGCCCGGGGGCTCCACCGGACTCGGTTCGTCTTTGTTGGCCACCGCAACAAGGCTTCGGATAGTGGGTCTCCATTCGTCGAGTTTCCCCGTAGTGGGAGGAAAATCGAGGAGCAATCGCTGCCGCCAGGCTTCGGCCGGGCGTTGGTGGCGGCGAAACCTGCACGGATCGCGGACGCGCCGACTTCGACCATGTCGAAGGAGCTCTATCATGACCCGCGGTCGCATGCCATCTTCACCAGCGCCTCGGCGGCGGGCAGGTCTTCTAAATCCCGTGGAGTGGTGCTCGGGGCTCTTTCATGGCGGCGCCCGGGGTCTGGCGTGATTACGGCGTTAAATGCGTCGCCGCTTGAGAGGAGCGCACCGTCGGCGGCAACATGGGAGTCTTGAAGCCCTCGCGTTGCCTTCGCCGGGTGGCAGCGATCTTGAAGGCCCAGCGCCACCAGCGGAGGCCTGGCTCCGTCTTTTGATTTGGCGGCGTGCGGCCCGTTACGAGCGCCGCGAACATCGCCGCCTCCCAAACTTCGGCTGCTGGGACGGTGTTGGTGTTCACGAACGGCGCCCTGGGTCCTTTCTGTGACCGATCCGCTGCTCGCCCGCGTCGGGACGGGATGTCCGGCTTTCGACGGGCCAACCGCCACTGTCATCTTCTTCTTGGGTGCCATGACGATGAAGAAGCGTCGAACTAACTGCTAGAGCCGATTCTCACAACTGCGCCCCCTACCTGGCGCGCCAAAGATGTCGGTGGGAACGACACCTATGGGATCACAAGAATCCCTACTATGGTCGCGGGGCGCGGGGTCGTGAGAAGAGCGGATAAAACAGATAGCACACGGTTTCCTTATCCAGGTTCGGTCCGCGAGGATGCGTAAAACCCTACTCCTGCTTTGGTGGTTTGTTTATCTGTGTTCTTGAACTAGCAATGGGGCGTGAGGAGCTCCAAAAAGCCGAATCCTCCTCCTGGTCGCCTTGGGCCTCCTTTTATAGGGAAAGGGGTTGCCACAGTGGCACACAGGAGGTGGAAAGGGTACAATGATGCAAGTTTATCCCTCGCATTACATGACAAGGCACCTTTAATGCGTCTTGCTTAGGTGTCCTTGCTTTATCGGGGACGGGGGAGAGCCCTGTCTCGTCCGTCGCCGCTGCCTTTCGTGTTGACACGTGCCCTGGCCAGCGGTGCCCGTGGTGCCATGTAGGCAAAGTGCAGACCGAGGTGGCGCAGTGGTGGGTCTCCATGAAGATCCGCTTGCCGCCACGCAGGTGCCTGCCCAACTGGTTGTGTCGGCAGCTGCATGCAAACGGTGGTGGAGGTTTGATTGGCGTGGGCCTGATGGTGGACCTACGGGTGTTCTTGGCAAGGGCCTCGCCGTAGCCCCGACAAGGGTCTTGCCGGGGCCCTGGCAAGGGTCTTGCCGTGGCACCTGCTGTCATCCCCGGCAAGGCTCTTGCCGGGGGCCTTGTGGCCCTCCTTGGCTGGGATCCCGCCAAGGGTCGTCATCTTCTATAGTGTGTATCTGATCTTGAATGTCTTCACAAAGATCTGCATGCCACCACGGGGATGTCTCCCGAATCCTTGCCCCATGGGCGTAGTGGTCTCAAGGGTGATTCGCTCCGTAGGTGTGGGGCGAGCTGCCACGGGAAGGGTCTTGCCGGGTTTGCTAAAACCGCCTCCCGGCAAGGATCTTGCCGGGGGAGTCCGCTTCTCCCCCTTTGCTCTTTGTGGTCTTGGTCTTGGCACACCTCCCTTGCCTTGCTCAGTGCGGTGGTGCCCACGGCTCAGACTGCCCGTGCACAGTTATAGGGGTACAAAAAGTGTACCCCTCTTTTTGTACATCGACACTATTCCGCATTGTTTCAAATGTAGACCAAACTTGTAACTCAAATATTCTCGTCCACGATCAGATCACAGAAACTTTATTTTCTTGTTACGATGTTTTTCGACTTCACTTTGAAATTCTTTGAACTTTTCAAATGTTTCAGACTTATGTTTCATTAAGTAGATATACCCATATCTGTGAAGGTGAGAAAATAACGATACCCGCCGCGAGCCTCAACATTCATTGGACCACATACATCAGTATGTATGATCTCCAATAAATTAGTTGCTCGCTCCATAGTTCCGGAGAGCGACGTTTTAGTCGTCTTGCCCATGAGGCATGGTTCGCAAGTACCAAGTGATTCATAATCAAGTGATTCCAAAAGTCCATCAGTATGGAGTTTCTTCATGCGCTTTACACCAATATGACCCAAATGGCAGTGCCACAAATAAGTTGCATTATCAATATCAACTCTGCATCTTTTGGCTTCAACATTATGAATATGTGCATCACTACTATCGAGATTCATCAAAAATAGACCACTCTTCAAGGGTGCATGACCTTAAAAGATATTACTCATATAAATAGAACAACCATTATTCTCAGATTTAAATGAATAACCGTCTCGCATCAAACAAGATCCAGATATAATGTTCATGCTCAACGCTGGCACCAAATAACAATTATTTAGGTCTAAAACTAATCCCGAAGGTAGATGTAGAGGTAGCGTGCCGACGGCGATCACATCAACTTTGGAACCATTTCCTATGCGCATCGTCACCTCGTCCTTAGCTAGTGTTCGCTGATACGTATCCAACATATCTATAATTTTTTATTGCTCCATGCTATATTATCTACTGTTTTGGACATTATTGGGCTTTATTTTCCACTTTTATATTATTTTTGGGACTAACCTATTAACCGGAGGCCCAGCCCAGAATTGCTGTTTTTTGCCTATTTTAGAGTTTCGCAGAAAAATAATATCAGACGGAGTCCAAACAGAATGATACCTTCGGGAACGTGATTTTTAGGAAGCTTATGATCCGGGAGACTTGGACCCTATGTCAAGAAACAAAGGAGGAAGGCACGAGGTAGGGGCCCACAAGGGCGCGCCCTCCACCCTCGTGGGCCCCCTGTTGCTCCACCGACGTACTCCTTCCTCCTATATATACCTACATACCCCCAAACAATCAAATACGGAGCCAAAAACCCAATTCCACCGCCGCAACCTTCTGTACCCACGAGATCCCATCTTGGGGCCTGTTCCGGAGCTCCGCCGGAGGGGGCATCCATCACGGAGGGCTTCTACATCATCACGATAGCCTCTCCGATGAAGTGTGAGTAGTTTACCTCAGACCTTTGGGTCCATAGTTAGTAGCTAGATGGCTTCTTCTCTCTTTTTGGATCTCAATACAATGTTCTCCCCCTCTCTCGTGGAGATCTATTCGATGTAATCTTGTTTTTGCGGTATATTTGTTGAGACCGATGAATTGTGGGTTTATGATCAAGATTATCTATGAACAATATTTGAATCTTCTCTGAATTCTTTTATGTATGATTGGTTATGTTTGCAAGTCTCTTCGAATTATCAGTTTGGTTTGGCCTACTTGATTGATCTTTCTTGCAACGGGAGAAGTGCTTAGCTTTGGGTTCAATCTTGCGGTGTCCTTTCCCAGTGACAGTAGGGGCAGCAAGGTGATAACCCACAAGTATAGGGGATCGCAACAGTTTTCGAGGGTAGAGTATTCAACCCAAATTTGTTGATTTGTCACAAGGGGAGCCAAAGAATATTCTCAAGTATTAGCAGCTGAGTTGTCAATTCAACCACACCTGGAAACTTAGTATCTGCAGCAAGGTGTTTAGTAGCAAAGTAATATGATAGTGGTGGTAACGGTAACATAGTAAAGACAGCACAAGTAATGTTTTTGGTATTTTGGAGTGATGATAACAGTAGCAACGGAAAAGTAAATAAGCGTAAACCAGTATATGGAAAACTCGTAGGCACCGGATCAGCGATGGATAATTATGCCAGATGTGGTTCATCATGTAACAGTCATAACATAGGGTGACATAGAACTAGCTCCAGTTCATCAATGTAATGTAGGCATGTATTCCTAAATAGTCATACGTGCTTATGGAAAAGAACTTGCATGACATCTTTTGTCCTACCCTCCCGTGGCAGCGGGGTCCTATTGGAAACTAAGGGATATTAAGGCCTCCTTTTAATAGAGAACCGAACAAAGCATTAGCACATAATGAATACATGAACTCCTCAAACTATGGTCATCACCGAGAAGTATCCCGATTATTGTCACTTGGGGTTGTCGGATCATAACACATAATAGGTGACTATAGACTTGCAAGATAGGATCAAGAACACACATATATTCATGAAAACATAATAGGTTCAGATCTGAAATCATGGCACTCGGGCCCTAGTGACAAGCATTAAGCATAGCAAAGTCGTAGCAACATAAATCTCAGAACATAGTGGATACTAGGGATCAAACCCTAACAAAACTAACTCGATTACATGATAAATCTCATCCAACCCATCACCGTCCAGCAAGCCTATGATGCAATTACTCACGCACAGCGGTGAGCATCATGAAATTGGTGATGGAGGATGGTTGATGATGATGACGGCGACGAATCCCCCTCACCGGAGCCCCGAACGGACTCCAGATCAGCCCTCCCGAGAGAGATTAGGGCTTGGCGGCGGCTCCATATCGTAAAACGCGATGAAACCTTCTCTCTGGTTTTTTTCTTCCCGAAAGCCAATATATGGAGTTGGAGTTGGCGTCGGAGGGCATCCAGGGGGCCCACGAGGTAGGGGGGCGCGCCCAGGGGGGAGGGGCGCGCCCCCACCTCGTGGGAGGTGTGGGCCCCTGGTCTTCATCTTTGGCGAGGAATTTTTATTATTTATTCTAAGATATTCCGTGGAGTTTCGTGTCATTCGAGAACTTTTGTTTTCTCGCATAAAACAACACCATGGCAATTCTTTGAAAACATCGTCAGTCCGGGTTAGTTCCATTCAAATCATACAAGTTAGAGTCCAAAACAAGGGCAAAAGTGTTTGGAAAAGTAGATACGATGGAGACGTATCAACTCCCCCAAGCTTAAACCCTTGCTTGTCCTCAAGCAATTCAGTTGACAAACTGAGAGAGAAAAAGAAAAACTTTTACAAACTCTGTTTGCTCTTGTTGTTGTAAACATGAAAAGCCAGCATTCAAGTTTCAGCAATTATTATGAACTAACCATACTCACAATAACACGTTGGTCTCACAATTACTCATATCAATAGCGTAATCAGCTAGCGAGCCATAATAATAAAACTCGGATGCCAACACTTTCTCAAAATAATCATAACATGATATAACAAAATGGTACCTCGCTAGCCCTTTCTGAGACCGCAAAACATAAATGCAGAGCACCTTTAAAGATCAAGGACTGACTAAACATTGTAATTCACGATTAAAGAGATCCAGTCAAGTCATACCCAATATAAACCAATTATAATGAATGCAAACGACAGTGTGCTCTCCAGCGGGTGCTTTTAATAAGAAGGGTGATGACTCAACATAAAAGTAAAAAGATAGGCCCTTCCCAGAGGGAAGCAGGGATTTGTAGAGGTGCCAAAGCTCGATTTTGAAATAGAGATAAATTATATTTTGAGCGGCATACTTTCACTGTCAACGCAACAACTATGATATGGCTGTATCTTCCATACTACATGCATTATAGGCAGTTCCCAAACAGAATGGTAAAGGTTTATACTCCCCCTCCTCCACAAGCATCAATCCATGGCTTGCTCGAAACAACGAGTGCCTCCAACATTCAACGGGTCCCAAGAGGAGTTTTGTTTAATTATTTTGATTTGCTTTGATCTTTTTGGATCATGGGACTGGGCATCCCGGTTACCGGCCCATTCTCGTGAATGAGGAGCGGAGTCTACTCCTCTTGAGAATAACCCACCTAGCATGGAAGATATAGGCAGCCCTAGTTGCACATGAGCTTCTCGAGCATACACAACAGAATTTCATTTGAAGGTTTGGAGTTTGGCACATACAAATTTACTTGGAACGGCAGGTAGATACCGCATATAGGAAGGTATAGTGGACTCATATGGAACAACTTTGGGGTTTAAGGAGTTTGGATGCACAAGCAGTATTCCCGCTTAGTACAGGTGAAGGCTAGCAAAAGACTGGGAAGTGACCAACTGAGAGAGCGACAACAGTCGTAAACATGCATTAAAGTTAATTTACACCGAATATAAGCATGAGTAGGACATAATCCACCATGAACATAAATGTCATGAAGGCTATGTTGATTTGATTCAACTACATGCGTGAGCATGTGCCAAGTCGAGTCACTCAATTCATTTAAAGGAGGATACCATCCCATCATACCATATCATAATCATTCTAATAGCATGTTGGCACTCAAGGTAAACCATTATAACTCATAGCTAATCAAGCATGGCACAAGCAACTATAATCTCTAAATGTCATTGCAAATATGTTTACTTCATAATAGCTGAATCAGAACGATGAATCATCATATTTACAAAAACAAGAGAGGTCGAGTTCATACCAGCTTTTCTCATCCAAATAAGTCCATCATATATCATCATTATTGCCTTTCACTTGCACGACCGAGCGGTGTGAATAATAATAAGAGTGCACGTGCATTGGACTAAGCTGGAATCTGAAAGCATTCAACTCAAGACAGAAGACAAGTAATATGGGCTCTAAGTTAGATAAACAATAATGCATATGAGAGCCACTAAGCATTTTCAATATGGTCTTCTCGACCCCCAAAGAAAGGAAAAAAAAACTATTTACACGGAAAAGCTCCCAACAAGCAAAAGAAGAACGAGAAATATTTTTGGGTTTTCTTTTTAATTACTATAGCAAAGAAATAAACTATTACTAATTTTTTTGGTTTTTCTTAAGGTTTATTAAACACACAAGAAGAAAGAAGGAAAAAGAAAATAAACTAGCATGGATATTACAGTGAAAGAGTATGAGCACCGACATCTAGCAATGAGTGTGTGTGAACATGAATGTAATGTCGGTGGGAAATACGTACTCCCCCAAGCTTAGGCTTTTGGCCTAAGTTGGTCTATTGCCAGGGATAGCGTGGCGGATACCCGTAGGTGTAGCTGGGGTCGTGCTGCGATGAAGCTGCTATCGCCTCCTGAATTGCAGCGTGGCGTCGAGCTGCCTCCGCTCTACTCTCATATTCATCTACCTCCTCTCTGGTAATAATATATTTTCCTCTCGCCTGAAAATCAAAGAAGGTAGGAGCAGGAAGAGCAACACGGACCACATGCCGTTTGTTAAAGATTAGTCGATACTGGTAAGGTGGTCCAGTCCTCTCAATGAACTGGTGAGAAAACATAGAATCAAGATCCAAATAAGAAGGGGGTAACTCCATATCACCCTCACGAATGTCTACATCAAGAAAATTAGCTAAGCGGGTTGCATAAATTCCTCCAAAGAAATATACATTACGTCTATTATGATGCAACCTCGAGCTATAATGGCTCCCATATGATAAGCTTGGTCCCCTAACACGGTAGCTTCCGAGAATGCCGAGATCGAGGGCACACATGTGACATGCTTCATCCTTAGCATTTATGCATCTACCAATGAAGAGAGCAAAATAATGTATAGTAGGAAAGTGAATGCTCCCTATAGTGGCCTGCGCTATATCTCTAGATTCCCCACAGTTATTCTAGCAAGAAAGTCTCTATATTCAGATTTAGGGGATCCACGATACTACCCCAAGATGGAAGTTTGCATGCAAACAGTGAAATCTTCTAAGTCCATGGTATAAGATTTGTCATAAAGGTCAAACATGACTGAAAGAGAATTACACAAAGATGAAAAATCAAACCTCCCCACAAATGAACTTGTGAGGTAACGATACTGGGGGCATTTATCAGCTTCAAAATCCTCAAGACCGGCATTACGCAAATATGCGTAGAATTCTTCTTTAATTCCCACTTGATTCATAAAATTTTCCGAAGGCCATTCACAGGGCCTCACGGGAGCGTCTCTTGGTGGTTCCTCGTCAGCATCACGCATTGCAAGCCTGGGACCTTGCTTCCTTGAAGAACCACCTTGGAACATCCTCCTAAGCATATTGTTTTCTCTGAAAATAATTCTGAAACTTTTAGTAACTTCAAACAAAAGTGAACCAACTTCAATAAAACTGATAGCAACAACTCCCACAAGTGCCTAGGGCCTATATCAAGCATTAGAACTACTTGGAACCATATATATTTGACATGCAAGCTCAATAACATGGTCACCTATGCAGCACAAATTTGCAATGAATAAAGCAATAGAACAAAAATAATTGGACCAATGGAGGAGTCACATACCAAGGAACAACCTCCCCAAGTAGTTTTGCGAGAGGTGCTTTGAGCAAGGAGATCAAAAATCGCAGCAAAAGTTGCTGGAACACGAGCTTGAGTTGGTTTTTCGGGTTTGTGTGAGACAGAGGAAGAAGATGGGTGCAGGGATAAGTGGAGGAGGGCCACCGTGGGCCCACGAGGCAGGGGGCGCGCCCTCCACCCTCGTGGCCAGGTGGCAGCTCCCCCCGCGGTAATTTTTGCACTAAAAATCCTCAAATATTCCCGAAAAAATCATATTAAATTGGCATGGCATTCTGAGGACTTTTATTTTCGGGATATTTTTATATTGCACGGATAAATCAGGAGACAGACAAAATAATACTATTTTACTTTATTTCTACTAAGTAACAGAAAATATAAAGAGGGTACAGAAGGTTGTGCTTCTAGTTTCGTCCATCTCATGCTCATCAAAAGGAATCCACTAACAAGGTTGGTCAAGTCTTGTTAACAAACTCATTCCGATTAACATGAAACCGGAGAAATTTTGAATAACACTATGTTAACTCAACGGGGATATGGACATCCCCAATAATAAGTCTATCATATTTCTTCTTGACAGTAGGGAGAGGAAATTCAAAACCTCCAAATATAATCGATGGAATTTTTCCAATAGAGTTGATACTATAAACTTGAGGTTGTTTCCTCGGAAAGTGTACCGTATGCTCATTACCATTAACATGAAAAGTGACATTGCCTTTGTTGCAATCAATAACAGCCCCTGCAGTATTAAGGAAAGGTATTCCAAGAATAATAGACATACTATCATCCTCGGGAATATCAAGAATAACAAAGTCCGTTAAAATAGTAACGTTTGCAACCACAACAGGCACGTCCTCACAAATACCGACAGATATAGCAGTTGATTTATCAACCATTTGGAAAGATATTTCAGTAGGTGTCAACTTATTCAAGTCAATTCTACGATATAAAGAGAGAGGCATAACACTAACACCGGCTCCAAGATCACATAAAGCAGTTTTAACATAATTTCTTTTAATGGAGCATGGTATAGTAGGTACTCCTGGATCTCCAAGTTTCTTTGGTATTCCACCCTTAAAAGTGTAATTAGCAAGCATGGTGGAAATTTCAGCTTCAGGTATCTTTCTTTTATTAGTAATGATATCCTTCATATACTTAGCATAAGGATTTGTTTTGAGCACATCGATTAATCGCATACATAAAAGATGGGTCTAATCATTTCAGCAAAGCGCTCAAAATCCTCATCATCCTTTTTCTTGGATGGTTTGGGAGGAAAAGGCATGGTTTTCTGAACCCATGGTTCTCTTGCTTTAACATGTTTCCTAGCAACGAAGTCTCTTTTATCATAACGTTGATTCTTTGATTGTGGGTTATCAAGATCAACAGTATGTTCAACTTCTACATCATTATCATTACTAGGTTGAGCATTATCATGAACATTATCATTAACATTTTCACTAGGTTCATGTTCATTACCAGATTGTGTTTCAGCATCAGACATAGAGATATCAGGTGGTTCAGCAACAGGTTCACTGGAAGTTTGCACGGTTCTATCATTTTTCTTTTTCTTCCTTTTAGAAGAACTAGGTACATCAATATTATTTCTCTGAGAATCTTGCTCGATTCTCTTAGGATGGCCTTCGGGATACAAAGGTTCTTGAGTCATTCTACCAGTTCTAGTAGCCACTCTAACAGCATAATCATTTTTCTTACTATTCATTTCATTAAGTATTTCTTTCTGAGCTTTAAGTACTTGTTCTACTTGAGTGGTAACCATAGAAGCATGTTTGCTAACTAGTTTAAGTTCACCTCTAATATTAGCCATATGATCACTCAAGCGTTTAATCATAAAGGTATTCTGTTTTAATTGTCTACCAAAATAAGCATTAAAGTCATTTTGCTTAAACATAAAGTCATCAAACTCATCCAAGCAATCGACTAGCAATTTTAGTAGGAGGGACTTCAGTTTTATCATATCTATAGAGAGAATTTACCTTTACTACGTGTCGGGATATCGGGAGGTTCTTGATAAATAAGTAATTGAGATCATATACTTCTTCAACAAAGCGGTAAATTTATACCATGTATTTTTTCAATTCGAGGTAAATTCTTAACATCTTCAGCTTTAATACCTTTTCTTTCATAGATTTCTTTTCCTCTTGCATATCTTCGTGGATCGAGAAATAGAACACCTCTCTTCTTGGAGTTAGTTTAGGAATAGGCTCAAGAATGGTGGCTCGGGGAGCTGGCTCGGGAGCTGGCTCAGGAGGTGCCCAATTATTTTCATTTGTCAACATATTATTCAATAGAATTTCAGCGTCATCCGGTGTTCTTTCCCTGAAAAGAGAACCAGCACAACTATCCAGGTAATCTCTGGAAGCATCGGTTAGTCCATTATAAAAGATATCAAGTATTTCAGGTTTCTTAAGAGGATGATCGGGCAAAGCATTAAGTAACTTGAGAAGCCTCCCGCAAGCTTGTGGGAGACTCTCTTCTTCAATTTGCACAAAATTATATATATCCCTTAAAGCAGCTTGTTTCTTATGAGCAGGGAAATATTTAGCAGAGAAGTAATAAACCATATCCTAGGGACTTTGCACACAACTAGGATCAAGAGAATTAAACCATATCTTAGCATAAACCTTTAATGAGAACGGAAATATTTTGAGTAAATAAAGGTAGCGCGATCTATCATTATTAGTAAACAGGGCAGCTATATCATCTAACTTACGAAGATGTGCCACAACAGTTTCAGATTCATAGCCATAAAAAGGATCAGATTCAACCAAAGTAATTATATCCGGATCAACAGAAAAATCATAATAATCCTGATCAGGAACACAGATAGGTGAAGTAGCAAAAGCAGGGTCGGGTCTCATCCTACCTCTAAAAGATTCTTTACTCCATTTAACTAGCAACCTATCACGTTCAAGACTATCCTGGCAAGCAAGAATAGCTTCAGTAGATTCAGCATTAAAAAGGTAACCCTCAGGAATAACAGGTCTATTTTCATCATCACTGACATCATCGTGTTCAGTTTCAATAATTTCTCTTTCTCTAGACCTAGAAATTTGCTCATCTAGAAATTCACCAAGAGGCACGATAGTATCAAGCATAGAAGTAGTTTCATCATAAGTATCATGCATAGCGTAGTGGCATCATCAATAACATGCGACATATCGGAACGAAGAGTAGAAGCAGGTTTAGGTGTTGCTAGCTTACTCATAACAGAAGGTGAATCAAGTGCAGAGCTAGATGGCAGTTCCTTACCTCCCCTCGTAGTTGAGGGATAAATTGTTGTCTTAGCGTCTTTCAAATTCTTCATAGTGTCCAGCAGATATAAATCCCAAGTGACTCAAAGAATAGAGCTATGCTCCCCGGCAACGGCGCCAGAAAAAGGTCTTGATAACCCACAAGTATAGGGGATCATAACAGTTTTCGAGGGTAGAGTATTCAACCCAAATTTGTTGATTCGACACAAGGGGAGCCAAAGAATATTCTCAAGTATTAGCAGCTGAGTTGTCAATTCAACCACACGTGGAAACTTAATATCTGCAGCAAGGTGTTTAGTAGCAAAGTAATATGATAGTGGTGGTAACGGTAACAAAGTAAAGACAGCAAAAGTAATGTTTTTGGTATTTTGGAGTGATGATAACAGTAGCAATGGAAAAGTAAATAAGCGTAAACCAGTATATGGAAAACTCGTAGGCACCGGATCAGCGATGGATAATTATGCCGGATGTGGTTCATCATGTAACAGTCATAACATAGGGTGACACATGTAACTAGCTCCAGTTCATCAATGTAATGTAGGCATGTATTCCTAAATAGTCATACGTGCTTATGGAAAAGAACTTGCATGACATCTTTTGTCCTACCCTCCCGTGGCAGCGGGGTCCTATTGGAAACTAAGGGATATTAAGGCCTCCTTTTAATAGAGAACCGGAACAAAGCATTAGCACATAATGAATACATGAACTCCTCAAACTATGGTCATCACCGAGAAGTATCCCAATTATTGTCACTTCGGGGTTGTCGGATCATAACACTTAATAGGTGACTATAGACTTGCAAGATAGGATCAAGAACACACATATATTCATGAAAACATAATAGGTTCAGATCTGAAATCATGGCACTCGGGCCCTAGTGACAAGCATTAAGCATAGCAAAGTCGTAGCAACATCAATCTCGAGAACACGGTGGATACTAGGGATCAAACCCTAACAAAACTAACTCGATTACATGATAAATCTCATCCAACCCATCACCGTCCAGCAAGCCTACGATGCAATTACTCACGCCTGGCGGTGAGCATCATGAAATTGGTGATGGAGGATGGTTGATGATGATAATGACGGCGACGAATCCCCCTCTCCGGAGCCCCGAACGGACTCCAGATCAGCCCTCCCGAGAGAGATTAGGGCTTGGCGGCGGCTCCGTATCGTAAAACGCGATGAAACTTTCTCTCTGATTTTTTTCTTCCCGAAAGTCAATACATGGAGTTGGAGTTGGCGTCGGAGGGTATCCAGGGGGCCCACGAGGTAGGGGGGCACGCCCAGGGGGGAGGGCGCGCCCCCCACCCTCGTGGACAGGGTGTGGGCCCCCTGGTCTTCATCTTTGGCTAGGATTTTTTATTATTTATTCTAAGATATTCCGTGGAGTTTCAGGTCATTCCGAGAACTTTTGTTTTCTGCACATAAAACAACACCATGGCAATTCTGCTGAAAACAGCGTCAGTCCGGGTTAGTTCCATTAAAATCATACAAGTTAGAGTCCAAAACAAGGGCAAAAGTGTTTGGAAAAGTAGATACGACGGAGACGTATCACAAGGCACGTATTGTATTGTTGCCATTGAGGATAACAAGATGGGGTTTTTATCATATTGCATGAATTTATCCCTCTACATCATGTCATCTTGCTTAAGGCGTTACTCAGTTTTCTTGAACTTAATACTCTAGATGCATGCTGGATAGCGATCGATGAGTGGAGTAATAGTAGTAGATGCAGGCAGGAGTCAGTCTACTTGTCTCGGACGTGATGCCTATGTACATGATCATACCTAGATATTCTCATAACTATGCTCAATTATGTCAATTGCTCAACAGTAATTCGTTCACCCACCATAAAATACTTATGCTCTTGAGAGAAGCCACTAGTGAAACCTATGGCCCCCGGGTCTATCTTCATCATATTAATCTTCCTACACTTGTTCTTATCTTTGCTTTTTTACTTTGCTTTTATTTTACTTTGCATCTTTATCACAAAAAATACCAAAAATATTATCCTATCATATCTATCAGATCTCACTCTCGTAAGTGACCGTGAAGGGATTGACAACCCCTTATCGCGTTGGTTGTGAGGAGTTATTTGTTTTGTGCAGGTACGAGGGACTCTCGCGTAGCCTCCTACTAGATTGATACCTTGGTTCTCAAAAACCGAGGGAAATACTTACGCTACTGTGCTGCATCATCCTTTCCTCTTCAAGGAAATCCAACGCAGTACTCAAGAGGTAGCAAGAAGAATTTCTGGTGCCGTTGCCGGGGAGTCTACGCAAAAGTCAACATACCAAGTACCCATCACAATCCCTTATCTCCCGCATTACATTATTTGCCATTTGCCTCTCATTTTCCTCTCCCCCACTTCACCCTTGCCGTTTTATTCGCCCTCTCTTTTTTGTTCGCCTCTTTTTCGCTTGCTTTTTGTTTGCTCGTGTGTTGGATTGCTTGCTTGTCACGATGGCTCAAGATAATACCAAATTATGTGACTTTACCAATACCAACAACAATGATTTCCTTAGCACTCCGATTGCTCCTCTTACCAATACCAAATCTTGTGAAATCAATGCTGCTTTGTTGAATCTTGTCATGAAAGATCAATTCACCGGCCTTCCTAGTGAAGATGCCGCTACTCATATAAATAGCGTTGTTGATTTGTGTGATATGCAAAAGAAGAAAGATGTTGATTATGATATTGTTAAGTTGAAGCTATTTCCCTTTTCGCTTAGAGATCGTGCTAAAGCTTGGTTTTCGTCTTTGCCTAAAAATAATATTGATTCTTGGAACAAGTGCAAAGATGCCTTTATCTCTAAGTATTTTCCTCCCGCTAAGATCATCTCTCTTAGAAACGATATTATGAATTTTAAGCAACTTGATCATGAACATGTTGCACAAGCTTGGGAGAGGATGAAATTAATGATATGTAATTGCCCTACTCATGGTTTGAATCTGTGGATGATTATACAAAATTTTATGCCGGATTGAATTTTGCTTCTAGAAATCTTTTAGATTCGGCCACGGGAGGCACTTTTATGGAAATCACTTTAGGAGAAGCTACTAAACTCCTAGATAATATTATGGTTAATTATTTTCAATGGCACTGTCGGTGTCAAAACCGGCGGATCTCGGGTAGGGGGTCCCGAACTATGCGTCTAAGGCGGATGGTAACAGGAGGCGGGGGACACAATGTTTACCCAGGTTCGGGCCCTCTCGATGGAGGTAATACCCTACTTCCTGCTTGATTGATCTTGATGATATGAGTATTACAAGAGTTGATCTACCACGAGATCGTAGAGGCTAAACCCTAGAAGCTAGCCTATGGTATGATTGTTGTTGTCCTATGGACTAAACCCTTCGGTTTATATAGACACTGGAGGGGGCTAGGGTTACACAGAGTCGGTTACAATGGGAGGAGATCCACATATCCGTATCGCCAAGCTTGCCTTCCACGCCAAGGAGAGTCCCATCCGGACACGAGACGAAGTCTTGAATCTTGTATCTTCATAGTCCAACAGTCCGGCTAAAGATATAGTCCGGATGTCCGGATACCCCCTAATCAAGGACTCCCTCAGTAGCCCCTGAACCAGGCTTCAATGACGATGAGTCCGGCGTGCAGATTGTCTTCGGCATTGCAAGGCGGGTTCCTCCTCCGAATACTCCATGGAAGATTTTGAACACAAGGATAGTGTCCGGCTCTGCAAAACAAATTCCACATACCACCGTAGAGAGAATAATATTTCCACAAATCTAATCTGTTGACGTATTTTGCAGCATGGCACCACACCATAGCCCGGTCATTATTCGAACCGTTTTCCACAACCAGCCACCGCACATATCGCGAGGCGGTTTCCTTGGCACGTCTTGTCGAAGCAGAGATCGTGTCCCCTTATCGCGTGATTCTCATCAATACAGGTGTGGGTAACCCAATTGTGCCCATTGGTATGACTCCTCAATCTTAGGCAAGTCCCAAACAGCCACGAGGAGGACGCTTGATATTCACCTTCTTTATAAAGAGGTCAAGGCCAGTCCTTTTTCTTCTTGCACTTAATCGAATCCCTCCCCTACCTCGAGTTCCAACACCCAAGGCTCATGTTAGGTGCTTCGGACCTTCAACCATGTCCGGATTCAACCTTCAAGGTCGATGGATGCCCTCCTCTGTCACAGAGGAAGACATCAAGAAGCTAAGAGAGGCTAGGTATCTGACCGGCGAAATCTCGCACAGGCTGCCTGCTCGAGGGCAGGTCATCCCTACTCATGAACCCGGCGAGAGCGTTGTATTCATCTCTCACTTCCTCTGAGGGCTAGGCCTCACTCTGGATCCCTTCGTTAGAGGGCTCATGTTTTATTACGGGCTAGATTTCCATGACCTGGCCCCAGATTCCATTCTTCACATCTTGTCATTCATCATCGTGTGTGAGGCCTTCCTCCGCATCACCCCACACTTCGGCCTGTGGCTCAAAACTTTCAATGTGAAGCCGAAGATGATGGAGGGGCGACACGTAGAGTGCGGAGGTGCCGTAATAAGCAAAGGCGCCGATGTTCCATGGTCAGAGGGTTCCTTCCCGGAGGTGTCCGGTTTATGACAACGGGAGTGGTGTTATATCACAGCTCCCCGGGGTACCAAGTGGGTGGCCGCCCCTGCCTTTCGTTCGGGCCCCCCACCAGAGTTGACGTCATGGATCAATAAGGGGCTGGACTGGGGGCCAGCAAATGATGTGCCGATGTTGCAGAGTCGCATCCGAGATCTCCTCAAGAGAGATTTCGACCTGGTCATGGTAATGCAAGTCATGCTAGTTCGTCGAGTCCTGCCTTGAAAACGTCGACCTCTCCGTATGTGGGAGTTCAACCCGGAGGGACCGCGAGCTATCCAACACTTCCTCAGCATGACGCCCAAAGAGATGTACAAATTGTTCTTTGGACCATAAATAAGGTGTCCGGACATCACCGAGGATACGGGTCTGAGCTGTAATCGTCCAGATACCCAAGTAAGTGATCCCGTAGCCGAATACGCTGTCTTTTTATTTGTCACAACATCATTCTGAAAAGCCGCTCTTTGACCAGGACTGGATAGCAAAGACGAAGAGGATCAGGTGTTCGGCCCCTCGTCCCGAAGGCGCAGCAAATCTAGTACTAGCCAGAATGCTCGAGCCGGCGCCTTATCAAGCGCCCTCAGGGGAAGAAAAAGAGGGGAATAGGGAGGCTGAAAGCGGGCCTCACTCATTATTCATCCAAACCAGGGGAATTAGCGCCTCCGCGATGGAGGATAATCGGGGAGAAGAATCTGAAATTCCCTCTCCCCAAGGAAAGAAGAGGACCACCTCTGAAGACTTGGAAACAGTGGCTTCCAAACGAGGGAAGAAATCTTAGCCAGAGGATCCTACCCCAGGGGGTGCCCTGGCCATACAATGCCCGCAAGGGGCTCAGCCCTCCACCGAGCTGTAAGTAAAAGGGTACTTAATAGTGAAAATATCCTGCATTACTTCTGAGGAAAATAACCGAAGCATTTACCTTGTAGTTCGGATCGTAGCCCTTCTCGCAGAGTTCGTCTTCGGGGGATCTTCTTCCGGAGATGATGGAGAGTGAAATGCCTCCCCCTGCCATCTCGCCTCATGAGGCGGGCGACCCTGAGGTGTCGTTGCAGAGGGTTTCTCCTGATTCGGCAAGGCCAGAGGGTAATCCCTTGGCCACCCAAAGTCCTCAGTATCCGGCTCCTGAAGGGAGCAACCGAAAGAGCCCTACACCGTCTAGTGTGTGGTCGGACGCACTGAAGGGTCTGCTAGAGCAAGCGGCTATCTCAGAGGCGCATCGTACGCTAATGGGTACGGTGATTGAGAGGATTTCATCCACCGATAGCGGGTTGCATGAAGCTTTTATGAGTCTGCTGAAAGGTTTTGAGGTACATGAAATAGTGTGTATTTTTGGCAGTACCGCACATGTTAGGTGTGCCCTATGTAGATAGTAGCCCCTGAGACTTTGGTTGCCGTCGAGAATTGCGGCAAACAAAGGATCATAGTCCCAGGTAATGATCGATCCACCTTCATATGCAGGTGGCGGAAGGTCCGGTGGCTAGCCGGACTGGTGAGTTTGCCGAGCTGAACAGGCAACTAGATGCGGCAGATGCCGAGATCGTGCTTGTCAACAAGCGGCTTGATGAGGCACAAGGTATGCGAGTCCTCCGGTTATCAACACGTAGTAAGAGGAGCATAATACCAGTATCTTTAATATGCTGTGACTGCAGATGGAGCTGCGGCCATGGAGACCCTTCGGGCGGAACTTGCCCGAGCCAAAGAACAAGCCAGGAATAGTGATGTGGCCGCTCTGAAGGCGGACGAAGAGCTGAGGGCCGAACAGGCTGCCCAGTGCCAAAGTAAGGAAAGGATGGCCAAGATGGCCGTTGAGTTAAAGGATGCCACCGACTGGTGCCAGCTTCTTGAAAAGGAAAACCAAGCGAAGGCGACGGAGCTGGAGAAGGCCATGGTAGCAGCCAAGGAAGCTCACTCGAAGATCAGAGCGTCCAAGGAGGAGTTGCATCAAGATGGAGATATCGCGGCTGGGAAGCTCTTCTTGCTGCAGACGAAGTTTGGAGATCCGAAGTATGCCCCTCTTGATCAGCTATGGAGTTCTGCGGACACATATGCAGATCTGGCAGCCAGTGTGGCTGATGCAGCCGAGCACTTCAAGGATAAAAAAGATCGTGAAGTGGAAAAGCTATTCTAGAAGCAGTTCAATGGTCCAGCGCGTCCGCTGCTGTTAAATGAGTGCATGACCGAGTGGGCCGACCTCCATAGGTTGTCCGGGCTTGCCATGGGGTCTGTTGTGGATCATCTGTGGCCGAGAGGGCCACGGCTGAATAGTTATTTTGGTTTGGTGCAGCAGTACCTTGGTGTTGTGCCGCATATCGATGCTATGAAGAGGTCGGCAAGCATAGAGGGTGCGTGGATGGCACTTGCCCGTGTCAAGACATACTGGGCAGACATGGAGGCCACCGCTATTGCAACCCAGGGTTCGGCCGTTGGCCAAATAGCTGCCGAGCACTACTTTGAGGAAGTCCTTGAAGGCGCTCGTTCAATAGAAGCTCAGTGCTCGAAGAATATTATGTTCTTGTGACATGTATTCCAATTGAAAAAACAATGTTTTACTGAATTGTAAAGGCTGTTTTTATACTTTTGCCTGAAAGTATTATGATGCCTCATGTGCGGCCGTTTATGTATATATGTATATAACCTGAAAGTTTGCAGTCGTCGGCTTCAGCCCCCACACATATAATGCGGGGGTGTTCGCAGAAGACGCGTGCTCACACTTGATCCAACGTCTTGGTCCATTAAGGAGGTGATAGCGCAGCGAACTAGGCAATCGGACTATATTGCTTTAACACTTTCACTTAGCCATAGGAGTTTGACAGTGGGGCTTGTCGGTGTCAAAACCAGCGGATCTCGGGTAGGGGGTCCCGAACTGTGCGTCTAAGGCGGATGGTAACAGGAGGCAACGGACACGATGTTTACCCAGGTTCAGGCCCTCTCTATGGAGGTAATACCCTACTTCCTGCTTGATTGATCTTGATGAATATGAGTATTACAAGAGTTGATCTACCACGAGATCGTAGAGGCTAAACCCTAGAAGCTAGCCTATGGTATGATTGTTGTTCTACGGACTAAACCCTCCGGTTTATATAGACACCGGAGGGGGCTAGGGTTACACAGAGTCGGTTACAACAGAAGGAGATCTACATATCCATATCGCCAAGCTTGCCTTCCACGCCAAGAGAGTCCCATCCGGACACGAGACGAAGTCTTCAATCTTGTATCTTCATAGTCCAACAGTCCGGCTGTCCGGATACCCCCTAATCCAGACTCCTCAGAGCCCCCTGAACCAGGCTTCAATGACGATGAGTCCGGTGCGCAGATTGTCTTCGGCATTGCAAGGCGGGTTCCTCCTCCGAATACTCCTTAGAAGATCTTGAACACAAGGATAGTGCCCGGCTCTGCAAAACAAGATCCACATTCCACCATAGAGAGAATAATATTCACAAATACGACCTGCTGACATATTTGATACCATGACATTGTGCCATGGCCCGATTATTATCGAACCGTGTTTTTCAACCAGCCTTGGCGCATATCGCGAGGCGGTTTCCTTGGCACATCTTGTTGAAGCAGAGATCGTGTCCCCTTATCACGGGATTCTCATCAATACGGGCGTGGGTAACCCAATCGTGCCCGTTGGTATGACTCCTCGATTATAGGCAAGTCCCAAACGGTCATGAGGAGGACGCTTGGTATTCACCCTCTTTATAAAGAGACCAAGGCCTATCCTTTTTATTCCTCGAACTCAATCGAATCCCTCCCCCGCCTCGAGTTTCAACACCCAAAGCTCAGGTCAGGCGCTTCGAACCTTCAACCATGTCCGGATCCAACCTTAAAGGTCGGTGGATGCCGTCCTCCGTCACGGAGGAAGACGTCAGAAAGTTAAGAGAGGCCAGGTTCTTGACCGGCGAGATTGCGTACCGGCTGCCTGCTCAAGGGCAGGTCATACCTACTCCCGAACCTGGCGAGAGCGTAGTATTCATATCTCACTTCCTTCGAGGGCTAGGCCTGGCTCTGGATCCCTTCATGAGGGGGCTCATGTTCTATTACGGCCTGGACTTCCATGATTTAGCTCCGGATTCTATTCTCCACATCTCGTCTTTTATCATCGTGTGCGAAGCTTTTCTCCGCATCACCCCTCACTTCGGCTTGCGGCTCAAGACCTTCCAAGTGGAGCCGAAGACGATCGAGGGGAGGTATGCAGAATGCGGAGGTGCTATAATAAGCAAAAACGCCGATGCCCCATGGCCCGAGGGTTCTTTCCAGGAGGTGTGCAACTTATTGCAACAAGAGTGGGTTTATGTCACCGCTCCCAGGGGTACCAAATGGGTGGCCCCACCTGCCTTCCGCTCGGGTCACCCTCCACAACCAACGTCATGATTCAACAAGGGGCTAGACTGGGGGCCAGTGAAGGACGTGCCCATACTGCAGGGCCGCATCCGAGATCTCCTCGAAAGAGATATTGGTCTGGTCACAGTAACACAAGTAATGTTACTTAGCGAACCCTGCCTCAGAACGTCGTCCCCTTCGTGCATGAATTCAATCCGGAGGGACCACGAGCTATTCAGCACTTCCTCGGCATGACGCCCGAGGAGATGTACTAATTGTACTTCGGACCGCAAGCAATGTGTCTGGATTCCACAGAGGACGCGGGTCTGAGCTGCAACCGTCCAGATACCCAAGTAAGTCGACCTATGGCCGAACACGTTGTATTTCTATTCATCACGACATCATTCTAAAAAGTCGCTCTTTGACCAGGACTGGATAGCAGAGGGGAAGATGATCAGGTGTTCGGCCCCCCTCCCCAAGGTCTCACCGGATCCGGTACTAGTCCGTATGTTGGAGCTTGCGCCCTACCAAGCGCCCTCAGGGGAGGCTAAAGGTGGGAAGAAAAGGCCGACGCCCACGGTTAAGGACAACCGGGAGAAGAAGCCAAAGCTCCCTCTCCCCAAGGAAGGAAAAGGACCGCCTCTCAAGGCCCGGAGACAATAGTCTCTAAACGGGGAAGAAATCTTCGCCAGAGGGTCTCGCCCGAGGATAACCCGGCCGTCAAAGTGCTCATAAAGGATCAGCCGTCCATCGAGCTGTAAGTAAAAGAAAGGGTTTAATAGTAAAAAACATCCTACTATACATCCAAGGAAAATAACCGAAACATCCGTCTTGTAGTCCGGATCGTGGCCCTTCTCGGCAGAGTTCGTCTTCGGGGGATCTTCTTTCGGAGATGATGGAGAGCGAAACGCCTCCCCACGCCATCCCGCCTTATGACGCAGGCGACCTCGAGGTTTCATCTCGGAGGGCTTCTCCCGATCCGGCAAGGCCAGAGGGTGATTCATTGGCCACCCGAAATCCTCAGTATCCGGCTCTTGAAGAGAGCAACCGGAAGGGTCCGGCTCCGCTTTGTCATGCGATCGGACGCCTTGAAGGATCTGCTAGAGCAAGCGGTTATCTCGAGCGCACCGTGCGCTAATGGGCGCGGTGGTTGAGAGGGTTTCATCCGCAGAAAGCGGGTTGCATGAAGCCTTTATGAGTCTGCTGAAAGGTTTTGAGGTACGCGAAGTGACGTGTATTTTTGACAGTACCGCACATGTTTTAAATGTGCCCTGTGCAGATAGTAGCCCCTGAGACTCTGGTTGCCGTCGGAAACAGCGGTAAACAGAGGATCATAGTCGTAGGTAATGGTCCAACCGTCTTCATATGCAGGTGGCGGGAGGTCCGGTGGCTAGCCGGACTTGTGAGGTTGCCGAGCTAACGAGGCGACTTGATGCGGCGGATGCCGACATCGTGCTTGTCAACAAGCGGCTTGACGAGGCGCAGGGTATGTAATTTCTCCGGATTTCAACATATGGTAAGAGGAGCGCAATCCTAGTATCTTGAACATGTTGTTAAATGCAGATGGAGCTGCGGCAGTGGAGACCCTTCGGGTGGAACTTGCCCGAGCCAAAAAGCAAGCCAGGAATAGTGATGCGGCCGCTCTAAAGGCGGCTGAAGAGCTGAGGGCCAAACAATCTGCCCATTGCCAAAGTAAGGAGAAGATGGCCAAAATGGCCGTTGAGTTAAGTGATGCCGCTGACCTGTACCGGCTTCTTGAGAAGGAAATCCAAGCGAGGGCTACGGAGCTGGAGAAGGCCATGGTAGCAGCCAAGGAATCCCGCTCTACAATTAGAGCGATGAAGGAGGAGCTGCGTCACACCGGGAATATCATGGCTGGGAAGCCCTTTATGCTGCGGATGAAGTTTGTAGATCCTAAGTATGCTCCTATGGACCGGCTGTGGATTTCTGCAGACGCCTATCTGGATTTGGCAGCGAATGCTGCTGATGCGGTCGAGTTCTTCAAAGATCAAAGAGACCGCGAAGTGGAGAAGCTGTTCTGGTCGCAATTTAATGGTCCAGCGCATCCGCTTCCTCTGAATGAGCGGATGGCCGAATGGGCCGAGCTCCATAGGTTGTCCGGACTCACCATGAGGTCTGTTGTGGATCACCTGTGGCCGGTAGGGCCAAGGCCGAACATTTACTTCAGCTTGGTGCTACAGTTCCTTGGTGCTGTGCCGCGCATCGACGCTATGAAGAGGTCGGCGTGCATCGAGGGTGCGCGGATGGCGCTTGCCCGTGTCAAAACGCACCGGGCGGATATGGAAGCCACCGCAATTGCAGCCCCTAGTTCGGCAGTTAGCCGAGTAGCTGCCGAGCACTACTTTGATGAGGTCCTTGCAAGCGCTCGTTCAATAGAAGTGCAGTGCTCGCAGAATATTATGTTCGAATGACATGTATTCCCATTGAAAAACAATGTTTTACTAAATTATATAAAGGCTATTTTTATACTTTTGCCTGAAAGTATTATGATGCCTCCTGTGCGGCCGTTTATGTATATATGTATATAACACGAAAGTTTGCGATTAAATGGCTTCATTTACGCATATATTGCGGGGGTGTTCGCAGAAGACGCGTGTTCACACTTGATCCAACGTCTTGGTCCATTAAGGAGGTGATAGCGCAGCGAACTAGGGCAATCGGACTATATTGCTTTAACACTTTCACTTAGCCATAGGAGTTTGACAGTGGGGCTTGTCGGTGTCAAAACCGGCGGATCTCGGGTAGGGGGTCCCGAACTGTGCGTCTAAGGCGGATGGTAACAGGAGGCAAGGGACACGATGTTAACCAGGTTCGGGCCCTCTCTATGGAGGTAATACCCTACTTCTTGCTTGATTGATCCTGATGAGTATGAGTATTACAAGAGTTGATCTACCACGAGATCATAGAGGCTATACCCTAGAAGCTAGCCTATGGTATGATTGTTGTTCTACAGACTAAACCCTCCGGTTTATATAGACACCGGAGGGGGCTCGGGTTACACAGAGTCAGTTACAACAGAAGGAGATCTACATATCCGTATCGCCAAGCTTGCCTTCCACGCCAAGAGAGTCCCATCCGAACACGAGGCGAAGTCTTCAATCTTGTATCTTCATAGTCCAACAGTCCGGCCAAAGGATATAGTCCGGCTGTCCAGATACCCTAATCCAGACTCCTCAAGAGCCCTGAACCAGGCTTCAATGACGATGAGTACGGCGCGCGGATTGTCTTCGGCATTGCAAGGTGGGTTCCTCCTCCGAATACTCCTTAGAAGATCTTGAACACAAGGATAGTGTGCGGCTCTGCAAAACAAGATCCACATTGAAACCGTAGAGAGAATAATATTCACAAATCTGACCTTCTGACGTATTTTATACCATGACATTGTGCCATGGCCCGGTTATTATCGAACCGTGTTTTTCAACCAGCCTTGGAGCATATCGCGAGGCGGTTTCCTTGGCATGTCTTGTCGAAGTAGAGATCGTGTCCCCTTATCACGGGATTCTCATCAATACGGGCGTGGGTAACCCAATCGTGCCCGTTGGTATGACTACTCGATTATAGGCAAGTCCCAAACGGTCATGAGGAGGACGCTTCGTATTCACCCTCTTTATAAACAGACCAAGGCCTATCCTTTTTTATTCCTAGAACTCAATTGAATCCCTCCCCCGCCTCGAGTTTCAACACCCAAAGCTCAGGTCAGGCGCTTCGGACCTTCAACCATGTCCGGATCCAACCTTCAAGGTCGGTGGATGCCCTCCTCCGTCATGGAGGAAGACGTCAGAAAGTTAAGAGAGGCCAGGTTCTTGACCGCGAGTTTGGGCACCGGCTGCCTGCTCAAGGGCAGGTCATATCTACTCCTGAACCCGGCGAGAGCGTAGTATTCATATCTCACTTCCTTCGAGGGCTAGGTCTGGTTCTGGTTCCCTTCGTGAGGGGGCTCATGTTCTATTATGGGCTGGACTTCCATGATTTAGCTCTGGATTCTATTCTCCAAATCTCGTCTTTTATCATCGTGTGCGAAGCTTTTCTCCGCATCACCCCTCACTTCGGCATGTGGCTCAAGACCTTCCAAGTGGAGCCAAAGACGATCGATGGGAGGTATGCAGAATGTGGAGGTGCTGTAATAAGCAAAAGCGCCGATGCCCCATGGCCCGAGGGTTCTTTCTAGGAGGTGTCCAGCTTATGGCAACAAGAATGGTTT
Organism: Aegilops bicornis; assembly: GCA_021605145.1. Classification (NCBI taxonomy): domain Eukaryota; kingdom Viridiplantae; phylum Streptophyta; class Magnoliopsida; order Poales; family Poaceae; genus Aegilops; species Aegilops bicornis. The sequence continues at coordinate 63,907,934 of CM038669.1, read as the reverse complement.
TATGTCACAGCTCCCAGGGGTACCAAATGGGTGGACCCACCTGCCTTTCGCTCGGGTCACCCTCCACGACTAACGTCATGGATCAACAAGGGGCTAGACTGGGGGCCAATGAAGGACGTGCCCATACTGCAGGGCCGCATCCGAGATCTCCTCGAAAGAGATATTGGTCTGGCCACAGTAATGCAAGTAATGTTACTTCGCCGAACCCTGCCCTGTAAACGCCCTTCGTTTGTGGGAATTCAATCCGGAGGGACCGCGAGCTATTCACCACTTCCTCGGCATGACACACGAGGAGATGTACAAATTGTACTTCGGACCGCAAGCAATGTGTCCGGATTCCACCGAGGACGCGGGTCTGAGCTGCAACCGTCCAGATACCCAAGTAAGTCGCCCTATGGCCGAACATGTTGTATTTCTATTAATCACAACATCATTCTGAAAAGTCACTCTTTGACCAGGACTCGATAGCAGAGGCGAAGATGATCAGGTGTCCGGCCCCCCTCCTCGAGGTCTCACCGGATCCGGTACTAGTCCAGATGTTGGAGCTTGCGCCCTACCAAGCGCCCTCAGGGGAGGATAAAGGTGGGAAGAAAAAGGCTGATGCCTCTGCGAAGGCGGACAATAGGGGAGAAGAAGCCAAAGCTCCCTCTCCCCAAGGAAGGAAAAGGACCGCCTCTGAAGGCCCGAAGACAATAGTCTCTAAACGTGGGAAGAAATCTTCGCCAGAGGGTCCTGGCCCAGGGGATACCCCGGCCCTACAATGCCCACAAGGGGATCAGCCCTCCATCAAGCTGTAAGTAAAATAAAGGGTTTAATAGTAAAAAACGTCCTACTATACTTTCCGAGGAAAATAACCGAAACATCCGTCTTGTAGTCCGGAACGTGGCCCTTCTCGGCAGAGTTCGTCTTCGGGGGATCTTCTTCCGGAGATGATGGAGAGCGAAACGCCTCCCCACGCCATCCCGCCTTACGAGGCGGGCGACCTCGAGGTGTTGTCTCGGAGGGCTTCTCCCGATCCGGCAAGGCTAGACGATGATTCGTTGGCCACCCGAAGTCCTCAGTATCCGGCTATTGAAGAGAGCAACCGGAAGGGTCCAGCTCCGCCTGTCATGCGGTCGGATGCACTGAAGGATCTGCTAGAGCAGGCGGCTATCTTAGAAGCGCACCGTGCGCTAATGGGTGTGGTGGTTGAGAGGGTTTTATCCGCAGAAAGCGGGTTGCATGAAGCCTTTATGAGTCTGCTGAAAGGTTTTGAGGTACGCGAAGTGACGTGTATTTTTGACAGTACCACACATGTTTTAAATGTGCCCTGTGCAGATAGTAGCCCCTGAGACTCTGGTTGCCGTCGGAAACGGCGGTAAACAGAGGATCGTAGTCGCAGGTAATGATCCATCGTCTTCATATGCAGGTGGCGGGAGGTCCGATGGCTAGCCGGACTTGTGAGGTTGCCGAGCTAACGCGGCGACTTGATGAGGCGGATGCTGACATCGTGCATGTCAACAAGCGGCTTGACGAGGCGCAGGGTATGTAATTTCTCCGAATTTCAACATATGGTAAGAGGAGTGTAATGCTAGTATCTTGAACATGTTGTTAAATGCAGATGGAGCTGCGGCAGTGGAGACCCTTCGGGCGGAACTTGCCCGAGCCAAAAAGACAGCCAGGAATAGTGATGTGGCCGCTCTAAAGGCGGTTGAAGAGCTGAGGGCCGAACAAGCTGCCCATTGCCAAAGTAAGGAGAAGATGGCTAAAATGGCCGTTGAGTTAAGTGATGCCGCCGACCGATACCGGCTTCTTGAGAAGGAAAGCCAAGCAAGGGCTACGGAGCTGGAGAAGGCCATGGTAGCAGCCAAGGAATCCCGCTCTACAATTAGAGCGATGAAGGAGGAGGTGCGTCACGCTGGGGATATCGCGGCTGGGAAGCCCTTTATGCTGCGGATGAAGTTTGTAGATTCTAAGTATGCTCCTCTGGACCAGCTGTGGATTTCTGCAGACGCCTCTCTGGATTTGGCAGCAAGTGCTGCTGATGCGGCCGAGTTCTTCAAAGATCAAAGAGATCGCGGAGTGGAGAAGCTGTTCTGGTCGCAATTTAATGGTCCAGTGCGTTCGCTTCCTCTGAATGAGCGGATGGACGAATGGACCGAGCTCCATAGGTTGTCCGGACTCGCCATGAGGTCTGTTGTGGATCACCTGTGGCCGGCAGGGCCAAGGCCGAACAGTTACTTCAGCTTGGTGCAGTAGTTCCTTGGTGCTGTGCCGCGCATCGACGCTATGAAGAGGTCAGCGTGCATCGAGGGTGCATGGATGGCGCTTGCCCATGTCAAAACGCACTGGGCGGAGATGGAAGCCACCGCAATTGCAGCCCCTAGTTCGGCAGTTAGCCGACTAGCTGTCGAGCACTACTTTGATGAGGTTATTGAAGGCGCTCGTTCAATAGAAGCGCAATGCTCGAAGAATATTATGTTCGAATGACATGTATTCCCATTGAAAAACAATGTTTTATAAATTATATAAAAGCTATTTTTATACTTTTGCCTGAAAGTATTATGATGCCTCCTGTGCGGCCGTTTATGTACATATGTGTATAACCTGAAAGTTTGCGATTAAATGGCTTCAATTTCACGCATATCTTTGCGGGGGTGTTGACAGAAGATGCGTGTTCACACTTGATCCAACTTCTTGGTCCATTAAGGAGGTGATAGCGCAACAAACTAGGCAATCGGACTATATTGCTTTAACACTTTCACTTAGCCAAAGGAGTTTGACAGTGGGGCTTGTCGGTGTCAAAACCGACGGGTCTCAGGTAGGGGGTCCCGAACTGTGCGTTTAAGGCGGATGGTAATAGGAGGCAAGGGACACGATGTTTACCCAAGTTCGGGCCCTCTCTATGGAGGTAATACCCTAATTCCTGCTTGATTGATCTTGATGAGTATGAGTATTACAAGAGTTGATCTACCACGAGATCATAGAGGCAAAACCCTAGAAGCTAGCCTATGGTATGATTGTTGTTCTACGGACTAAACCCTCCGATTTATATAGACACTGGAGGGGGCTAGGGTTACACAGAGTCGGTTGCATTATAAGGAGATCTACATATCCGTATCGCCAAGCTTGCCTTCCACGCCAAGAGAGTCCCATCTGGACACGAGGCGAAGTCTTCAATCTTGTATCTTCATAGTCCAACAGTCCGGCCAAAGGATATAGTCCGGCTGTCCAGAGACCCCCTAATCCAGGACTCCCTCAGTAGCCCCTGAACCAGGCTTCAATGACGATGAGTCCGGCGCGCAGATTGTCTTCGGCATTGCAAGGCGGGTTCCTCATCCGAATACTCCTTAGAAGATCTTGAACACAAGGATAGTGTCCAGCTCTGCAAAACAAGATCCAAATTCCACCGTAGAGAGAATAATATTCACAAATCCGACCTGCTGACGTTTTTTATACCATGACATTGTGCCATGGCCCGGTTATTATCGAACCGTGTTTTTCAACCAGCCTTGGCGCATATCACGAGACTGTTTCCTTGGCACGTCTTGTCGAAGCAGAGATCGTGTCCCCTTATCACGGGATTCTCATCAATACGGGCGTGGGTAACCCAATCGTGCCCGTTGGTATGAATCCTCGATTATAGGCAAGTCCCAAACGGTCACAAGGAGGACGCTTGGTATTCACCCTCTTTATAAAGAGACTAAGGCCTATCCTTTTTTATTCCTTGAACTCAATCGAATCCCCTCCCCCCCCCCCCCGCCTCGAATTTTAACACCCAAAGCTCAGGTCAGGCGCTTCGGACCTTCAACCATGTCTGGATCCAACCTTCAAGGTCGGTGGATGCCCTCCTCCGTCACGGAGGAAGACGTCAGAAAGTTAAGAGAGGCCAGGTTCTTGACTGGCGAGATTGCGCACCGGCCGCCTGCTCAAGGGTAGGTCATACCTACTCCCGAACCTGGTGAGAGCGTAGTATTCATATCTCACTTCCTTCGAGGGCTAGGCCTGGCTCTGGATCCCTTTGTGAGGGGGCTCATGTTCTATTACGGGCTGGACTTCCATGATTTAGCTCCGGATTCTATTCTCCACATCTCGTCTTTTATCATCGTGTGCGAAGCTTTTCTCCACATCACCCCTCACTTCGGTCTGTGGCTCAAGACCTTCCAAGTGGAGCCGAAGACGATCGAGGGGAGGTATGTAGAATGCGGAGGTGATGTAATAAGCAAAAGCGCCGATGCCCCATGGCCCGAGGGTTCTTTCGAGGAGGTGTCCAGCTTATGGCAACAAGAATGATTTTATGTCACAGCTCCCAGGGGTACCAAATGGGTGGCCCCACCTGCCTTCGCTGTCACCCTCCACGACTAACGTCATGGATCAACAAGGGGCTAGGCGGGGGCCGGTGAAGGGCGTGCCCATCTTGCAGGGCTGCATCCGAGATTTCTCGAAAGAGATATTGGTCTGGTCACGATAGCATAAGTAATGTTACTTCACCTAACCCTGCCACATAACGTCGTCCCCTTAAATGCAGGGAATTCAATCCGGAGGGACCGCGAGCTATTCAGCACTTCCTCGGCATGAAGCCCGAGGAGATGTACAAATTGTACTTCGGACCGCAAGCAATGTGTCTGGATTCCACCGAGGACGCGGGTCTGAGCTGCAACCGTCAAGATACCCAAGTAAGTCGCCCTATGGCCGAACATGTTGTATTTCTATTCATCACGACATCATTCTGAAAAGTCGCTCTTTGACCAGGACTGTATAGCAAAGGCAAAGATGATCAGGTGTCCGGCCCGCTCCCCGAGGTCTCACCGGATCCGGTACTAGTCCGGATGTTGGAGCTTGAGCCCTGCCAAGCGCCCTTAGGGGAGGATAAAGGTGGGAAGAAAAGTCGACGCCTCGCTGGCGGACAACCGGGGAGAAGAAGCCAAAGCTCCCTCTCCCCAAGGAAGGAAAAGGACTGCCTCTGAAGGCCCGGAGACAATAGTCTCTAAACGGGGGAAGAAATCTTCGCCAGAGGGTCCTGGCCCAGGGGATACCCCGGCCGTACAGTGCCCGCAAGGGGATTAGCCCTCCAGAGATGATGGAGAGCGAAACGCCTCCCCACGCCATCCCGCCTTACGAGGCGGATGACCCTGAGGTGTCGTCTCGGAGTGCTTCTCCCGATCCGGCAAGGCCAGAGGGTGATTCGTTGGCCACCCGAAGTCCTCAGTATCCGGCTCTTGGAGAGAGCAACCGGAAGGGTCCGGCTCCGCCTGTCATGCGGTCGGACGCATTGAAGGATCTGCTAGAGCAGGCGGCTATCTCCTAAGCGCACCGTGCACTAATGGGCGCGGTGGTTGAGAGGGTTTCATCCGCAGAAAGCGGGTTGCATGAAGCCTTTATGAGTCTGCTGAAAGGTTTTGAGGTACGCGAAGTGACGTGTATTTTTGACAGTACCGCACATGTTTTAAATGTGCCCTGTGCAGATAGTAGCCCCTGAGACTCTGGTTGCCGTCGGAAACGGCGGTAAACAGAGGATCATAGTCGCAGGTAATAATCCAGCCGTCTTCATATGCAGGTGGCGGGAGGTCCGGTGGCTAGCCGGACTTGTGAGGTTGCCGAGCTAACGAGGCGACTTGATGCGGCGGATGCCGACATCGTGCTTGTCAACAAGCGGCTTGACGAGGCGTAGGGTATGTAATTTCTCCGGATTTCAACATATGGTAGGAGGAGCGTAATGCCAGTATATTGAACATGTTGTTAAATGCAGATGGAGCTGCAGCAGTGGAGACCCTTCGGGCGGAACTTGCCCGAGCCAAAAAGGAAGCCAGGAATAGTGATGCGGCTGCTCTAAAGGCGGCTGAAGAGCTGAGGGCCGAACAAGCTGCCCATTGCCAAAGTAAGGAGAAGATGGCCAAAATGGCCGTTGAGTTAAGTGAAGCCGCCGACCGATACCGGCTTCTTGAGAAGGAAAGCCAAGCGAGGGCTACGGAGCTGGAGAAGGCCATGGTAGCAGCCAAGGAATCCCGCTCTACAATTAGATCGATGAAGGAGGAGCTGCGTCACGCCGGGGATATCGCGGCTCGGAAGCCCTTTATGCTGCGGACGAAGTTCGTAGATCCTAAGTATGCTCCTCTGGATTTCTGCAGACGCCTATCTGGATTTGGCAGCGAGTGCTGTTGATGCGGCCGATTTCTTCAAAGATCAAAGAGATCACGAAGTGGAGAAGCTGTTCTGGTCGCAATTTAATGGTCCAGCGCGTCCGCTTCCTCTGAATGAGCGGATGGCCGAATGGGCCGAGCTCTAGGTTGTCCGGACTCGCCATGAGGTCTGTTGTGGATCACATGTGGCCGGCAGGGCCAAGGCCGAACAATTACTTCAGCTTAGTGCAGCAGTTCCTTGGTGCTGTGCCGCGCATCGATGCTATGAAGAGGTCGGCGTGCATCGAGGGTGCGCGGATGGCGCTTGCCCGTGTCAAAACGCACTGGGCGGAGATGGAACCGCAATTGCAGCCCCTAGTTCGGCAGTTAGCCGAGTAGCTGCCGAGCACTACTTTGATGAGGTCCTTGAAGGCGCTCGTTCAATAGAAGCGCAGTGCTCGAAGAATATTATGTTCGAATGACATGTATTCCCATTGAAAAACAATGTTTTACTAAATTATATAAAGGCTATTTTTATACTTTTGCCTAAAAGTGTTATGATGCCTCCTGTGCGCCCGTTTATGTATATGTGTATATAACCTGAAAGTTTGCAGTCGTCGGCTTCAGCCCCCACACATATAATGTGGGGGTGTTCGCAGAAGACGCGTGTTCACACTTGATCCCACGTCTTGGTCCATTAAGGAGGTGATAGCGCAGTGAACTAGGCAATCGTACTATATTGCTTTAACACTTTCACTTAGCCATAGGAGTTTGACAGTGGAGCTACTATATAGCCCCTGGTGACGCCGCGCTCATCTGAATACGGGGCGCGGTCATGCCTGGCCGGGAAACGGCCCTTCGTTAATGCGGAGGAATCCTGAAGATTCCGATAAGTCATTGAGTGGCTGACCAGTTTCTCGCTTTATCATGACAGTCAGTTTTTGGCTTTCTCTGCTGAGGTGCTCGTCCGGGCTAGCCAGGGCACAATCGCAGTAGTTCTCCTGGTGCCACCTTAGCCGATAGAGCGGAACGTAAGGTAGCAAAACACAGGAGCCGGGCAAACCCAACATTTGACCAAAGACATGATTGGAGCTGATGCATATAAGGCCCTAACTTCATGACGCCGAACACTCCCTAAGGTGTTCGGTCTTTGAAACATATCTTTGGGCTTAGGTGATGCCCTTGGATAATGAACCCATAGTGTCCAGGTACGAGCAATATTCTGACGTGGCCACATGCCAAGACATCAACATCCTTCTCGGTTGTATTGAGAATCCGGAGGATGTGAACAACAAAAGACAGTAAAAAAAGTTTACGCAGGGTCTTAATCTAAAGAGAAACCTTTGCACGGGTCCCTGCTGCATGTCTACGCCTGTGTCTCTGTTGTGCCGTATCCTGGACGGGTGTAGCACGATCGTCATCTGTAAAAGAGAGGTGCTTAGTGAAAAGTTGTTGTGCAAAAATTTGGTTATTATAAATAAACCATGAAAAAGTCGAGATGGGTAAAGTTGAGCCGAATACCGGTGTAACCATCGAACCAATATCTATCCAATGATTGGTTGGACTCGTCTAACCATGTCTGCGGTCCTAATGACCGGTCATCATCTCTGGTGGTGAGGCCGTCTAGTGTTCGGCTGTTAAAGTAGCCGTGCGTTCCTCTGCTCGGAACGAACGCTCAACATTTCCATGTACTGTGATGGTGCCGCGAGGACCGGGCATTTTAAGTTGGAGTAAAGTGTAATGCGGTATTGCAGTGAAACGGGCGAAAGCCTCTCGTCCGAGTAGTGCTTGATAGCCACTTCAGAATGGAGCAATGTCGAGGGTTAACCTTTCACTCCGGAGGTTGTCGGGCGAGCCGAACACAACCTCTAGTACTAGAGAGCCCATGCAGCGAGCCTCTATGCCTGGTATTACTCCCTTGAAGGTAGTATTACTGTGGCTGATGTTTGTTGGGTTTATCCCCATTTTGCGGACGGTGTCCTGGTATATATCAGATTTAGACTACTGCCGCCGGCCATAAGGACTCGTGTAAGGTGGTATCCGTTTATTATTGGGTCCAGCACCAAGGCGGCTGATCCTTCCTGCCGGGTACCTATTAGGTGGTCCCTGCAATCGAAAGTGACCGGGCAGGCCGACCAGTGGTGACGGGCTCTATGACTCGTGTATTTCGGAGTGCGTATTTGCCTCTTCTCTTTGTCACGTGGATAACATTTACTGTTTTGACTTCTGGCAGGAATTTTTCTGTCCCCCAGTGTCTTGCTGGCGAGGCGTATCCTCGTCCTCTCTCGGAGTGTCCTCCCCCTTGTGTTCGGCGTTTAGCTTGCCAGCCTGCTTGAAGACCCAACAATCTCTGTGGGTATGATTTGCAGGTTTGCCGAGGGTGCCGTGGATCTGACATAGTTTGTCTAGAATTTTGATTAGGCTGGTCGGTTCATCTCTGTTGCCTTTAAAAGGCTTTTTCCGCTGACCCGGTCGAGAGCCTCTAAATCCGGCGTTTACCGCCGTGTTGTCTGGGCTGTCTTCTTTATTCCGGCGCTTGTTTTTTCTGCATCGCAGTTTTCAATTGCCGTCCCAGACCTTGGATGTGCTTGGGTCGCTGGTGCTGCTGCGGGCTAACCAGCTGTCCTCGCCCGCGCAAAAGCGGGTCATGAGGCTTGTTAGGGCTGCCATTGTTCTCGGCTTTTCTTGGCCAAGGTGTCTGGCAAGCCATTCGTCTCGAACGCTGTGCTTGAAAGCTGCTAGGGCTTCAGCGTCCGGACAGTCGACAATTTGGTTCTTCTTAGTGAGAAACCTATTCCAAAGCTTTCGGGCTGACTCTCCGGGCTGTTGAATTATATGACTCAAATCATCAGCGTCCGAGGGTCGGACATAAGTCCCTTGAAAGTTAGTCCGGAAAGCGTCCTCGAGCTCTCCTAACTTCCAATGGAATTTTTGAGGAGGCTTTTCAGCCAGTGCCGAGCTGGTCCTTTGAGCTTGAGGGGTAAGTATTTGATGGCATGGAGATCGTCTCCACGAGCCATGTGAATATGGAGGATGAAGTCCTCGATCCAGACCCCAGGGTTTGTGGTTCCGTCATATGCCTCTATGTTAACTGGTTTGAACCCTTCTGGAAAATCATGGTCTAATACCTCGTCGGTGAAACATAGGGGGTGTGCGGCACCCCTGTATTTGGCTGTGCCATGGCGTTCGGACGGTTTTGGTATTTGGTGTTGGCCGAGTGCTGGAGCACGTTTCCTTGATCCGTAGATGGATCTGGTTGCGCCGGCCCGTTGATGCGGGTCCTCTCGTCGGTCATGTACTGACTTATGTGCGGCCTTGTTGGCCACCCTACCGCGGCCACGAGGTCGTCGATCGGACCGATCGGCGGTTTTTTTTTTGGCTGCGAGGGTTCGAAGGCCTCATCGTCGAATTCCGGCAGCAGCATCCGCTTCGGGTAGCTCTTCGTGGGGCGACTACCATCGTACTTTTCTGCCGTGTCGAGCACTTTATTCCATCTACTATTGAGTGTGTTTTGTGCGGCCTTGAGCCTTTGTTCCTGCTTCTTCTTCTTGCAGTGGCCATAAGCCTTTCTTGCTCCAGTTGCCTTTCCAGGATGATGCGCTCGTCGTCGTCCGACTGTTCTCCTGACTAGAGACGGGTTGGTTGTCTTGATGCTCGGCGTCGCCGTGCTCGGACTGCGGCTCCACACTTTGTTCGTCGTCCGCTAGACTACCCTGCTCTATCGCTGGGTCAATTTGGCTTCTTGTTGTGCTATTGTCGCTGTTTTTGCCAAGGTGGGATTTAGAGCGGCGCCTACGACGCCGTTTTGATTGCTTGTCGTGGGAGCTATCTTTCGCTGCATCCTTGTTATTATTTTCTTTGGGTGTATCCACCATGTATATATCATATGATGAGGTGGCGGTCCAGTGCCACGTAGGCGATGGTTCCTGTTAAATCTCCGGCATCGATGTCCATACCATCGATGTCTTGAGTCGAAGTCGAGCATGTCGGTTAAATCATCGACAGTGGCTACTAAGTGGGTGGTGGGTGGGGATTGAATTTCTTCGTCGTCCGCATCCCACTCTAGCCGGCCATAGTTCGGCCAAGGTTCTCCAGACAGGGAGAGAGATTTCAATGAGTTCCGTATGTCGCCGAAGGGCGAGTGCTGAAAGATATCTGCGGAAGAGAACTCCATGATCGGCGCCCAATCGAATTCGATAGGTATGGGCGCGGGTGGTACGGAGTCTGTGGCCGAGGACGAGTCCAGCAGTTCGGCGACACAACTCTCGTGAAGGGTAAGTTCAGTATTCGGCTCTATCTCCACTGAGGGTGCGGCCTCCGTGGCGGAGTCTATCCTCCCGTCCTCGGATGGCGCAATCTGCTCTGGACTAGAGGCCGGAGTAGTTGCTGGCGTGATCTCCCGAACACCGTCCGACGGCAGAGCTATATCGTGCTCGTCGTGATCATGCGGCACACCTGGCATGGGCCCGAATCCTTCAAAGATCAAGTCTCCGCAGATATCGGTAGTGTAATTCAAGTTTCCAAACCTGACCTGATGGCCAGGGGCGTAGCTCTCGATCTGCTCCAGATGGCCAAACGAGTTGGCCCGCAGTGCGATGCTGCCGAACACGAAGATCTGTCCGGGGAGGGAAACCTCACCCTGGACCGCATCGTTGTCGATGATCGAAGGGGCCATCGAACCTTGCAGCGACGACATAGTGGAACTCTCAACGAAAGCTCCAATGTCGGTGTCAAAACCGGCGGATCTCGGGTAGGGGGTCCCGAACTGTGCGTCTAAGGCGGATGGTAACAGGAGGCATGGGACACGATGTTTACCCAGGTTCAGGCCCTCTCTATGGAGGTAATACCCTACTTCCTGCTTGATTGATCTTGATGATATGAGTATTACAAGAGTTGATCTACCACGAGATCGTAGAGGCTAAACCCTAGAAGCTAGCCTATGGTATGATTGTTGTTCTACGGACTAAACCCTCCGGTTTACATAGACACCGGAGGGGGCTAGGGTTACACAGAGTCGGTTACAACAGAAGGAGATCTACATATGCGTATCACCAAGCTTGCCTTCCATGCCAAGAGAGTCCCATCCGGACACGAGGCGAAGTATTCAATCTTGTATCTTCATAGTCCAACAGTCCGGCCAAAGGATATAGTCCGGCTGTCCGGATACCCCATAATCTAGGACTCCCTCAGGACTACTATGTAGCCCCTGGTGGCTCCACGCTCATCCAAATACGGGGCGCGTACATGCCTGGCCGGGAAAAGGCCCTTCGTTAATGCGGAGGAATCCCGAAGATTTCGCTAGGTCGTCGAGTGGTTGACCAGTCTCGCGCTTTATCATGACAGTCAGTTTTCGGCTTTCTCTACTGAGGTGCTCGTCCGGATGAACCGATAGAGCGGAACGTAAGGTACCAGAACACAGGAGCCGAGTGAAAGATCGAGGATGTCGCCTAGAGGGGGGGGGGGGGTGAATAGGCGCTTTAAAATAATTACAGTTTAGGCTTGAACAAATGCGGAATAAACTTAGCGGTTAATATGTCAAGCACAAAACCTAAAACAACTAGGCTTACCTATGTGCACCAACAACTTATGCTAAAGAAGATAAACTACTAGGTGATAGCATGATATATGACAAGAAACAATATGGCTATCACAGAGTAAAGTGCATAAGTAAAGGGCTCGGGTAAGAGATAACCGAGGCACGCGGAGACGATGATATATCCCGAAGTTCACACCCTTGCAGATGCTAATCTCCGTTTGGAGCGGTGTGGAGGCACAATGCTCCCCAAGAAGACACTAGGGCCACCGTAATCTCCTCACGTCCTCGCACAATGCAAGATGCCGTGATTCCACTAAGGGACCCTTGAGGGCGGTCACCGAACCCGTACAAATGGCAACCCTTGGGGCGGTCACCGATACCGATCAAATTGCTCAGGCGATCTCCACAACCTAATTGGTGACCCCGACGCTTGCCTGGAGCTTTACACCACAATGATTGAGCTCTGAACACCACCAACCGTCTAGGGCGCCAAGCACCCAAGAGGAACAAGCTCAAGGGCACCAAGCACCCAAGAGTAATAAGCTTCTCAACTTGGAACTTCCACGTATCACCATGGAGAACTCAAACCGATGCACCAAATGCAATGGCAAGGGCACACCAAGCAACTAATGCTAGGGAGGAAAATGAGAGGAAGAACAAGAAGGAGAACACCAAGAACTCCAAGAACTAGATCCAAGGGGTTCCCCTCGCATAGAGGAGAAAGTGATTGGTGGAAATGTGGATCTGGATCTCCTCTCTCTTTTCCCTCAAAAACTAGCAAGAATCCATCGAGGGATTGAGAGTTAGCAAGCTCGAAGAAGGTCAACAATGGGGGAAGAAAACGAGCTCAAAGCATAAGGTTTATTGGGGAAGAAGACCCCCTTTTATAGGACCTCCCGAATCCAACCGTTATGTGCTCAGGTCGTGCACAAGCGGTACTACCGCTTGGAGGAGCGGTACTACCGCTTAGCACGGTCAAAACAGCCCAACGAGAGAGAAAACACGAGTTTTTGGTCCCGAGCGGAAGTAGCCACGGAAGTAGCCGCGGTAGTACTGCTCCAAGCGGTAGTACCGCTCCCAAGAGTGGTAGTAAAAAATTACTTCCGCTCCTGTCCGCGGTAGTACCACTGCAGCCTTTTCAGAACACCAAAACTGACACAACTTCTGCAAACGGACTCCGAATTCGACGAAACCAAGTTTGTTGGGAAGCTAGCGACAAGGGCTAACACAATCTTGATAGAAATATCAATAAGAAGCAAATGAGAAAAGTCCCAAAAGAAAATGGTGAGAACCCTTCCTCGGATAAGACCGGTAAAACCTCCAACACCGAAAACATCATAGAAGACGCATGCAAACTCCGTTTTCGATGAACTCAAGCTTGTCATCAAGATGACCATACGCTCTAAGACTCACAAGGAGAACCAAACAACAACCAAGAAACATGATGCAAGGATGCAATGGTTTGAGATCTCGACGAACGATACGATCAAGCTACTCACTTGAGAGCCCCCCTTGATAGTAATGACTATCAATCCTATAACCCGGTCTCCCAACTAGCACCATGAGACCGGTAAAATAGAAAACCTATCAAGGGCAAACCTTTTCCTTGCACATGATCCACTTGAGCTAGATGATGACGATCTTGTCCTCCTCAAGATGGACCACCTTTCTTGATTGCGTTGGGTCGATGGAGATTAGATGATTGCTCCCCATACTCCACTATGGGTGAGCCACTCTTGACACATCTTCACAAGTCCATTGACACCACAATGGATGGAAAGCTTCAAGCACTTGATCTCTTCGTGATGCTCCACTTGAACTTGCACACAACAATCTTGATGACGATCACCACTTGATGTCATCCTCTCCATGGGTTAAGTGATATCTTCCTATTGATGCAAGCCCATGAACACGTACCTAACCCCACATAGAACTCTCACATAGACCATGGGTTAGTACACAAAGTGCAATGGACAATGCTTACCATACCATGGGATCACTTGATCCCTCTCGGTACATCTTCTACGCTTTGTGAGTTGATCAACTTGATTCACTCTTGACTTAGTCTTGATCAACCTTGAATCTTTCCAACTCTCTTCATTTGGATGATGTCTTGATGGTAAACATGAATGATCACACATTCTTCTTCTTCAAGACATGCTTGCAATAAGGTCAACACTCACATGACCAATCTTTGGATAATTCCTTAATAGCACCTTGGACAACTCATAAACTCCTTGAAACCAACACATGGACTTCAAGAAAAGCCTATGGACAAATCATTTAAATATAACTCAAGACAACCATTAGTCCATAGAGATCGTCATCAATTACCAAAACCAAACATGGGGGCACCGCATGTTCTTTCAATCTCCCCCATTTTGGTAATTGATGACAATCACTTTCAAGAGAGTTTATATAAGGAATTATGCTTCACTATGCAATGCAACAACCAATAGTGCATGCATATGACATGCAAATGCTAAGGAACAAAACCAAAGCAAGAAGTGATAACTCTCTAAACTTCTCCGCAAAACTCTCTGAAACTTCTCCCCCATTGGCATCGATTGCCAAAATGGGTGAAAAGCTATAAATTGTGGCCCTCCATATATTGTGTATTTATTCACAAGAAAGTGGAATGAAATACACATATCCAACGACAAATACTTGGAGGAACACAAACTATATTGAGGCACAAAGATTGCTAAAGAATGATATGCCACAAGGACTTAACAAAGAGAGACACAAGCAATCAAGAAATCAATAGATACCAATTGAAGCAAGCAATCAAAGGATATCAATTGAAACAACTAGACCAAAGATCCTACGAGCCACATGAATAAAGGATATTATGATATGGGCAAAGGAGTGTTCTAAAGAAACTAGAGAAGCTCCCGTGATTTGTGCACACATAAGAATATTTGTATTTGGATACAAAGTGCACAAAATAGGATCATAGCTCCCCCAAAATCAATAGAAACTTACAACAAGTGCAAGTGAGCATATAAGAAACAAAGCCTAGTACTTGCAACAAACACATGGTTGAGCAACAAGTAAAAGAGGCAACTTAAGAATGGGCTCAACCAAAATGATGTGTGTGAGTCAAGGCAATGCACTTGAGAAGACTAATGTATGGATGAGCATTAAGCATCAATAAAGTCTTGAAAGAATGAGGCACACGGTGCAAGGCCTATCATTCCCACGCACAACTAGCAAATGGGTTCACAAGCTTATTATTAGCATATAAAGAACATATGCTTGTGACAACCCGTGGTGAAGATAGAAGATGAAAGCCTCATCAAGACGAGGGATACCAATTAAGATGGCAAAAGCCTCGTAAAGATAAGCATGAGGAAAATAATCTTCACCACACAAGAGTGCATCAAGATGCAACGATAGATGACACACACTCAAGGCAAAAGCTTTCACGGAGCCACCAAAGAAATAACATAAGAAAGACAAGGTGGACGTGAAAGAAAGGATATCAACTAGAGATGTAATTTCTCTCAAGTGTATAAGGTTCTAGGTAGACAAAATCATGATGATATATATCTAAAAAGAGGGATGTACAACCGAAATAGTTACAACATGAAGGAACAAGATATCCACAAGGAAGTCATAAATATACCAATAAGATATTTGCTTGAAAGCATAGCACTTGGCTAGATATGGTCTTATTGTATATAAATGAATTCCTACCGCATGAACATCAAAGACATCACAACTAGCAACATGAGATCATCGTTGAGATGCTTTGATAAAGGAAACAAGTATCACAAGAAAGAATGAAATACATGCCATGATACAACCTACACAAGGTTGATGCAAGTAATGTGTGCATGTAGTAGATGATGATACTTATTACCGAGATACCATTGGAAGGATGTAGTAGATACCAATTGAAGGTAGATAGTAGTTCATTGATCATCCTAGCTTGACTCCAATATGCACATGGTGACAACACCTTCCTTGTGAGTGAGCCGAGCATCCAATGCATCTCCAAATGTTCCTATAAGAACAACACAAACTAAACGGTACCCAAACTCATCGGGACCAAATAGTTAGAAACACCAATACATAGGACAAACTCCACATAAATATGTGCATATAGATATGAAAATGAATATCATGCACATCTCATCCAAATTGAGACTAGGTGGAGTTTCTCCCATATATTGAGTCAAAGAAAGAAAGCATGCCAAATAAAATACATGAAGAAAACATGCATGCTCAAGACTTCAAAACCCGAAACCAAAAGACAAAGAAATGCCAAGTGAAAAGGATACCAAATGAATAAAACATCACTTGGAGGATATCCATAAAAGATACATCAAGGAATGAGATATCCATTGATACACTCGAAATAAAAGATATCAAACTCCCAAAAGAGAGGATGGTTCCAAACAAACCAAGCTCTCTACAAAGTTTCATGATAGCACAAAGTACCAAAAGCGAAACGGCTTGCCTTCCACAAACACACACTTGATAAGGATCGCAAGAAGAGTGTTCTATAGAGAATAGGATAGCTCCCCAAGACTAGTGCATTATAGAGAATTTGCATTTGAATACAAAATGCACAAGGTGGGATCACCACTTTCACTATATCTAGAAAACACTACACAAGGACGAGAAATAAACAAGATCCACAAGTGGTAGGGAAGACAACGGGAGTTGACAAAAACCTTGGCAAGAGAAAAGGCAAAAAAAAGCCAATGTAAAGATGATCAATAAATTCTACCACAAAAGTGAGTACCAATTTTCAAAAGACAAGAAGTAAATGGAAATAATTCCTGGTGGTAGATAGCAAGGATATCCGACATCATCTTCACACCAAACACAAGAAAATTGCAACTTGTAGAGCTATCATGCCACCTAGGAACAAGATAATTTACAATATCAATTCTAGGTGACAATATCTAAAATGTACACATTTTCTAGGCTAGTAATACACACATAGCATATTACTCCCCCATAATGTGATACCAATTAAAGAGAGACAAGAGGCAATTAAAAAGATCCAACAAGAGATAATTAATGGACAATTTAGAATTTGAATTTCTCATGAGAGATATAACACCTAGAGACTAGATAATCTTGAAATATCAATACTAGATGGTATTACTCATGTACACACATTTATAGGATTGTGAGGTGCACAAAGCACATCACTCCCCCATAATTGGATATTCCATTAATCTCTCACAAGAGCCAACTAAGAAATAAACAAGATGCAAAAAGGCTCAACACACAACACACATGTACATGATGTGCAAACCAACATGCACATACTTGATTTCTCAAGATAAGCAATTTGGAAGCACAACATATACAAGCACATGCAAGATACAAAACCACAACATGCTAAGGGACAAGTAACTTTTAATGTAAGCAATTTAAGCACGAGTTACCGCAAGGAGGAACATTGGATATATGATAGAAAGATAATCTGAATGACTTGGCTTGACACAATATGAATGATGAGGACCCCTTAAATCTTCATAATGTAGCCAAGTCTCCAATGACCTCCAACAACACCTATTGATCAAGTTTGAGCTAGTTGGTCCCCAACCAAGTTGGGTCCTAAGTGGTTAGTCACAATAGGCTTGGCCACCCAAATGGTTCTTTTCTTGACACCACTTTGAGTACCAACAAACTTGGCGAACACATTGCCAACCTTATCCTTCCCAAGAGAATAGACATCATCAATAATAATTGAGTTGGATAAGTTACCACTAGTGCATGAAGAAGTGACGTGGCCTTTCTCACGACATAAGTAGCAACGTATAGTCTTCACTTTCTTCTCACTTGATTTCTGAACAAGAGAAGCATTAACTTGAGTCTTCTTGGGAAGTGGCCTTTCTTCAACTTGAGGTTGAGCATGAGATTGAACTTGTGCCCTCTTCCCTTGTTGCTTGACACTAATGGCCTTCTTATTCAATGGGCAAGATCTAACATGATGCCCTTCTACTTTGCACTTGAAGCAAACAATCCTGGCCGATTTCTTGACTTGTTCTTGGCCCTTCTTTTTGTTCATCTTGGACTTCTTCTTCTTATTGGAGTTGAATCCAAGTCCACCTTTGCCATTGGGGGATTTTTGCACACTCAAGATATAGTTGAGTGTGGATTTCCCTTCATGACTCTTTTCCAAGTCTTTCTTCAAAGAAGTGACTTGGGCCTTGAGCTCTTTGATTTCCTCTACATGGTTAGTCTAAATACAAGTACTAGAGGAAGTATAAGCTTCATTGTTAGAGCAACAAGGCAAGGAAAGAAATTCATCACAAGATGTACCAACATTGTGAGTAGATGAATTACAAGGACTAGCACATATCAATATAGCATTTTGACTAGAAGTAGTGCTAGTATCCACATGAGGCTCACTAGATGTTACCTTAGCAAGCATGGCCTCATGAGCTATCTTTAGCACATTATGGGATACTAGAAGATCATCATGAGAGCTTGTGAGCCTTACATGATTTTCTTCCAACATCCCATAATTGCTAGATAGCAACTCGAGTTGAGCCTTTAGCTCAACATTCTCCTTTAATATGGATGCTTCACAAGAGATAGAGTTAGTAGCACAAGAATGATCATTAGCAACAAGAGGAGAAGACAACTTGGGAAGCTCTTTTGAATATGAAGCTTTAAGTTGAGCATGAGACTCGGTGAGTTTGATGTGCTCACTCTTAATGACCCTTGAGCCATTTTCGAGGTGCTCAAAGTCCTCAAGGAGTTTAGCATGCACAACTTCAAGCTCCTCATTTTTAGTTTCAAAATCATTGGCCACCTCAAGAGCTCTATCACGAGATTCCCTCACTCCAGATAATTCTAGAGCAAAAGTCTCCTCAAGAGATTCCTTGGTGGTTTGTTCAAGTTCAAGAGATTGAGAGAGGTCTGCAATCTCATTAGCGTAATCACGCTCATGACCTTCCATTTTATCAATGGTGACCTCATGCTCCTCAAGACGAGATTCCAACTCATCAATATATTTCTTGCCCTCAATAGCACTAGACATGATTTCCATGAAGTAGCAAAGATCAAAAATATTATTAAGACGAGCTTTAAAAATCATATCACCATTAATATTAAATGAGTCAACATCATCACTCTCTTCATCATAATCAACATCATCATCAATCTTGCCATCATCAATATCATCACAAGATATATTGGGATTCAAAGTGGGAGATACCTTTGAAGCCTCGGCCATAAGGCAAAATGAAATAGATGATGATATAGGATCCCTTGAAGCACCATTCAAGACCACATCTTGGTCCATGGAGTGTTGGGGTTCATCTACATTGTTAGCACAAGAACTCGAGGAAATACATGCATTTTTATCATGGCAACAAGATATAGCAAGCATATCATCATGAGATTTAGTCAAGCAATTTCTACATGATATGCAAGGACTATCAACACAAGCAAGTGAAACATTTGGAGTGCTCGAAGTGCTAAGGCCCAAAGACGGAGCATTGCAATAATATAGTGATGAAGAATCATCCACAAAAAGAACACTATCATCATTGCAATGACAGACACTACTCACCATATCATTACCTTGTGGCAAACCACATGTAGTAGAAGAAGTTGAGAAGACTATACGGCCGGAGGTGGAGGGAGAACAATCATCCCTACAAATCTTGGACACACCATATTTATCTTGAAACTTCGTCCACAACTCATGAGCATCCCGAAACGGCATGAGTTGAAATATAACTACATTGCTCAAAGCATCGAAAAGCACATTAGAAGCTTGAGCATTGAGATAAGAGTTTTTCTCATCCTCTAAAGATAATCTTTGGGGATCCTTTGGAGGAGAAAAACCCGTATCTACAATTCGCTCCAAATTTGGGTCCATGACCCTCAAGAGATTAAGCATGCGAATTACCCAAACATCAAAATTTGTGCCATCGAAACTAAGAGTGTCAGAGAATCCTAATCCCTAGTCGACATCTTTACTCTCTAGGCGGTTAAGCCCAACAAAGAGAGACGAGGCTCTGATACCAATTGAAAGATCGAGGATGTCGCTTAGAGGGGGGGGGGGGGTGAATAGGCGCTTTAAAATAATTACGGTTTGGGCTTGAACAAATGCGGAATAAACCTAGCGGTTAATATGTCAAGCACAAAACCTAAAACAACTAGGCTTACCTATGTGCACCAACAACATATGCTAAAGAAGATAAACTACTAGGTGATAGCATGATATATGACAAGAAACAATATGGCTATCACAGAGTAAAGCGCATAAGTAAAGGGCTCGGGTAAGAGAGAACCGAGGCACGCGGAGACGATGATGTATCCCGAAGTTCACACCCTTGCGGATGCTAATCTCCGTTTGGAGCGGTGTGGAGGCACAATGCTCCCCAAGAAGCCACTAGGGCCACCGTAATCTCCTCACACCCTCGCACAATGCAAGATGCCGTGATTCCACTAAGGGACCCTTGAGGCGATCACTGAACCGTACAAATGGCAACCCTTGGGGCGGTCACGGTACCCGTGAAATTGCTCGGGCGATCTCCACAACCTAATTGGAGACCCGGCGCTTGCCCGGAGCTTTACACCACAATGATTGAGCTCCGAACACCACCAACCGTCTAGGGCGCCCAAGCACCCAAGAGGAACAAGCTCAAGGGCACCAATCACCCAAGAGTAATAAGCTTCTCAACTTGGAACTTCCACTTATCACCGTGGAGAACTCAAACCGATGCACCAAATGCAATGGCAAGGGCACACGAAGTGCCCAAGTCCTTCTCTCTCAAATCCTACCGAAGCAACTAATGCTAGGGAGGAAAATGAGAGGAAGAACAAGAAGGAGAACACCAAGAACTCCAAGAACTAGATCCAAGGGGTTCCCCTCGCATAGAGGAGAAAGTGATTGGTGGAAATGTGGATCTAGATCTCCTCTCTCTTTTCCCTCAAAAACTAGCAAGAATCCATGGAGGGATTGAGAGTTAGCAAGCTCGAAGAAGGTCAACAATGGGGGAAGAACACGAGCTCAAAGGATAAGGTTCATTGGGGAAGAAGACCCCCTTTTATAGGACCTCCCGAATCCAACCGTTATGTGCTCAGGTCGTGCACAAGCGGTACTACCGCTTGGAGGAGCGGTACTACCGCTTAGCATGGTCAAAACAGCCCAACGAGACAGAAAACATGAGTTTTTGGTCCCGAGCGGAAGTAGCCACGGAAGTAGCCGCGATAGTACTGCTCCAAGCGGTAGTACCGCTCCCAAGAGCGGTAGTAAAAAATTACTTCCGCTCCTGTCCGCGGTAGTACCACTGCAGCCTTTTCAGAACACCAAAACTGACACAACTTCTGCAAACGGACTCCGAATTCGACGAAACCAAGTTTGTTGGAAAGCTAGCGACAAGGGCTAACACAATCTTGATAGAAATATCAATAAGAAGCAAATGAGAAAAGGCCAAAAATAAAATGGTGAGAACCCTTCCTCGGATAAGACCGGTAAAACCTCCAACACCGAAAACATCATAGAAGACGCATGCAAACTCCGTTTTCGATGAACTCAAGCTTGTCATCAAGATGACCATAAGCTCTAAGACTCACAAGGAGAACTAAACAACAACCAGGAAACATGATGCAAGGATGCAATGGTTTGAGATCTCGACGAACGATACGATCAAGCTACTCACTTGAGAGCCCCCTCTTGATAGTACGGCTATCGATCCTATAACCCGGTCTCCCAACTACCACCATGAGACCGGTAAAATAGAAAACCTATCAAGGGCAAACCTTTGCCTTGCACATGATCCACTTGAGCTAGATGATGACGATCTTGTCCTCCTCAAGATGGACCACCTTTCTTGATTGCGTTGGGTCGATGGAGACTAGATGATTGCTCCCCATACTCCACTATGGGTGAGCCACTCTTGACACATCTTCACAAGTCCATTGACACCACAATGGATGGAAAGCTTCAAGCACTTGATCTCTTCGTGATGCTCCACTTGAACTTGCACACAGCAATCTTGATGACGATCGCCACTTGATGTCATCCTCTCCATGGGTTGAGTGATATCTTCCTCTTGACGCAAGCCCATGAACACGTACCTAACCCCACATAGAACTCTCACATAGACCATGGGTTAGTACACAAAGTGCAATGGACAATGCTTACCATACCATGGGATCACTTGATCCCTCTCGGTACATCTTCTACGCTTTGTGAGTTGATCAACTTGATTCACTCTTGACTTAGTCTTGATCAACCTTGAATCTTTCCAACTCTCTTCATTTGGATGATGTCTTGAAGGTAAACATGAATGATCACACAGTCTTCTTCTTCAAGACATGCTTGCAATAAGGTCAACACTCACATGACCAATCTTTGGATAATTCCTTAATAGCACCTTGGACAACTCATAAACTCCTTGAAACCAACACATGGACTTCAAGAAAAGCCTATGGACAAATCATTTAAATATAACTTAAGACAACCATTAGTCCATAGAGATCGTCATCAATTACCAAAACCAAACATGGGGGCACCGCATATTCTTTCACCGGGCAAACCCAACATTTGACCAAAGACATGATTCGGAGCTGATGCATATAAGGCCAAACTCGCGACGCCGAACACTCCATAAGGTATTCGGTCTTTATAATATGTGCAGGGCTAAACAATGCCCTTGAAAATGAGCCCCAAGTGTTCGGGTACGTGCAATATTCTTACATGGCCACATGCCAATAACGTCAGCATCCTTCTCGGCTGTACTAAGAATCCGGAGGATGTGAACAACAAGAGACAGTAAAAAAAGGTTTACGCAGGGTCTTAATCTAAAAAGAAACCTCTGAACGGGTTCCTGCTGCACGTCTGCGCCTATGTCTCTGTTGTGCCATATCCTGGACGGGTGTAGCATGATTGTCATCTGTAAAAGAGAGGAACTTAGTTGAAAGTTGTCATGCCAAAAATTGGTTATTCTAAATAAGCCATTTAAAATTCAAGATAAGTAAAGTTGAGTCGTAGCCCTGTTTACACGCGGGAAGCCCCTGGTACCGTCTATAAGGGTGCAACCACCAAACCTATCTCAAGTATATCTAGTGATGTGCCGGACTCGTTTAACCGTGTCTGTGGTCTTAACGACCGTTCATTTGCTTTGGTTGGTGAGGCAGTCTAGTGTTCGGCTGTTAAAGCAGCCGCACGTTATTCCGCGCGTAAAGAACGCTCAATGTTTCCGTTAACTATGATGGTGCCGCGCGGACCAGGCATCTTGAGCTTGAGAGAAGCGTAATGTGTTATAGCGTTGAAACGAGCGAAGGCTGTTCGTCCGAGTAGTGCTTGATAGTCGCTTCGGAATGGAGCGATGTCGAAATGTAACGTTTCACTTCGGTAGTTGTCGGGTGAACCTGATACTACTTCTAGTATTAGAGAGCCCGTGGAGCGGGCCTCTGGGCCTGGTATTACTCCCTTAAAGGTAGTATTACTGTGGCTGATTTTTGCGGACTGTATCCTGATATATCAGGTTTAAACTACTGCCGCCATCCATGAGGACTCGTGTGAGATGGTATCCATTTATTATTGGGTCTAACACCAAAGCAGCCAATCCTTCGTGTCGGGTACTTGTCAGGTGATCCCTGCGATCAAAAGTGATCGGACGGCCCAACCAGGGGTTGAACTTAGTGGTGACGGGCTCTAGGGCGTGTGTGTCTCAGAGTGCAGTTTTGCTTCTCCCCTTCATCACGTGTACCACCTTTACTGTTTTGACTTTTGGTGGGAATTTTTTCTGTCCCCCAGTGCCTTGCTGGCGAGGCTCATCCTCGTTTTCGTTTAGTGTATCCTGCCCCTTGTGTTCGGCGTTTAGCTTGCTGGCCTGCTTGAAGACCCAACATTCTCTGTGGGTATGATTTGCAGGTTTATCAGGGGTGCCGTGGATCTGACATAGTTTGTCTAGAATCTTGTTTAGGCTGGACGGTCCATCTCTGTTGCCTTTGAAAGGCTTTTTCCGCTGACCTGGTCGAGGGCCCCTGAATCCGGCGTTTACCGCCGTGTTATCTGGGTTGTCTTATTTATTCCGGCGCTTGTGTTTACTACGTCATGGTTTTCCATTGCCATCCCTGACTTCGGATGTGCTTGGGTCGCTGGTGCTACTGCGGGCCAACCAGCTACCCTCACCCGCGCAAAAGCGGGTCATGAGGCTTGTTAGGACTGCCATTGTTCTCGGGTTTTCTTGGCCGAGGTGTCTGGCGAGCCATTCGTCTCGGACGCTATGCTTGAAAGCTGCTAAGGCTTCGGCGTCCGGACAGTCGACGATTTGGTTCTTCTTAGTGAGAAACCTGTTCCAAAGCTTTCGGGCTGACTCTCCGGGCTGTTGAACTATATGACTTAAATCATCTACATCCGAAGGTCGGACATAGGTCCCTTGAAAATTAGCCTGAAAGGCATCCTCGAGCTCTTCCCCACTTCCAATGGAGTTATCGGGGAGGCTTTTCAGCCAGTGCCGAGCTGGTCCTTTAAGCTTGAGGGGCAAGTACTTGATGGCGTGGAGATCGTCTCCGCGAGCCATATGAATATGGAGGATAAAGTCCTCGATCCAGACCCCAGGGTCTGTGGTCCCGTCATACGCCTCTATGTTCACTGGTTTGAATCCTTCTGGAAATTCGTGGTCCAGCACCTCATCAGTGAAACATAGGGGGTGCGCGGCACACCTGTATTTAGATGTACCATGGCGTTCGGATGGTTGTGGTGTTCAGTTTTGGTTGTGCGCTAGAGCGCGTTTCCTTGATCCGTAGATGGATCTGGTTTGCGCCGGCCTTTTGATGCGAGTCCTCGCGTGGATCGTGTACTGACTTATGTGCGGCCTCATTAGCCGCTCTATCGCGGCCACGAGATCGTCGATCCGACCAGTCGACTGTTTTATTTTTTGGCTGTGGGGGCTCTAAGGCCTCATCGTCGAATTCAGGCAGTAGCTTGCGCTTTGGATAGCTCTTCGTGTGGCGACTGCCACCGTACTTTTCTGCAGTGTCGAGCACTTTGTTCCATCTATTGTTGAGTGTATTTTGCGCGGCCTTGAGCCTTTGCTTCTGCTTCTTCAGACTCCTCGTAGTGGCGATAAGCCTTCTATGGAGGTTCTCTTGTTCCAAGTGCCTTTCCGGGATGATGTGTGCATCGTCATCCAGACTGTTCTCCTCTCCGGAGACGGGTTGATTAGCTTGACGCTCGGTGTCGCCGTGATCGGACAGCAGCTCCGTACTATGTTCGTCGTCCGCTGGCTCATCCTGCTCTATCGCTGGGTCTATGTGGTCGTCGTTTCTTCTGGAGTCGACTCGGGTATTATTTTTTCTTGCGCTGTTATCGTTGTTTTTGCCGAGGCAGAATTTGGAGCGGCGTCTACGCCGCCGCTTTGATTTCTTCTCGAGGGAGTTATCCCTTGCTGCATCCTTCCGTTCCTCGTCATCATTTTCTTTGGGTGTATCCACCATGTATATGTCATGTGATGAAGTGGCGTTCCAGCGCCCTGTGGGCGGTGGTTCCTGTTCATCTCCTGCATTGTCATCCATACGGTCGATGTCTTTGGAGTCGAAGTCGAGCATGTCGGTTAAATCGTCAACAGTGGCTACTAAGTGGGTGGTGGGTGGGGAGCGAATTTCTTCGTCGTCCGTATCCCATCCTTGCCGGACATGGTTCGGCCAAGTTTCTTCTGACAAGGATAGAGATTTTAACGAGTTCAGTACATCGCCGAAGGGCGAGTGCTGAAAGATATCCGCGGAGGTGAACTCCATGATCGGCGCCCAACCGGATTCGATAGGCATGGGCGCAGGCGGCTCGGAGTCCGTGGCCAGAGATGAATCCAGTGGTTCGGCATCACGGCTCTCGTGAGGGGTAAAGTCAGTATCCGGCTCTATCGCCGCTGAGAGTACGACCTCTATGGCGAGGTCTATCCACCCGTCCTCGGATGGCGCAATTTGCTCCGGATTAAAGGCCGGAGTAGTTGCCGGTGTGATCTCCCGAACACCGTCCGACGGCAGAGCTATATCATGCTCGTCGTGATTGTGCGGCGCACCTGGCAAGGGCTCGAATCCATCGAAGATCAAGTCTCCGCAGATATCGGCGGTGTAGTTCAAGTTTCTGAACCTGACCTGGTGGCCAGGGGCGTAGCTCTCGATCTACTCCAGATGGCCAAGCGAGTTGGCCCACAGTGCGAAGCCGCCGAATACAAAGATCTGTCCGGGTGGGAAGACCTCACCCTGGACCGCATCGTTACCGATGATCGAAGGAGCCATCAAGACTTACGGTGACAGCACAGTGGAACTCTCAATGAAAGCACCAATGTCGGTGTCAAAACCGGCGGATCTTGGGTAGGGGGTCCCGAACTGTGCGTCTAAGGCGGATGGTAACAGGAGGCGGGGGACACAATGTTTACCCAGGTTCAGGCCCTCTCGATGGAGGTAATACCCTACTTCCTGCTTGATTGATCTTGATGATATGAGTATTACAAGAGTTGATCTACCACGAGATCGTAGAGGCTAAACTCTAGAAGCTAGCCTACGGTATGATTGTTGTTGTCCTACGGACTAAACCCTCCGGTTTATATAGACACCGGAGGGGGCTAGGGTTACACAAAGTCGGTTACAATGGAGGAGATCCACATATCCATATCGCCAAGCTTGCCTTCCACGCCAAGGAGAGTCCCATCCGGACACGAGACGAAGTCTTCAATCTTGTATCTTCATAGTCCAACAGTCCGACCAAAGGATATAGCCCGGATGTCCGGATACCCCCTAGTCTAGGACTCCCTCAGGCACACTGAAAGATCTACTAATAAAAAAGTGCATGCGATAGAAGAAATTAATGTTTTGAGTGGAAAGATGGATGAACTTAAGAAATTATTTGCTAGTAAGAGTGTTTCTTCTGATCCTAATGGTATTCATTTGTCTACTTTGATTGAGAATAATAATGAATCTATGGATGTGAATTTTGTTGGTAGGAATAATCTTGGTAACAACGCGCATAGAGGAAACTTTAATCCTAGGCCTTATCCTAGTAATTCCTCTAATAATTATGGTAATTCCTCTAATAATTATGGTAATTCCTACAACAACTCTTATGTAAATTTTAATAAGATGCCCTCTGAATTTGAGCCTAGTGTTAAAGAGTTTATGAATTCGCAAAAGAATTTCAATGCTTTGCTTGAAGAGAAATTGCTTAAAGTTGATGAATTGTCTAGGAACATTGATAGAATTTCTCTTGAAGTTGATTCTTTAAAGCTTAGATCTATTCCTCCTAAGCATGATATCAATGAGTCTCTCAAAGCCATGAGAATTTCCATTGATGAGTGCAAAGAAAGAACCGCTAGGATGCGTGCTACGAAAGATGCCTTTATTAAAGCGTGTTCTTCCAATTTCTATGAAAATAAAGATGAAGATATAAAAGTAATTGATGTGTCCCCTATTAAATCTTTGTTTTGCAATATGAATCTTGATAATGATGGGACTGAATATGATCCACCCTTACCTAGAAGGCGTTCCAAAAATTCGGATTTTTTAGATCTTGATGCTAAAATGATGAAAGTGGGACTGAAGAGATCAAAACCCTAGATGTTGCTAAACCCACTATTCTGGATTTCAAGGAATTTAATTATGAAAATTGCTCTTTGATTGATTGTATTTCCTTGTTGCAATCCGTGCTAAATTCACCTCATGCTTATAGTCAAAATAAAACCTTTACTAAACATATCGTTGATGCTTTGATGCAATCTTATGAAGAAAAACTTGAGTTGGAAGTTTCTATCCCTAGAAAACTGTATGATGAGTGGGAACCTACTATTAAAATCAAGATTAAGGATCATGAGTTCAATGCTTTATGTGATTTTGGTGCTAGTGTTTCCACTATTCCCAAAACATTGTCCGATTTGCTACCGTGATTTTGATGATTGCTCTCTAAACTTGCACCTTGCGGATTCCACTATTAAGAAGCCTATGGGAAGAATTAATGATGTTCTTATTGTTGCAAATAGGAATTATGTGCCCGTAGATTTTATCGTTCTTGATATAGATTGCAATCTTTCATGTCCTATTATTCTTGGTAGACCTTTCCTTAGAACGGTTGGTGCAATTATTGATATGAAGGAAGGGAATATTAGATTCAAATTTCCATTAAAGAAAGGCATGGAACACTTCCCTAGGAAGAAAATAAAATTACCATATGAATCTATCATGAGAGCCACTTATGGATTGCCTACCAAAGATGGCAATACCTAGATCTATCCTTGCTTCTATGCCTAGCTAGGGGCGTTAAACGATACCACTTGTTGGGAGGCAACCCAATTTTATTTTAGTTTTTTTGCTTTTTGCTTCTGTTTAGGAATAAATCTTTGATCTAGCCTCTGGTTAGATGTGTTTTTATTTTTTAATTAGTGTTTGTGCCAAGTTAAACCTATAGGATCTTCTTGGAAGATAGTTATTTGATCTTGCTGTAATTTCCAAAAACTTTCTGTTCACGAAAACAATTGTTAAAAATCACCAGAACGTGATATAATAGTGATTCCAATTGCTGCTGATCAATAAATAAATTTCCTAGGTCTTCCTATTTTGGTAGATTTTTTGGAGTTCCAGAAGTTTGCCTTAGTTACATATTAATACAGACTGCTCTGTTTTTGACAGATTCTGTTTTTCGTGTGTTGTTTGCTTATTTTAATGAATCTATGGCTAGTAAATAGTTTATAAACCATAGAGAAGTTGGAATACAGTAGGTTTAACACAAATATAAATATAGAATGAGTTCATCACAGTACCTTGAAGTGGTCTTTTGTTTTCTTTCGCTAACGGAGCTCACGAGATTTCTGTTGAGTTTTGTGTTGTGAAGTTTTCAAGTTTTGGGTGAAAGATTTTGATGGATTATGGAACAAGGAGTGGCAAGAGCCTAAGCTTGGGGATGCCCATGGCACCCCAAGATAATCTAAGGACACCAAAAGCCAAAGCTTGGGGATGCCCGGAAGGCATCCCCTCTTTCGTCTACTTGCATCGGTAACTTTACTTGGAGCTATATTTTTATTCACCACATGATATGTGTTTTGCTTGGAGCGTCTTGTATGATTTGATTCTTTGCTTTTTAGTTTACCAAAATCATCCTTGCTGTACACACCTTTTGAGAGAGCCATACATGATTTGGAATTTTAAGAATACTCTATGTGCTTCACTTATATCTTTTGAGTTATATAGTTTTGCTCTAGTACTTCACTTATATCTTTTAGAGCACGGTGGTGGATTTGTTTTATAGAAACTATTGATCTCTCATGCTTCACTTAGATTATTTTGAGAGTCTTAAATAGCATGGTAATTTTCTTAAATAATCATAATATGCTAGGTATTCAAGATTAGTAAAAACTTTCTTATGAGTGTTTTGAATACTAAGAGAAGTTTGATGTTTGATGATTGTTTTGAGATATGGAGGTAATAATATCAAAGTCGTGCTAGTTGAGTAGTTGTGAATTTGAGAAATGCTTGTGTTGAAGTTTGCAAGTCCCGTAGCATGCACGTATGGTAAACGTTATGTAACAAATTTGAAACATGAGGTGTTCTTTGATTGTCCTCCTTATGAGTGGCGGCCGGGGACGGCGATGGTCTTTTTCCTACCAATCTATTCCCCTAGGAGCATGCGCGTAGTGCTTGGTTTTGATGACTTGTAGATTTTTGCAATAAGTATGTGAGTTCTTTATGACTAATTTTGAGTCCATGGATTATACGCACTCTCACCCTTCCATCATTGCTAGCCTCTTGATGCAGTGCATTGCCCTTTCTCACATTGAGAGATGGTGCAAACTTCGCCGGTGCATCCAAACCTCGTGATATGATACGCTCTTTCACACATAAACCTCCTTATATCTTCCTCAAAACAGCCACCATACCTACCTATTATGGCATTTCCATAGCCATTTTGAGATATATTGCCATGCAACTTTCCACCATTCCGTTATCATGACACATTCATCATTGTCATATTTCTTAGCATGATCATGTAGTTGACATAGTATTTGTTGCAAAGCCGTCGTTCATAATTCTTTCATACATGTCACTCTTGGTTCAATGCATATCCCGGTACACCGCCAGAGGCAGTCATATAGACTCATACTTTGTTCTAGTATCGAGTTGTAATCATTGAGTTGTAAATAAATAGAAGTGTGATGATCATCATTTTCTAGAGCATTGTCCCAAGTGAGGAATAAAAAAAAGAGAAAAAGGCCATAAAAAAGAGAAGGCCCAAAAAAATGAGAGAAAAAGAGAGAAGGGACAATGCTTCTATCCTTTGCCACACTTGTGCTTCAAAGTAGCACCATAATCTTCATGATAGAGAGTCTCTTGTTTAGTCACTTTCATATACTAGTGGGAATTTTTCATTATAGAACTTGGCTTGTATATTCCAACAATGGCCCTCCTCAAGTGCCCTAGGTCTTCATGAGCAAACAAGTTGGATGCACACCCACTTAGTTTCTTTTGTTGAGCTTTCATACATTTATAGCTCTAGTGCATCCGTTGCATGGCAATCCCTACTCCTTACATTAACATCAATCGGTGGGCATCTCCATAGCCCATTGATTAGCCTCATTGATGTGAGAATTTCTCCTTTTTTGTCTTCTCCACATAACCCCATCATCATATTCTATTCCACCCATAGTGCTATGTCCATGGCTCGCGCTCATATATTGCATGAAAGTTTATAGGTTTGAGATTACTAAGGTATGAAACAATTGCTTGGCTTGTCATCGGGGTTGTGCATGATGAGAGAATTCTTGTGTGACGAAAATGGAGCATGACTAAACTATATGATTTTGTAGGGATGAACTTTCTTTGGCCATGTTATTTTGAGAAGACATAATTGCTTAGTTAGTATGCTTGAAGTATTATTATTTTCATGTGAATATGAACTTTTGCCTTGAATCTTTCGGATCTGAATATTCATACCACAATTAAGAAGAATTACATTGAAATTATGCCAAGTAGCACTCCGCATCAAAAATTATCTTTTTTATCATTTACCTACTCGAGGACGAGCAGGAATTAAGCTTGGTGATGCTTGATACGTCTCCAACGTATCTATAATTATTGATTGCTCCATGCTATATTATCTACTGTTTTGGACATTATTGGGCTCTATTTTCCACTTTTATATTATTTTTGGAACTAACCTATTAACCGGAGGCCTAGCCCAGAATTGCTGTTTTTTGCCTATTTCAGAGTTTCGCAGAAAAAGAATATCAAATGGAGTCCAAACGGAATGAAACCTTCGGGAACGTGATTTTTAGGAAGATTATGATCCGGGAGACCTGGACCCTATGTCAAGAAACAAAGGAGGAAGGCACGAGGTAGGGGGGCGCGCCCACCACCCCAGGGCGCGCCCTCCACCCTCGTGGGCCCCCTGTTGCTCCACCGACGTACTCCTTGCTCCTATATATACCTATATACCCCAAATGATCAGATACGGAGCCAAAAACCTAATTCCACTGCCGCAACCTTCTGTACCCACGAGATCCCATCTTGGAGCACATTAGGAGCTCATGGGAAGGGCATCCAAGACGGAGGGCTTCTACATCATCACCATAGCCTCTCCGATGAAGTGTGAGTAGTTTACCTCAGACCTTCGGGTCCATAGTTAGTTGCTAGATGGCTTCTTCTCTCTTTTGGATCTCAATACAATGTTCTCCCCTCTCTCGTGGAGATCTATTCGATGTAATCTTCTTTTTGCGGTGTGTTTGTTGAGACCGATGAATTGTGGGTTTATGATCAAGATTATCTATGAACAATATTTGAATCTTCTCTGAATTCTTTTATGTATGATTGGTTATCTTTGCAAGTCTCTTGAATTATCAGTTTGGTTTGGCCCTCTTGATTGATCTTTCTTGCAATGGGAGAAGTGCTTAGCTTTGGGTTCAATCTTGCGGTGTCCTTTTCCGATGTGATGGGGGCAGCAAGGCACGTATTGTATTGTTGCTATCGAGGATAACAAGATGGGGTTTTTATCATATTGCATGAATTTATCCCTCTACATCATGTCATCTTGCTTAAGGCGTTACTCTGTTTTCTTGAACTTAATACTCTAGATGCATGCCGGATAGCGGTCGATGAGTGGAGTAATAGTGGTAGATGCAGGTGAGTCGGTCTACTTGTCTCGGACGTGATGCCTATATACATGATCATACCTAGATATTCTCATAACTATGCTCAATTCTGTCAATTGCTCAACAGTAATTCGTTCACCCACCGTAAAATACTTATGCTCTTGAGAGAAGCCACTAGTGAAACCTATGGCCCCCGGGTCTATCTTCATCATATTAATCTTCCTATTATTATCTTTGCTTTTTACTTTGCATCTTTATCACAAAAAATACCAAAAATATTATCCTATCATATCTATCAGATCTCACTCTCGTAAGTGACCGTGAAGGGATTGACAACCCCTTATCGCGTTGGGTGCGATGAGTTATTTGTTTTGTGCAAGTACGAGGGACTCGCGCGTAGCCTCCTACTGGATTGATACATTGGTTCTAAAAAACTGAGGGAAATACTTACGCTACTGTGCTGCATCATCCTTTCCTCTTCAAGGAAATCCAACGCAGTGCTCAAGAGATATCATTCGCTTAATTCATAGTCCCTGTTTTGAGTTGCAAATATTAGCAACAGAACCAATATCAAATACCCAGGTGCTACTACGAGCTCTGGTAAGGTACACATCAATAACATGTATATCACATATACCTTTGTTCACCTTGCCATCCTTCTTATCCACCAAATACTTGGGGCAGTTCTGCTTCCAGTGACCAGTCTGCTTGCAGTAGAAGCACTCGATCTCGTGCTTAGGTCCAGATTTGGGTTTCTTCTCTTGAGCAGCAACTTGTTTGCTGTTCTTCTTGAAGTTCCCCTTCTTCTTCCATTTGCCCCTTTTCTTGAAACTGGTGGTCTTATTGACCATCAACACTTGATGCTCCTTCTTGATTTCTACCTCCGCAGCCTTTAGCATTGCGAAGAGCTCGGGAATCGTCTTATCTATACCTTGCATGCTATAGTTCATCACGAAGCTCTTGCAGCTTGGTGCCAGTGATTGAAGAATTCTGTCAATGAAGCTATCATCCGGAAGATTAACTCCCAGTTGAATCAAGTGATTGTTATACCCAGACATTCTGAGTATATGCTCACAGACAAAACTATTCTCCTCCATCTTGCAGTTGTAGAACTTATTGGAGACTTCATATCTCTCAATCCGGGCATTTGCTTGAAATATTAACTTCAAATCCTGGAACATCTCATATGCTCCATGACGTTCCAAACGTCGTTGAAGTCCCGGTTCTAAGCCGTAAAGCATGGCACACTGAACTATCGAGTAGTCATCAGCTTTGCTCTGCCAGATGTTCATAACATTTGGTGTTGCTCCTGCAGTAGGTTTGGCACCTAGCGGTGCTTCCAGGACGTAATTCTTCTGTGCAGCAATGAGGATAATCCTCAAGTTACGGACCCATTCCGTGTAATTGCTACCATCATCTTTCAACTTTGCTTTCTCAAGGAACATTAAAATTCAATGGAACAACTGACGAGCCATCTATCTACAACAAACATAGACATGCAAAATACTATCAGGTACTAAGTTCATGATAAATTTAAGTTCAATTAATCATATTACTTAAGAACTCCCACTTAGGTAGACATCCCTCTAATCATCTAAGTGATCACGTGATGCAAATCAACTAAACCATAACCGATCATCACGTGAAATGGAGTAGTTTTCAATGGTGAACATCACTATGTTGATCATATCTACTATATGATTCATGCTCGACCTTTCGGTCTCAGTGTTTCGAGGCAATATCTGCATATGCTAGGCTCGTCAAGTTTAACCTGAGTATTCTGCGTGTGCAAAACTAGCTTGCACCCGTTGTAGATGGATGTAGAGCTTATCACACCCGATCATCACGTGGTGTCTGGGCACGACGAACTTTGGCAACGGTGCATACTTAGGGAGAACACTTATACCTTGAAATTTAGTGAGAGATCATCTTATAATGCTACCGTCAATCAAAGGAAGATAAGATGCATAAAAGATAAACATCACATGCAATCAATATAAGTGATATGATATGGCCATCATCATCTTGTGCTTGTGATCTCCATCTCCGAAGCACCGTCATGATCACCATCATCACCGGCGCGACACCTTGATCTCCATCATAGCATCGTTGTCGTCTTGCCAACTTATGCTTCTACGACTATCGCTACCGCTTAGTGATAAAGTAAAGCATTACAGGGCGATTGCATTGCATACAATAAAGCGACAATCATATGGCTCCTGCCAATTGCCGATAACTCGGTTACAAAACATGATCATCTCATACAATAAAATATAGCATCATTCCTTGACCATATCACATCACAACATGCCCTACAAAAACAAGTTAGACGTCCTCTACTTTGTTGTTGCAAATTTTACGTGGCTGCTATGGGCTGAGCAAGAACCGTTCTTACCTACGCATCAAAACCACAACGATAGTTCGTCAAGTTAGTGTTGTTTTAACCTTCTCAAGGACGGGCGTAGCTACTCTCGGTTCAACTAAAGTTGGAGAAACCGACACCCGCCAGCCACCTGTGTGCAAAGCACGTCGATAGAACCAGTCTCGCATAAGCGTACGCGTAATGTCGGTCGGGGCCGCTTCATCCAACAATACCGCCGAACCAAAGTGTGACATGCTGGTAAGCAGTATGACTTGTATCGCCCACAACTCACTTTTGTTCTACTCGTGCATATAACATCAACACACAAAACCAGGCTCGGATGCCACTGTTGGGGGAACGTAGTAATTTCAAAATTTTCCTACGCACACGCAAGATCATGGTGATGCATAGCAACAAGAGGGGAGAGTGTGTCCACGTACCCTCGTAGACCGAAAGCGGAAGCGTTAGCACAACGCGGTTGATGTAGTCATACGTCTTCATGATCCGACCGATAAAGTACCGAACGTGCGGCACCTCCGAGTTATGCACATGTTCAACTCGATGACGTCCCTCGAACTCCGATCCAGCCGAGCTTTGAGGGAGAGTTCTATCAGCACGACGGCGTGGTGACGATAATGATGTTCTACCTACGCAGGGCTTCACCTAAGCACCGCTATGATATTATCGAGGTGGATTATGGTGGAGGGGGGCACCGCACACGGCTAAGTGAAAGTTCGTTATATAGACTAGAGGGGGGTGAATAGGCAATTTTTATGAATTCTTCCCTAAGGAATTTGCCGGTGAGGAAATTCCTTAGCGAAGAACTAATTGCAGCGGAATCAAGTACTCAGAAGTAAGCATAACAGAATACAGGCATGGTCATCATGATGATGAAGACAATCACAGAGTACAGAAAGCGTAATCACAGGATAACACAAGATGAAGACAAACAGATTGAAGAAATTGAACTGAGGAAATTGAGAAAGTCTTCAGTTAAAGTCTTCAAACACATAAATGAACAATCACTCAACACAGTAATGAGGAAATGATAGAGTTGAGGAAATAGAACCAGTAAGCTTGGTGAAGACAATGATTTGGTAGACCAGTTCCAACTGCTGTCTCAGTTGTACGTCTGGTTGGAGCGGCTGAGTATTTAAACTCGAGGACACACAGTCCTGGACACCCGATCGGCTGAGCACGCAGCTCATGACACCAAGTCCTCACCGTATTCTCCTTGAACTAAGGTCACACAGACCTCGTCCAATCACTCATGGTAAGTCTTCAGGCGACTTCCAAACCTTCACAGACTCGGTTACTCGGCGATCCACAATTCCATTTGGATGCTCTAGACCATGACGCCTAACCATCTGGAAGAAGCACAGTCTTCAAAGGTAACAAGCGTCGGATCCACGCAGGATCAATCTCTTCAGTGATGCTCAATCACTTTGGGTTTATAGGTGTTGGGGTTTGGGTTTTCCTCACTTGATGATTTTCACTCAAAGTCCTCGGAGGATGGGATGCTCTCAAATGACAAGTGTCAGTTTCTCTCGGAGCAGCCAACCAGCTAGTGGTTGTAGGGTATCATGCCCAATATGCGACCCTATCCAAAAGGAACTCGACGGTCCCACCAAGGATAGACCCGCATATTGAAACGCTTTTGCAAGGTGGATATCATTACATCAACATTACATAATAGATGGGGATACATACATAAGGCACAAATGCCACAATAATACATCAACATCATATACAAGAGATCAACATCCGACTACGGATGGAACATAAACAGAAACTCAAACAATATCCACCCTGCTAGCCCAGGCTGCCGACCTGGAACCTATCCCCTGATCGAAGAAGCAGAAGAAGAACTCAAGACAAGCAAGCATCGCTCTCGCGTCATGATCATCGCAAACCTGTACCTGCAACTGGTGGTGTAGTAATCTGTGAGCCACGAAGACGAACCAAGCGTAGACGAACGAATCCTCACGAACGCAACGAAAACGGGAACTAACAAGAAGAAGCACACAACATAGTAAACACACCACACATATACAAGACATGATGCACAATCAAGCATGATGCATGACAAATCTAGAT